>CM021765.1:188498763-188514070 GCA_011076525.1 Nettapus auritus
TCTCTCTGCTACCATGCTTTTAAATTGGTAAGGGTTTGAGTTTCTGCTGAAGAAATGATTTTGAGTATACTTGGTAAAAGTAGTTTATACAATCATGGTCATTTTGCAGTATTCTGGTGATACCCCAAATTGCATGCATTTCCCTGACCACTCCAAACCAGCTCTGCTTTCACTGCCTAGTACGGTACAGTGTGAGGGACCAGCCATGGCCAGGCATAATGGTAAATCCCATTGTAGGCACCACTGCTGACCAAGTGCAAACTGGCTGTGGGTTCAGTCCTGTCCAAAAATACTTGTGGCTGGATGCAGAAAGCTCTATTGCCTGCCACTTTTCATTGCAACCATGCCTCCTGTAACCTCTTTGTTAGGGTGCTGACAGGAGAAGACCTTCTTCTTGTTCCAAGTCAACTGCCTTGGGGATGCACAGACATGAATAGCCATGCTTTTTTGGGGGGGGGCAAGCTTGTTTGCTTAGAGTATCCCTTGCATCCTGCACCCCCTTGTACACAAACACACACATGCACATTTCTGCATTGCTCCTTGGCTGACATTTCCCAAGCACCTCCCCTTCTCACAGGGTGGTCATACCCAAGCCATGAGCCAGCAAACCTCAGAAAATAATTGGCACCAAACCAATAATTTCTTACTGCAAGGAGAACTGCGCAGAGAAAACAACATGAGCTAGCACGGGGCATGTGCCCTTGCTGCCCAGGTAATCATCAAACAAGCATCAACCCCTGCCAGCATGTCAGGGGTGGAAAAACTGGACTTTATCTCAAGATAATGAAGCAACATCCTGCTAATGTTTTCTGGGATAAGGAGTTTCTTGTCTGCACACCTGGCACAGATTGCCACTTCTTCCCAAGAGTGCAGCGGACCCCTCAGGAGCTCTGTGGAGGATCAGGGCATGGTTCACTGCCTATTCCTGCTGGTGATGGAGATGCTTTCATTAGCAAGGGCTGGCACAGGTCAATGTCATGTCATCCAGCGTAAGCAGACTGCTAGGGGCAGGTGGTTACTAGGTAAAGAACTGATTTTGTTCATATGACCAGGCCAAGGCAACGAGCGTACTGACCCGTGTGCCTGAGCCTCTCTCTCAGAGAAGTTACAAAGGAGTAGGAATTTGGTCTTGCTGCCAGTTCAGCCTGACCTCCAATCTGGAAAGTGTCTTCTGTGATCCACACAGATCTGATGCCTCTTCTAGTGAAGAAGAGGTGAAAGAGGCTTCAGAGAGGGGCGGATGCCAGAGGTGCATTCAGCCAGTGTTGTCAACACAGCACTTTCAAGCAGAGCATGTTGGAACCACCTATGCTTTCACCCCTCCCAGACAATACAGGTCAATCATTTTCCTGCTGGTCCAGGTCACCATTTAGGTGGCACCATTTAGGTGTTGACTGCTAGGTGTCAAAGCTCAGACTGCTTTACAGTGAAATAACGGGAGCATATAATGGCCAGCTCTGAAGGCCCAGTGCTGCCATCTGGCCATCTTCAGTTCTCATTTCTTGTGGGGGTTCATTGTGGAGCTCCACCTGTCCCACTACAAAATTACCACACCCCTGGTGATCTGTCTATACAGGCAGCCAGACCTGCCACCAGCCACACTTGTATTTACAAACTGGGGAGATCTTGGCACACACTGCAACAGCTAAAGGACACAACAGCCCTTGGTCCCCTTTTCACTTGGTTTGGCCAGCATGCAAGGAAGAATAGACATATGGCAAATTTTGCCTCTAGTATCTGCTCTGACAACAAGAAGTGGGCTGCCAGTATTAGCTATTCGCCTACACCAGTGTCCGATGAGAGCAGGCCACTTGTAGCACCCTGCCAAAGGGCAGATCCTGCTGCTACTCAGCACTGTCTACTGAGATCACCTTGCACATGGAGATGGAAACAAGGGAGGTGCTCTGGGAACATCACAGAGTCCCTGGGTTTCCAGGCTCACCCTTCCTGGAAGTGGGCAGCCCCTCGAGGAGGCCAGCTGCAAGTGTTTGCACAGCGTGGGATGGCTCATGGCAAGTCATGCACTCAGGGGTGGAGTGTCAGCTCAGGTGCTGGCAGTTCACAGCTGCAGGACTGTCTGTGGTTGGATCCAGGGAAAGGTATGCTGACAGCTGTTTTGGTTGCATGCAGATTTGATTTTAGTGGTTGCCTAATCAAGCGCTGGGAGTGTAAAGCACTCCGGAGAAGGGAATGAATGGTAATGTGTTAACAGAGGGTATGATGCTTCCGAGGAAAGGTATGCTGGCAGAGCAGGGAATGGATGGCCTTGTTTTTCCCTTAGCCATATCTCAGTGAAGTCTGCAGGCACAAATGTAGGTGTCTGTGCACTGCTCACTCGCTGCTCTCTGTCTGCAGTTGTATACCCTCAGGTAATGAAGCCTCCATCTGCTCATGCTGAGATGTGTTAATTGATTTTGTAGAAAGCAAAAAGTGGATTTAACTGTTCACCAGTGATGTATAAGGTGTGATTACTAAGACAGGAAGAGGGCAAGGGATATTTATGACAAACAAAAGAGGAAGCTTAACCTTAGTATTGTAGCTATTGAGTGTTAAAAGACTTTGCTCCCTGTACATTCCTGGCCAGTAGTCCTGTTAAAAATCATTGTTCACTCTTAACATTTGTATTGCAAAAAGCCCAGACAAACATATGTCTAGTAAAAGAGATGGGAAGAACAACCTCTAAATGGGTTTTGACCAAGCAATAGGAAAGAAGCACTGGGGGAGCCCAGACTGAAGGTGCTTACTTTGGCTGCTCCAGGATCTGGCTGTTCAAAGCTTTGTTTCTGGGCTGGATCTTGACAGTCCCTAAAGCTCAGCTCTATTAGTGATAGCCTGGAGCAAGAGTCTGGGTCCTGGGGTGTGAGGGGGTTGCTGGATTGTCTAGGGTATCTGTGTCTGGCTTCTCTTCTGTTCCATAAATGTACTGAAAAAAACAACACAACCAACCAAACCAAAACACACAATTTCTTTTGAATAGTTACGTACAAAATTCAGGTCTGCATAGTCTTGTGCCAAGTTTCATTTCAGATTTGCTTCCATTCACTCAGGGTAAATGACTGATGTGATTAGAAAGTCATTAGAGACCTCTTGACTCTCTTTGGCTGTGTATTAGTACTTCAAAGATGGAAAGGTGAGTCAGTGCTGAGAGGGGATCTGCTCCTCCCTTCCTTCCCTGTGGTGTCACCGCAGACATATTAGCTTTACTTGTCCTAAAAAATCATGAAATAGGGCCGCCATGCACTTAGGGCTCATTCCTGGCCTGGCTAAAACCTGTAGCAAGATTCCTCTTGAATTCAAGAGAGACGAATGAGATCCTTCATGGGCTCATTAACACCAAACACCCCTAGGTAGGAAGGAAAGATGATTAGGCCATGACTACTTAAATTAAGGTCACGTTTGCTATTTTATTTCATACTTTTCTCAGGAATCAACCACTTATTTGGGTTGCTATGGTTACTTGATGCAGTTATGCAAACCAAATTCAGCCTATTGCTGGAATGCTGGATGTGTGCAATTTGAAAAATAAATACCACAAGCACTGCAAATACCTTGGACTGCCTCAAAATAATGGAAACAATACTGTTTTTACTGAGGGTTGTCTCTCAGTTGGTTTTAGTTCACAGAATAAAATATTTTAAGATGAGGATCATGATTTTTCTCACTGGAGCGAGGCTAGTTTATATTGGCCTTGTGTTTGGCCTTAATAAATAAAATAGAAATGTAAGTATCAATATCTCTCTGCAGAGGGTCTTTATGAGTGTGGCAAGCCAGCAGGAACATATTTTAGCCACCATTCAGTGGCACTTTATCTAGTCATTACTTCCATTTACATTATTAGAGCACACCTATACCTTGCAAAAGATTTGTTGTGTTGCCCCTATCTCAAGCATCTCCTGACTAACTCAAGGGTCCTGACTAACTCAGGCTGGCCCTGGAGCTTATCACTACATATCCTCAATGCAGCCCTTCACGTTTTCTTGCAGTGGTTCCTGGCTGGAAATATGCTGCTTCCACCTCTGAGCTTTACAAATCCAGAAGCAGGGCAGGCGCTTTCTATCTGGTATTTTATTCCCCCAGATGGAATGTGGGTTAGAGTTTCAGCTTGCTGGCTCTGTTTACACGCTGCTCTGAGTGTTCCTAGGGAAGATCATGGTTCCCTTTCCATGTTCTTAGGTTTGGGCTCCATTTTCTCATGGAGGATGTTGAATTATATAAACTGCCCACTTCTGGCTAGATGATCTTCCTGATGATCTTCTAGCTGAGGGAATGACATCCCACCGTGGTGTTGTTTCTTTCTTTTTTCTTTTTTAATCTAACCAAACCACATAGTTCTGTTCGAGAGTTCCCCGTTGGTGTTTGTGAAATGGTGAGAATGGGAGGAAATGAAAGCTCATGTTAACAGGCAGAGTATCACCCAGAATTTGTTCCTTATTTGGCTCCCCAAAGTTATTTAAGGGACCAGTTTGGCTAGGGTTTAGCTGGAATTTCAGAGGTTTTGCTTTGTTGGACTCAGGTGGGGCTGCCTGAGGTTTCCCAGGAGTACACAGAGGGAGTACCCCCAAGGCTTCACTCCTTTTGGATGGTATATTCAATGCTGTGCTACGTCTTCAGCAGCCCCTGTCCTTCAGGACAGCCCCCAGCACCCCACGTAGGCATACCCCATTACACGCCTTCACAGCCACCAAGAAATGGTTCTTACTTCTCTGTGGCTGCTGCAGCTTAGCTATGTGGATTTGGACAAGATATCATCGGTGGAGAAATAATTTTGCCTTCCTGAAATGCAGCACTTTCTCTGTAATATCTGTGTTTGTTGTTCTGTGGCAAATAGGAAGAAGCTTCTTCCACAGAGAGAAAGCCCTGCTTTGGGTTAAGGGCATCCACACAGGTTTGCATGCTGGGGCAGAGCTAGGCTGTGAGCCTTCAGCAGCAGGTTCATCCACCCACAGCCCTACAGATCCCCACAAACACTGCAGGCTGAAGGCACCAGGGTGTGTTGGAACAATGGCTGGTGGATACCTAGTAACTAAAGGTAAACCTTCCTCACAGGGAGTGTTTACAGGCTGCCTTATAAATGACTCTGGAGATTTAAGAACTCACAGGACAGCTGTATGAGCTCGAGCTGAGAGCTTTTCACATAGCAGTAGTGCTGATATGGTTGTTCATGGAGATAAAAATTATATTTCTATGCAGTGCCAGGACATAGTTTATTAAAGACTCACTTCTTTTCATGTAAGAGAACTAAATCAGGCTCTGGGCACACAGACACCTCACTCTGGGTTCAGGTGAAGGGAGAACCTGCTGGACATCGGCAGCACCTCATGTCCTACTCAGAAATAAGCTCGCAGTAACCCGCCTTGCTGTCACTGAGAGAAGCACCCTGCTTGCGCCAGCTCCCCTAGCACAGGAATACACAGCCTCCCTTGCTGCCTTGTGTCCATTCCTGTGCTAGGGGAGCTGGACCTGTGCTAGGGGAGCTGGACCTGTTGCTGGAGACTTTCACCACTTTGCTAGCAGCAGTGGCATCAATCAATTTTGATATAAGAGCACTGTAAATTTTCACTCAAATTATTTCCTTAATGAGATACCATAAGCAAACACAAGTTACAGGGAAGTACTTCTTTACTTTATCTGTGTATCAAGGACAGCAAACTCTCATACTCATTCCAAGGAAGTGTCCTGGTGTAAAGTTGTCATGCAAGGCCCACAGACAAGAGTAGAGAGATGGCCATTAACCTCAAAGAGCTTTTGATGAAGACAGTTCTAAAAGATTTTGGCTACCAGCCCCAAAGGATGTTTGTGAAACCCTAGGCTGTGTTAGGTTAGCAGGTCAGAAAAGGCTGACATTAAGGGTGTCTTCACAGTCATACTTGCCGTTAGTTATACTATAGACCTCCCAGCCTGAACACTATACGCTGAGCAGCTGGGAAGACCTGCTGAATTTCTTAGCCTGAGACTGCAGTAACCACTCTTCAGTCTTCTCTCTGCCAGGCTTATAAAGCTTATCTGGACCTCAAAGTTTGCGTACAGAAAGCTTCTCTTCTCTGCCTGTGCCTCTGACCCTACAGCATCAAAGACTTTCCTCTACCACCTGTAAGTAGATATCAGTTCAGAAAACAAAGCTGATCATATTTTGAATTTCTACACATTTTCCTTCCAGTACAGATTCTACTATCAATGCCTCTCATGATTTTGTCTGCTACATTGCAGGTTGTTTTTCCACTGAACAAATGCCAACCAGATTTTTTTCTGTTCCCTTAGTGGCCTTTATTTGTGGGTGGAAGTCTGCCAGTTCAAACATACAGCCTGGAGATAGAATCCATTGCATTAAGAAACTTTTACTGAAGTGGCAATGGTCAGAACTGCTCTGCCCCTGAAGATGTTGCTGGTGTGGGGCCTGCAGCCGCAGGGATTGATCCTGCACCTGCCTGCTGTGGCTGCAGCTCCGGCTAGTAGCATGTTTTAAGCTCTAACACCATAGAGGAGTGTGCCACGGTAGCCTATTTCGCTGTGACCTTGACCCTGGTTGCTGAAATTAGCTTTACAGAAAGTTAAGCTCAAAAGCCTCTCCATAGCTTCAGCCAATACTGGCTGGGCAAGGGAGTGCAGTGAGAGCATGCCCCAGAGCTCAGTCCTGAATCCCCTGAGGGCTTTCAGTTATCTTCCAGGAGAAATTCATTACCTGCAAGGTCTGATGCTTAGCATCACAGAAGTTGGCTTTCAATATTTTTCTTTAAAACCTAGTGGAAGACAAAGGCTGTGTCCCAGAACATGGCTCTATTCAGAGCAAGTGTGAGCGTATTCAAGCTGAGATGTAAAATACAACCATTTTGGCTAAGCCTTCTACAGTATTTGCACATTATTTCACCTCTGATATTCAATCTCCTAAATGTTATTCACTGTCCTGATTGTCCTGGAGGTGACTAGGTCACTGCTAATGCAGGTGAACTGATGTTTTCATCACTCTTGACCTGACATTTAAAGCAGTTTGAAGACAGCCAGCTGTAACAGACTAAAACTGAGGCCTCCCACTCTTTCATCCTTGCCTTACCTTTCTTTTTTTTTTGATTTAGAAGCAATTTTAAGTTGTCTTCTTTCCCCATTGTGTTCGGGGCTGCCTCTGACCTTCTGTGGATCAGAACCACTGAACGTGTGATTTGTAACTTGGCTCATAGTACTGCAGCTTTTGTCCAGTTGGAAATGTTGGATGGAAATAACAAAGGAATGTTTTCTGTCTCATGGCTTATTGTGAAAAGAAGTCTAGAAATATTAAAGCTAAAAATGAAAGCATTAAACTTAATAAAATATAATAACAAGTCTAAAAATAAATAAAATCTGACAGAGAACAAGAGACTGTGATCTGGCAGCAATTATAAATGTGTATGTGAAGTGACCCACACTTTGGCTATTGCAATCTTCTCTAAAACATTTTGCCATGTTATCCTGGACTTCTCAGTTCATATTCATCTCACATAACTGTGGAGATATAAGAGCTAAATACCTTGCAGGCCACTGTAAATATCTATTTTATGAGAAATGTATTGCCATTTGGAGTACTGTTTTTCCCCACTGACTGCAGTGTGATATTTCAACTTAGAAGTGATTAATCCCACCCACCAGACACCAAAAAATCATGATGATTCCCTGTCGTGTTCCCATTGAGGATCAGTCTTGCTAACAAGCCTGCATGAAGCAAAGCTCAATGTGAATGAATGACTGTAAGAGAGAGTGTTGTGATCATTAAAATATGAAAGTTTTATGGACATTTTCAGTGATTTCCAGAAGGACAATATTGGTGAGCTGCAAACATCAACAATATGGAGCACTTATGCTCACCATGCCCAAAACATAAATTCTGAAGATCCTCACAGGGCTGACATCTCTTCCTGGAGACACTGTCTGGATGCACTTACATTTTTCATCACTGAACTTCCCTAGGAGCTGAATGACTTGCAGTGGCAGTTAGCTCTCTGCATCCTGCAGTCCTGTGCAGTCCTTTGCCCATCTGCCTGGAGGGAGAAGAGAACTGCATCCAGATCTCCACCTCCCATATATGCCTGTGATGGAGATGGATGCAAAAGTAGTTGGTAACTCCTTTTGTGACTGGGTACTCCAAACATCTAATGATTTCTCCTTTCTTTCTGCTGATCTGATGTCCCTGCCCACTTTAGGATCTGTTTTATGCTTCAGTAATCTGAAAAAGGCGTATTGGTGATAATGTATGTGTCATACAGACACAATAATGTCTGTCAAACTCTCATCATCTGCTGGATAGGCAACTCCATATAGGAATAATTCATGGGATCTCAGGACAGAGACGTGGTGTGCCATTGGCTTTGGAAGATGTGAAGTCTTACTCCTTGCATTGAGGAAGCAGCTCAACAGT
Source organism: Nettapus auritus (assembly GCA_011076525.1). NCBI lineage: Eukaryota > Metazoa > Chordata > Aves > Anseriformes > Anatidae > Nettapus > Nettapus auritus. The sequence goes on from CM021765.1 coordinate 188,507,147, forward strand.
GTCAACACATTCAACTTTTAAAATAAAAGGCTAAAAGGCTTAACACAAATAGAAGGCTAAAACCACCTGTGTCTAAGCAGAATGAGGTGTCTCTACAACCTCAGGAAAGACACCTGGCCCCCAAACAGTTACAGCATTTAAGACTTGCTTTGGCCCATATCGTTTTTTATCAGCTAACCAAACAGGCTACCTTCTCCCCCCATGGCAGGTGTGGATCCCATTCTTGGGAACTCAGGTCCATCTGCTAAAAATATAGACCTCTGCCTTTTAGCTAGGTCCATCCTTCCTGTTCTCCCAAAACTCCCTTCAGAGGTAGTCAGTACTATCTGTGGAATTCCGGGAGGCTCACCCTATGGCAGACTTCTACAGTAGGGAGACAACCTGCACCTACCAAGTGCGTGTTTTTCCTTCACTGACTGTATTAAGGGAGCCTCTGGTGACCACTTCTGCAGGAGGCTCTGTGCTGTGGGTCCTGCACCTGCCCAGCACTGTGGAGCAATGCTGTGGTGGGTGTTGTGAATTCAGCCAGGACCCTAAAAGTGAGATGTGGCAATATCCAGACTCCTTCGTATGTCTTCTGCCCAGTAGCTTTTTGCAGTGGTGGTGCCCAGTTAGAAGTACTGTAAATGAGCAGATTTAAGATATGTGGGCTATCTGCTGACCAGACTTAAGTGATGTGTGTTCTCAGGTCCCATGGTGAGACATGATAGTTATGTATGAAATACATACTGTGATTACAAGTACAGTATGCTGCTGCAAACTCAGGTTCATACAGAGGAAGATATCAGTGTTTTAAGTGGGTCTTCGAAGAACATACTCATGATTACATGAAAGCCTAGGTGCCAATTTAAAAATGAGCTGATTATTAGTAGATTTAATATATATACACATTGCATGTAGTGAAAAAGGTAATGATGAGAGCCAAAATGAACACAGTCTGCTCTGATTATATAAGAATGGTTTTGAAAGATTATGTGCTACTTGATTAGTGGGCTAGGAAGAACTTGAGATAGTCACAGCAACTTTAAATATAGACCAGAGCCTTAAGTTTCGGTATGTGAGGCATGAAGAGGGAGCTTTGGCACAGGGCATGTGAAAGTTGAGAACCAGATCTGTCAGAAAAAGAAGGAAAAATAAAAGTGACAACAAGAAAAATATTTAGCACAGTATCTAAACCTCTGGGGTAGCACTTAAAGTAAAGCCATTTAGTTCATTGTCCTTTTTTTTTTTTTTTTTTTTTTTTTTCTTTCTGCTTTCCTAATCAGTATTACATAATTTTGCTAAATAAAACATCCTTTTTAAAGACACGGCCTTTAAAGCTTTTGGGCTCTTTGTTTGTAAATAGCAAGGTTATGAATTTGGGGATGGTTCAGAAGATTCAGCCTCTGGCAACTGCAGACTCTAATCCACAGTGTATTGGAGTCAGATGTTCCAGTCACTAGCTGGGTTTACAGTCAACATCCAGGCAGGCCCCACAGCTCATGTGTGTTTATTGGTAACCCCTATTCAGTGTTACGCTTTTTTCTCACAAGTCTTTGTGAAATATATATGCATGTATATATATCTGTATGTATATAGGAGCATTCTGTCTGATGGAATCAGAAGTACTAGGGACTAGCTTTGTCCATCAGGAAGTATTTCCTAGCTAGTAGTGTCTCAGTTCTAGCAAATGAGCTGCCTTCAAGTTGCTGATAGGTTGAAGAAAGGTATTTCTCTGCTATATGGAATGTTTGAGCTTGCCATTTCATTTTTGCAATGTTAGAAGTGTTCAGGATGTTGTGTAGAGAAGCTCAGCTATGAACAAGTTCCCTGGTCTAGGACTATTCACCCAATGACCTATCACAGCAGCAGGAACAGACCCATATATTGAAGGGACACCCTGACATTATGAGCAGTGAGGGAGCTACCCAAGCCTGTCTGTAGAGCCAGTCTGGCAGTCCTAGTAGCTGAATCTTAGAAATTTGAAGATATTAATGCAAAGACCATCTTATATTTGCTTTGCTACATTTTGTATCTAGCTATTGTGGATGAAGTCTGAGATGAAGGGAGTGCTGGGAGAACATGTGGAGACCAGAAGATGTCCCTGCTTACTTTGGGCTGAGGGGAGCATTTTGAACCTGGATTTCCCAAATCCCCCCCCCCCAGAGGACACCAGCAAAATGAGGAAATCAAATTTGCTCAAGCCTTCCCTAAGAAATCAGACTGTGGTGGTTCAGCCCAGCCCAGCACACATCACTATAGGGTCTTGCAAACCTAAACAGACATCTAAGTCCTGAACGAAGCATGGGTTAAGCTCCTTCCTCTGCATGTTTTAGCAGAGGACTCCCACTCAGCATGTTGGCTTTTGCAGCCCTGCTGCTTGGATGTCTAGGAGGGCAGTGGAAAGGCAGCCAAGCCAACAAGAGGCAAGGTTTCCATGGTACTTGTCCACCTCCTGCCTCCTGTGATCATGTGGGGATGCTATTTAGGGAGCTCACCCAGCAAACACCAAGCCACCCTCCCCTACACCCCCCCCCGGCCACCCACAACTATTTGTTTTGGTTTATTTTTCCTGGGATTGGTTTCCAGCCAGCCAGGCTCCCTCACTGGGGCATCACGATGACGTGCAAGGTGCAAGGGGATGGGTGAACCCGGGGAAGGGAACCCTCCCAGCCAGCCTTGATACTCCTGAGCGTAAATACACAAAAGGCATCAGAATCAGGAGATAATCTCCATACTGTACCCCAGGGGGGCTTTGCAGTGAGGATGAGGGCCAACTTTAAGGCTAGCTTTACACACTTTGACTTGACCGGGATCCTCCTGCCCAGCCAGTAGCAGAAGCTGACCCCTGTCTGGAAGTACTCATGTTACTTATCTGAGGCAAAAGCTCCAAGCACCCAGCCCAGGGGGACCTTTTGCAGCACAAGGCTGCACTCTGCTCCTGACTCAGTCTAGCCCACCCTGCTGAGGCATCATGTCATCCATATTGGTTTAAAGGGAACAAATTGCCATTTCCTTTTGTTCACATCTACTACAAGCTCTAGTGGTGCCGTGGGCAAAGATAAGGTTATGTGGGGATTCCAGCTACCTGGGCTGAAAAGTGGCATGCCTTCTGGGAAGAAATGCTGCAGGGAGGCAGAAATACTTCTCCATCTGCTCCAAAATATGGAGTATTAATACTAGCATGGGAAATGGATGAGGGAGGAGCATGCAGGTGAGTAGGGGCTCTAAGGAGAAGGACAGTGTTTCTCAAAATTCATTGTACCAAACTTTTCTATCCAGCAAATGCTCGTGGATTTCCTTACACTGTATTTAAATGCAAAGCATATTTTGCTCTTCTTTAAAAGTGTATGAACATGAGAAGCTGTTGTATGATAAGGATGTTGTATGTTGTATGCAGTTGTATGATAAGTATGCAGTTGTAAGCAGGAGGGCAGCAGCCATACTGTATGTAAGACGTTAACTGTGTAGGCAGTTGGAAATGATCCTCAGGGAAGCTGAAATCAACACACAGGCTTCTGCAAGTGGATCCTTATTTCTTTCTCTTTTCCCCATGTTGGTTGTGAAGACACCAATGGGCCCCAAGAATCACCCTGTAAAATTCTACTGCCTCCAAAGGGTTGCCCATAGCCCTGCTCTCTGCAGGAAAACTAACACGAATAAATGAGCCTGTGGACCCCAGAGCAGAAAAAGCCTTAACCAAGTCCTGCAGCCCAGCTTAGCCCTTTTAAAATATTTTGGGGGTGATGTCAGAACCTTGGTTGCCAATGTACTTGGTGCTCTCCTCCCTCAGACTACTTTAGTTCCCACACAGGGACGGGGCATCCAGACCAAGTGGGAGATAGGCAGAAGCTGAGAGGAAAATTATATCTGCAGTGACCCAAAGCCTCAAAGGCAGAACCACTGGGCTCCATTTACCTTCTTAAGGTAAAAAAATAAAATACAAACTTGGCTTACTTATTAGGTCAGATTTTTCTCTTGCCCAAGGACGCGGGAGGCTGGCAAAACAGCTTGGAAATGGAGGAATTTTGTTAACTGCATGCACTAGGCTTTTAATATTTAATCTGCAAACTAAAGCAGTTTCTATTTAAACTCTCTGTCTTCACTCTGGTATGGTCCCAAGGCTTCTCTTGTTTGCTCTGTAGATGTTACAGCCCAGTCTAGCTTCTCTTCTAAGATTTTGGTTGTGTGGCTGAAATTCTTGGTTTGTCTAGAGATTATGTCTCATTTGTTTAAAGGTTTTTATTTTATTTACCCGACATACAGATGGGATTAGTGTATGTCATTCCTGATAAAGTATTCTAATTTCTCTGCATGAACTTCAAGAAAATACAAAAACCAAACTTGCTGTGATGAAGTAATTGAAAAAAATAACCAACAGAAGAGTTTTTGAATATGACTTTTACTGGGATTTCTGGAAGTAAGATTTCTGGAAGTAAGAGATAGGATTTCTGGAAGTAAAATATCTATAACAGCTTGAAAGTTTAGGAAACTCAGAAGATGCTTGCAAAAATCCTATTTCATCCATAGGATTTACTTATAAAATTTAGTAAGTTCTTCAGAAATGAAAACATCTAACCTTAGGTTCTTATTGTATGGTTAGTGATACTGTAAATAATTAATTGCTTTTTCTTCTAACTCTTATAAGAGAGGCTAAAATTCATTTTTTTTTTTTTTTTCTCAAGCTGTAGTATTTCTGTGCAAAATTTTATTTGCAGCAAAGATTACTTAAGAAATGGAAAAGCATCTGGGGTAAAAATCCTAGAGATTTATTAGCCTTTCTTTATATCAGAACAGTTGCTAGTAGTTTCTTTAAAAAACAAAAATATGCAAACAAATATAGGAATTTAGAGAATGTTAAACAGTACAATATTTATAGTGTATATCAGTTCAAATAATAAATAGGGGATTGGCATTATTTATTTTAAAATGCTTGCATAAAGCAGAGTGACTTTCCAGGGACTGCTTACCCCTGTGAGATGTGTTTTGGGGTGGCACTGAGAGACTTTCTTGTCAAATGCTGGAAATCAAAGAAGGTGATAAGCTTCTCAAGATAGCTTGTACTTCGTAGTGTTCACAGTGCTTACTAACTTGTAGGCGCAGAAACAACATTTATTCATACCAATATTTACAGCTCTGCTGAGCCTGCTGCCTTCAAACATCTGTTCTTCACATATTTTTCTTTTTCCTTAAAAGAGCCTGTGACCTGAAGGCTGAGCTCAAGGACACTCCCAGATAAGTCCCTGAAGGCTTCCCTTCGCTCTGCCTGCCGACCTCTGCCTGCCCCCAAACATCCCTGAAAATGGAGAGATCCACACAAGAACTTTTCCTCAACTTCATGATTGTCCTCATTACTGTGTTGCTCATGTGGCTCCTGGTGAAGTCTTATCAGGAGTAAAAGACAATCAGAAACTCTCAGGGCTGGTCTAAGCCTGTGTCTGCAGACACCAGTGACACCCACTGCACACCTCTGTGATCACCTTTTGGTCAATTCGGGATGCCGTGAATATTTTTTTACTCTCTCATCTCTGTTGCCTGTGCTAATGTTTGTAATGGGTCTGTGATGGTGTAATTTTTTTATTCTGCAGTGATCCAACTCTAAAATGCAAGATCCTTAGGAAATGTCCTATGTGGCTCTCCCCCAGTGGCCATGTGAATGCTGTGCCCCTCTGCCCACGGTGCTGGCTTCTTTGGCGTAAGGGTAGGGTATAAACCTGCAGCATGCAGTGGATCCGTCTGTGTTATCCAGTATAAAAGGCACAAGCTTGCTTAGCAGACAGGAATGTGAAACTTCTGGTTTTGCTTGCTCTTGTTTCACTTAAATAAAGAACATGTAAACCCATTTTTGTAGCTTTCCTGGTCTGACTGCTGTTCACTGGAAAACCTGATAGCTGCAGCATGGTGCATCACGAGGTCTGGCGGTTCACTTGTTCCTCCCACCCAGATTTTTATTTGCACTTTATCAAAAATTTCTGTAGAGTAACAGTGCCTCAGTCCTGCAGGTTAAGTGATGTTTATCCACATGAATGAACTGATTCCAGCTGTTCCAGCTTTTATGTCCTGAGTGACTTACACCATCTATGCTGTGGATGTCGACTTCAAAGAGACTCTCTGTCTCATGGGGACATTGTCAGATAATTGCATTTTCTGAAGCTGGATTTTGGATGGGGATTCCCAGGGTCCTATTTTTGGCCAAGCTATGCTTGGAGCTGTGCCTGTGGAGAGGAGCTGACGCCGCGGCGCTGCTGCAAAGGGGTGGCGGTCCCTGGGGGCCACTGCGCCATGCCAGGCATGGGGGCACAGCCTGCCTGCTGCCTGCCTGCTGTGCTGTTGTCGCCTGCTAAAAAATCTGCAGCCAGCTTGAAGAGCCCAATGTCCTGCAGTCCCTGTGAAATCAGTGGTTAAAATCACTGGTTGAAATCAGTTGTGAACAGCTAAAGTCATTGGTTGAAATCACTGGTTAAGCTCCCCTTATGCCTCCCCCCCCCCCCCCCATTGTTTTAATGACTTCAGAGACTGAGCTTCTTCTACAAGAAGACGCTAGTGTTGGCGTGGCCTCTCCTTGAACATTGTGTGCAGTTCTGGGCCCCACAACAACAAAAGATTCTATTCTATTCTATTCTATTCTATTCTATTCTATTCTATTCTATTCTATTCTATTCTATTCTATTCTATTCTATTCTATTCTATTCTATTCTATTCTATTCTATTCTATTCTCCTCTGAGCCATGGAGCTCCTGCTTGTGTGTTCAAGCTGCCAAAAAATGGGGGTGGAAACCTCCCCATGAATTTTCATGTGCATTTAATCTGCTGGAGCTCTCCCACCCGTCACCAAGCCCGTGCTGATCTGTATCACCAGGAGTGCTTATGTATAATAAAGTGGCGTGGGCCATTAGCATGTACACAAAATAGGTTAAAAAAAAAGGATGAGAAAAGCTGATTTCC
>CM021765.1:188514470-188560498 GCA_011076525.1 Nettapus auritus
CCAGCACTGGGCACGGCACTCCAGATGAGTCTCACCAGATCTGAGCAGAGGGAAGGATCACCTCTCTGGGAGCTGCTGGCAATGCCCTTCCTGATGCAGCCCAGGAGGCTGCAGGCCTTCTGCTGCAAGGGCTGGCTCATGGTCAGCCTGGTGCTCACCAGAACAGTAAGGACCTTCCCTGCAGAGCTGTTTTCCAGCTGGCTGGCCCCATCCTGTCCTCATGCATGGGGTTGTTACCCTTCAGGACTTGTCATTTGCCTGGGTGGGACTTTATGAGGTTCCTGCCTTCCAGTTTCTCCAACCAGCCCAGACCCCTCTGAATGACAGCACTCCCGTCTGGCATGCCAGCCACTCCTTCCGTTCTGTATCATTACTTTACATCTTTATGTACATAAATTCTTTACATACATACATTTGCATACTATAAATCATTTTAATGAATCCATAACTATTTTAAGCTGCAGACTTCCTTCCCTTTTTTACAGTCAATCACAATTTATGAATGATGTACCATGAAAAGTACTTATTATGCAGGCATAATAAGCATGCATGCTTGCATAATATACATGCTTTTGGAGTTTGTATCTATATAATATATATATAAATACATATAAATTTTTGGCATGCTCTAAGATTTATGTAGTGTGTATAGGACATGAACACAGCACAGTAGCTCCTCCTGGAGAGGATTGTGAAGGCGACACTATACTCACCCTGCTTCCTCTCCCACACCACCTACTTTGGAAGAGGGCACTCTCTGTGGCACCTCTGAAACTTCCAAATATTCATGCAAAACTTTGCCTGCTCATGAACTTGAACTGACCTGAACATGGCACTTTTTTTTCTCATATCTAAGTAAAGATGTATTAGCCTCGCCCAGAACCAGAAGTTCAGTAGTGGCGTTTCCATTCACTTTACTGGGCTTTGGACCAGACTTTAGCTATCTAATTTTAGATGTTCAGACTTTAGAAGTCTGGCTATGAGCCTGGTAAGTCAGAACTGCTAAGCACTCAGCAATTCACTCCACTGCAACTAGAGGCATGGGATGTTCAATGTGCTCTTGGGAAAAATCAGACCACCAGTTTGGGTGCCTGGATAACAACTTAGGAACCAAATGTTAGGCACCAAGATGTTAAACTTTGGCCAGATATTTAAAAATTGTTCAATAGAGTTTACCAAAATGCTTCTGTCAAAAGTGATTTTAGCCAAAACCAGTTCCTCTGCGTTGTTTACAAGAAGAGTGTTTTTTCTCAAGGAAAATTAAATCCCAGCTAAAAAATATTAAAAATCCAGCAAATGCTCCCCAGATTTTTCTCAGCCAGATTGCATGTTTTTCTCTATCCTTAGTGAAAGTGCGTAGACATTTAGCACATATGCATTCAAATTTTGTGATTCTGAAACAGTAATGACTCTGGAGTACATCACAGTCTATCCTCTGCTGCCCTACAAGTTTAATTATGAATTTCAATGTCTTCATTGTAGGACTTACCCCATCCTAGTTGTAATGACTGCTAGTTTTAAGCAATGCCATGCTTGAAAACCACCTGTGTCCATATTACATTGGCTGTAGGCTGTGTAGCTTGTGCCCCTTTTCTCCTCTGTTGCCCAGGCAATGTCTGTCCTGGGTGAGAAAACCAGCAACTCTCACGATGCATCACCTTCAAGTCACAGGGCAGGAAACTGAAGAGAAAGGAAAGAAATGATTGACACTGAGGAACAATACATTGTTTTCTTGCTGACATTTTTTAGTTTGCAAACACTCACTCAAAAGTGACTTTTCCATGGAAAAAAATGCACACTGTGTAAAATCTGTGTGTGTGTGTGTTCAGCAGATGACATAAAAAGAAGGGAAAGAGAAAAAAGGAAAAAACAAGGTTCCCATCCACATTAACACAGCATTCCTTTGCATGCATATAATTTTTCTCTGGACTAAACCAAGAAAATGTTAAGCATATATAACTTCCTTGCTACATTGCAAGTCCAGCACTGTTCTATTTATACAACTGCATTTGGCAGTGTCCCAGAGGCAATAGGGGCTCTTGCAATTCAAGAAGCACTTTGAACAGCAATTATCTATATTTTACTGGTGCAAGAAGCTAGGAAGGATCAAGAAGACTGACGGCTGCTGACACTTTGGGATTCCATTGTGGGGGCTCCTAAATCATTCTTCACCTCCACAGCTGAGCTGGCTCTACCCTAGTGCATAGGGCTTGCCCACGGATCAGCCTCTCACAGGTCAGGGCTGGAAATGCCTTTGGCATCCTTCCCTGCCATATACAGCTGGTGCTCAAGCCAATCAACTCTGACCTCTTAGCTTAACAGTTCAGCTGTCAACTTCTAAAGAGAGATGACAGCATTTTCAAGCAGGCTCTATTATGCTTATCAGCTAATGCTGATCTCTGCTTGTGCTCACTGGGCTGTTGGGTGAGGGAGGGTAAGGAAGCATCAGTTCAGGCAGAATGAATGGCGCTGGTCAGTTTGTGCCTGTGTGCTTTCTGTATTGCACCAATACTTGCCAGCCCTTCACTGCAATGGGTGGATGAGGGCGATGAGTAATAATAATTCAGCTTTGGCAGCTGTTGTTAGCTAAATAAACACATATGCTTCCTTTTACTACAGCTTGCACTGAAGGGTCCTGAAGGATGTTTACTCAGTGCAGAGATGAGACTTTGTGGAATCACAGAATCTTTTTGGTTGGAAAAGATCCTTAAGATCACCAAGTTCAACCATCACCCAACATTACCAAGTCCACCACTAACCATTGCCATGTCCCTAACCACCACATCCACACATCTCTTGAATACCTCCCAGGATAGGGACTCCACCTTCCCCAGGCAGCTTGTTCCAATGTCTGAACACACTTTCTATGAAGAAATTTTCTCCTAAGACCCAATCTAAACCTCCCCTGGTTCTACTTCAGGCCATTCATCTATTGGCTTTGTATATATCTGCTTTTGTGTCCCCAGAAGAGAAACCAGAGCTGCATTATCTTTCAAATGGCTGTTTTCCTTGTCTTCCACTTCTCCCTGCTTGGGAACCTGGCAGTGGCTTTTATCTTTTGTCCTCATGGCAGTGGTACGTGCTCAACAACACTATCACACCTCTCCACTTCTATGCCCATGGCTTACAAAGTCCTAGAATGTGTATGGCTGAGATGACATGAAGGTCAAGTTGATTGGTCAGGCTGTTCACACAGACCCAGATATCTAAGTGCTCTCACTTTCTTAGAAGGGACTTAATCCCTCTCAAATATGTGTACTGAGAGAAGGGCTCCTGGAGAAGTTCCTGCCTGGTGCTTATTGAAATCTCCACTTCCCTACACGCACTTGGCAAAGCTCTGCTTTTGCACATTGCTGTTACAGACCGGCCTAGATGCACACAGCAAAGTATCTAGTGGGAGTGACCTAATTCTTTAATTAGGACTATGGAACATGCTGAGCAATAAATAATCTGAATGGATTTTGCATGTACCTCTTTTCCCTGCAGTGTTTGACCATTCTGCTCTTCAGCTTCTTGTCCACATAAATCTGTTGGCATAGCTGAAAGCAGAGGTCATCATTTTTTTAAATACCTGCAGCACAGTTGCACAGGTGACTGCTGGTTTCACTAGGGTCATTTTGCTGGCCATTTTCGGTGGATTTCAGTGGAGCTGGACCTGGTTACATCAGACAGGGACCAGCCCATTTATGTATGTCCAGTTCTGATGTGCTCTTTTGCCCAAAGAAGCTGTGGATGCCCCATTCCTGAAGTGTTTGAAGGCCAGGTTGGATGGGGCTTTGGGCAACCTGGTCTGGTGGGAGGTGTCCCTGCCCATAGCAGGGGGTTGGAACTGAATGATATTCGAGGTCCCTTCAACGCAAACCATTCTGTGATTCTCTGCAAAAGTCTGTTTCAGCTTCACCTAGAAGGGATATATAAGATGTAATTTTAGTTCTTCCACTCAAAAGCACATTTGAACAGAAGAATTTCACTATACGAAACCTTATATCCTAAATTAATTAAACTATATCAACAAATATAATGAACATAATAATTGGAAACAATAATCCAAGGGAGTGTCTTATATATGAATGTGAGCTACTAGGTTCTAAAAATTATTAGTCTATGAACAGAATAAGTAATAATAATTATTATTATTTTTTTCAGTAACAAATTAAATCCTACAGTCCTAGTAGGACTTTAAATCTAGCCCTTTTTTTTTTTTTTTTTTTTTTTAAGGTTTAAAACTAAGTGAACTCAGAAGCTAATAAGCACTGGAAGCACAAAGCCTTAGGTTTTTGGTTTTTCCCTTCATCCTGGGATTCTTTCCTACTTAACTGGACCTCTGGGTATGTCAGCTGTACTTTCAGTTGTGGACCAGCATAAAGATTAAACTGAAACTATTCAATAAGGTATAGTCAGCTCTATGTCATGATGAAGCTAAATAAATTCTCTCACGAGAGCAGTGAGCAGGAACCTGTCGCACTACACTCACACTCCCTTTTACAGCTGTGGTTGTGAATTTTGGCTCTTTCTCTGTTGAGGCTGTACTCACCTGAGTACAGAAAATACTCAAGACTCCCCTGCTGACTTGGGGAAAGCTTGTCTGCATAACAACCCAGACCCAAAGCAATACTACTCATCTTCTAGAAGCAAAGTCATGTCATACTGTGTCCTCTGATAAAGAACAGGATGGACGTCAATGAATTTCAGGTGGGAAACAGAGCAAACAGCCACTTCAACAAATAAAGGACTATTAGCCAGTATCGGATCAAGCCAAAAGGTAAACATGCTTTTGCTTCTTTTTCTGGACATATTACTAATGACAAAATGAAGTTGGGTAGACTGGAACATCTGGATTAAAATTGGACCCAGCCTGTAAGAGACATGGTGACCAGAAGGCAACCAGTCAGACACTGTAATAACAAAAATACCAGAGGGACAAAGATGATGTCAGTAAGGAAGTGGCAACATACATTAAAGAAAGATTTAGTAAATAAACTAACTGTTCCCCAAAATAATATAGTACCCCACTCAAATCTGACATTTCTATTCTAAACAGAAAAAGTGCAATTATCCCTGTGCTCTCAACCAGAACACAGCATGCTAAAGGAGACCAGCAGGGCCGTAATGCAGAAAGCACAGTGGTCATGGAGATCTTTGGTTTCTCACCCCCTCCACAAAGTGGGGAAGCATCATACTGGACTCTAATTCAAGCTACATTTTTTAACAACATAAATTGTTTTTTCTTGGGCTGTCAGACGTCGCAGTCATGACCAGCACACAGAACCAGGATCAAAATGTTACTTTTGAAAAATGATGGTGTGAGAATGACCAAAGTCCACTAGTGAAACATCCTTATGGGAATGGGAAGGCCAGAAAAAGAATCAGCAAAGCACAGGAAGGAATTACAAAGAAAATACTGCTGTTTAAAACACAGAAACTGCATCCAGATTGGAAAGACTGAAAAGAACAGAGGGAAGTTAAATACAGAACCATAAGGAGGGTAAGAAAAAGATGTAGAGTAACAACAGGCCAGGTGCATTAAAAGCTAATATTGAAAGACATCAAGAACAGAAAACCTGACACAGAGACTGTAGGGTCTGCAGAGGATAGATACAGAATAGAAGTGCTCAGATAATATAGGTTTAATACAGGAAAGTTGTATTAATTATCTGCAGTAGTGCTCACTGTGGAAGGGCTTGGGGAGGGGGAGGGGGGAGAGTTTCACACTATAACTTTTATCTGCAGGTGATAAGTTGGAGAAGTGGTCTCAGCCAAAGGGCCAGAAGTTGATAGTATGAGCAGTCACATATCACAAGGACCAGATGATATTCATCCAGTGATTTTCAAGGAACTCAGATAGGAAATTGCCTGCCTAGTTACTGTGGAGTGTAATTTATTGCTCATGTCAGACTGGTACCAGAGGAATAGAAGGTGGCAGATGAGATACCAGTTTTTAAGAGGACTAGAGAGGATGGGTGGGGAGTTACAGACTGGGAAGTTTAATTTCCTTGTTGGGAAACAAAACAAAACAAGCAAACAAACAAAACCACAGAAAAACAAAGAAACTAGCAAAAAAAAAATACAATTAAACAAAACAAACAAAAAAAAAAACAGAGAGAACCCACAAACACAGAAAACGTATAGCATTTGTAGGTATATAAGTGAAAAAAATCAGCAAGGCTTCTGCAAGGGGACATCGTGCTTTCTGTATCTCTTACAACTCTGAAAGAGTCAGTGAACATGTCAGAAAAAGAAATGATCCATACATTTTAAAACAACAACAACAACACAAAACTAAACTGTCCTAGAAATTCTCCCTTTAACTGGTTGGAAGATAGAATGAAGGTGGCAATGAAGAGTGAAATTGCATAATGGAAGGAGGTCCATAAGGGACTGCATTGTTTAACATACTTACAAGAAAAGCAGATGAACAAGAAGATTGAGAAATTTGCTGTTGGCATAGATGTCATGTAGTGTTGTCTCAATACCAAATGATAAGTAACGAAATGGTAGATGACATTCAAGATTGACAAATATGAAGTAGGCCACCCAAGGAGAAAATCTCTTCAACACATAGAATTATGAACAGGGCAGATACTGGCACACAAGAAGGATCTAGGAATCACTGCAAAGAGCTCCCTGTACACATCAGTTTAATGCACATTGTTGGAAATACTGCAGAGAGGGGCAATAATAATGATAAAAAACACTGTGACAACTTCAGTGAGAACAAATTAGGTAGACTGGGTCTCCTTAACTTAGGGGAAAAAAAATGACTGAAAAAAAGGATGAGAGCAGTAACAAGGCCATATGGACTGGCTCTTTCTGAGTCCATCACATAAACAGCAAATGTAATAGGGACATATAAAATGAAGAACAGCATTTCAGTAAGCAAAATTGAACTGTAAAACTTTTAAGTACAAGATGTTCTGAAAGAAAACAGTACAAATATGTTTTAAAATGTTTAGACAAATTTGTGGAAATAAACAAACAAACAACAACAACAACAACAACAAAAAAAACACCACACAACTAAACAGAGCTATTAAACATAAGGACAGACTTACTGGCTCCACAAAAAGGTTAAGCCACAGATTGCTAACACTGAGAAGGTGTGCTGAGGAATTACTGATCCTGTTTTACCTCTCATCAGGGCAGGATGGGAACTCCTCATTGAAGCAGGGGGAGAACTGGAAGCCAGGGCCCTTGCACCACCCCAGCCATGGAGCAGGCCAGGCTGGGGCAGCCGCAGCACAGGGCACCAGGAAACTCACTGGGGATGGGGCCACACCAAAAAGAGAAAAGAAAATTCTTAAGAGATATAACAGCCTTCAAATATGTACAACATAGCAGCAAAGAAGAAAACAATAAACTCTTTTCCATGCACAAAAAGTTATGGGCTTGAATGTTAGCAAAGGAAATTTCCAAGCATTTTTCATGAAGACTAACAGAGGGTATAGTTGAGTACTGTGCTACACTGTTGAGAGATGTGTGGCTACCAATATCAAAAGGTGTTGTCAGAGGTTTTTAAGAATGTGTTGGCCAAACATCCACCTGAAATAGTTAGAGCTGTCCTAGCTTGGAAAGAGACACCATCTCTAATGGAGACAAAAACTCGTAACAAAAGCTACCCTTCTTGAAGTGCTTGGAAGGTCACCGTCCCCCAGCCTAGCTCTGGAGCATATTTTACAATGGAGAAGAATGTTTGTATAAAGTTGCTGCAATTTGAACTAACAATGAGTGTGTGAATAGGCCAGTATACACTTTTTAAAGTGGAATTTGGCAAGTGCTTATGTGACTAGAACAGCATTTCCCAGCATGGAAAATGCTTGCCCCAGGGAAGACAAGTGCTACAGAAGTTGTATTTCCTCCAGCCTGATGCAGCCTCCTCAGGCCTCAGTGTGTGGGAGTCTTTCTCCACAGCAGAGGAAACATAGCAAATTGAATGCAAATCTCTGCAAACCATTCCAAACCCCTTAAGGGGCACAGCCCCAGTATGATTGCCAGTCTGATTTCCACCAGAAAACTCAAGTATGAATAATTTGATGAATGGAGTTTTCTTGGAGGGAGTTAAGAAGCACCCCAAATCCTTTTGTCCTAGCAGTCAGCTATCAGGAAGGGGCCAAAAGGAGGGTGTAGATGATGGGATGAGGGGTAGCAGGCAGTCGGGGTCTGGTAGGGTCCCACAGCCCCAGCAGCACAGGGCACCGATACCTGGCGCTGTCCAGGGTGCTGACTGGGGACGTGGGGTGGAGACATAGGTGGGAGAAATGTCCCCTCTGCCCCAGGGATCCGACTTTTACACCAAGGTGCTGCTTAATGGTCAGATCCCAGGTGCTGAGGAATGGTGGTGTAATAGCCTTACACAAGACAATGTCTTCCATGATGTATATATTGTGTATTGTCCAATAAAAACTTCATCTGTGGCAGAGAATTAACTGTTAGAGTAGATATGTCAAGATAGAATCATAAAATCATAGAATCCTGAAGGCTGGAAAAGCCCTCCAAGATATCTGGTCCAACCATCCCCCTACCACCAATGTCACCCATTAAACCATGTCCCTAAGCACCACGTCCAACGTTTCCTTGAACACTCCCAGGGATGGTGATGCCACCACTTCCCTGGGCAACCCATTCCAATGCCTGACTGCTCTTTTTGAGAATAAATATCTCCTAAATTCCAGTCTAAACCTCCCCTGGTGCAACCCTCCAGTCCTAGTAAAGATCCTACCCAAAACTTTTACTCACCAACCATAAACCACTGCATTTGTCTCTCAAAGGCAGTCCTACTTGGTAGTTGCTATTTTGAGGTGACTGTCTCGTGATTGAAGCAAAGAAGAAATTGGGAATTCAGTTCTCTCCCAGGTTCTGATGTAATTTAGTCCTGGTTTATTTGCCATTGCAACTTATTTTCTCCCAAAGTGATAAGTAGCTTTTGTTT
Source organism: Nettapus auritus (assembly GCA_011076525.1). Lineage (NCBI taxonomy): Eukaryota > Metazoa > Chordata > Aves > Anseriformes > Anatidae > Nettapus > Nettapus auritus. Next base: position 188,523,397 of record CM021765.1, read on the forward strand.
GTCCACCTATTGGGATTCAGTGAAACTGAATGCCTTCTGATGTGCAAAATATTACTTGCCCTGGTGGGAACAAGGTTATTGGTAATCAGTCATACAACAGCATCTTGCTGAAATACATTGATAATATGTGGGCTTGTTAACAAAAATTTACTCTCTCTAAAACACAAAAATGTTTTCTACATGTAATTCAATATGAAGAAAATCCATTTATTACAGCTGCTTTGATCCTAGGAGCAGTGAGCTGTGGTATGCTTGAATTAACCTCTGGCAGAAGTCCCACTGCCTATGCAGGTAATTCATAACTCCTGGTTTCCAGCTGCCTGTGGGTATTACAGACTCCCCATTATTTATTTATTTATTTATTTTTTAAATTTATTTTTTTAAGGCAGGGACATGGTCTTGTAAAAAATTCTGCTATGTGCTTATCAAACTCTCAGAATTTTAGGCATTTGATATTAGTGTTAAAATACTGATTACACTTTCAATAGCATCACAGATAACCTAACCAAAATGGCATAGGCTGCATTACCTCCCACAGTGCTCTACCCCAAAGGCAAATCTCTCTCTGGGAGGAAGGGAGCCTCTAACTAACTCCCATCATTCACATGTCTAAGAGCTGTCATTGCTATACCTGAAAAATAATGGAATAGAACTCTGCATAGAAGTTAATTACCATTATGTATGAGACTCATAGGTAGTGATTATAGACATCCATAATAAATTTAAAGAATCACAAAAGATACTGCTGATAGACAGTGATGTTTAATTTGCATTTATAGGTGCAAATTAAGAATATAAAATACAACATTGAAGTGCCAGCATCTCTTTCTATTACTTGCTGTTCAGACAGCTCTAAAATGACTTGAACTGCTGCAGGTTCCCAAATGCATCCTACAGCTTTTGGATCTCTACTGGAATTAGAAAAGAGTTCAGTGCTCCAACAGCACTGATATTTCTACACGATACAGAGTCACTGCCTGGTTTTTCAAATACTCTCCCAGGATACGAATGCTTAGTTTAGCGTTTAACACAAAGTCATTCACTCCACTGATCAAGGGAGATTTTTCTGACCCACTCAGTAGATAGCTGATGTTCACAGCTCCCTTAGCTCTCTCTCTTCATCCAGAAAATGAGGGTAGAGCACCACACTGGGAGTGTAACTTTGCTGGAGCTCAGGGTCCCCTACTCTTTGCTTTCTGGATTTACTTCTTCTAGACAGATTTGGAGCCAACCTAAATCTGTGTAACTTCACAGCAGGCAGACATGACTTACACTGGGACCTGTCTCAGGCATAAAGTAAAATAAAATAAAATAAAATAATAAAATAAAGTAAAATAAAATAAAATATATTCTGTGAGCCAGAAGAAGCTGATTCTCCTTGGAGGGAACCTGGTGGGAGTCTCAATGTGCTTTAGGGGCAGAACAACCCCATGAACCAAAGTAGCAGCTGAGCTAGAGAAGCTCTCCTTTCCCAGTGCAGCCACATGCTTGTGCCCCTTCCCCACAGCCCTTGTGAAAGGGGCAAGACAGTTAGAGGTAGCAGCCTTGAGATGCTAAGGGCTAAAAGCAACCCTCCTGCCTCTAGTGTCACAGCGGCACCCTGCAAGCTGGGGCAGGGCAGGATGTGAGGAGGGGGCTTGAAAGATCGGCTGCTGTCTCCTCAGACCTTTGCTCTTTTTCTGCTGCTTTTTGGCCACAGAGCTAGTGACACCCACATCTGCCACAAAAATGTCTCCCTGCCAAAATTGTGCAAGAAAGGGTGAAACGAAGGGAGGTTGACAGGGCAGCCTCTTATCCCTTTTCTTTACATCTGGGCTATATCTACATCTTGTTAAAGCTTCCTGACTCGCTTCTCTAGAGAAGCACAGCCTTTCCTATTCATCCCCAGAAGTGAAACTTGCCCCCAAGCTGTCCTTGTCTTCTCAGGCCCTGGAACCGGCAGTGTTGCCATGCTCAGTCCCATTCAGGACCCTGGCAGGCAGCCCATGCAGAACTCTCTGTGTCAACTGGACCTGACCCATGTCAGTCAGACCTGCCCCTGTATGAACCCCTCCTTCAACACACACTTCATCTTACATTTTCTGTCAAGGACCTTTCCAGCCATGTTGTATCCACCAGGGATGTGTCTGTCCTCATTTCCAGCATATTACAGTAGTGGGCTCTGTTGTCCATTGCTTCAGTTTTTCACAGTCATCTCCACGCTCCTTTCTGGTTGCCCTTGCAATTGGGAAAAAGAGGCCATAAATATAAAGAAAGCTTCCCCGTCTCCCATTCTCCAGCTCTGCTTGTTCTGCTCTGCTTTGCTGAGCTCCCAGCTGTAGGTGTTAACCTCACGTTCCCGTCTTGCTCACCTCCCTTTTTTCACACTGTAAGCATTTTGGGGCACAGACCACCTTTAGTTACATAGTTTTACAGTCCTCCGATAAAACAGTGCCCAGGTCTAAGGATATGGCCACACAGATAAATCCTCTGCCATTCTCTGTAGTTCTTTAAGATCTAAGCTGCTCTACCCAGTTCTTGCTCGGAGCTTTAAAGCTAAATCTCTTTTTCTAATTATAGCTCCATATAGGGAAGAACAGTTTCCTTTACTAGAATAAGTAATGACCTGATTTCTATGCATGCTGCTCACAGGGGAACGCACAAAGCCAGTCCTACTACATTTCTACATTATCTTGTAGGAAGACTCCTGTCTAATCTTTGGCAAGTCTTACAGAAAGCCTGCACTGCAACAAACCAAGGAAAACAATGAATAATTCATTTTCTTATCCATTTCAGGATTGTTTTCTGCAAAACATCTATTTTAATAATTCATGTGATTTTTAGCTGCACCATGCTGTAGATGCAAGTGCATAGAGGTGATACATTTTGTTTTTCACAGCATAGCCTGGAGGATTCATTAGTGCAAAACTCCAGGCCATATTGGACTAAAATCCAGGTGAGGACTAAGAGGTGAAAGTCAGGTCCATCAGCAAGCTACAAAGAAAAGAGGACAGTTCTCTGAAAATCAAAGGTTATGACTGTCATTCTCAGAGAACTCTTCCTGTGATGCCAAGATGGTCATATGTTGACCATGTCAAGCTCATCAAGAGCCAACTGTAGGACAGAGGGAAATAAAGAGAGTTCCCAGATGTCCCAACAGTGTTTGCCAAACACCTGAAATTACAGAATCACAGAATCACAGAATTTCTAGGTTGGAAGAGACCTCAAGGTCATCGAGTCCAACCTCTGACCTAACACTAACAGTCCCCACTAAACCATATCCCTAAGCTCTACATCTAAACGACTTTTAAAGACCTCCAGGGATGGTGACTCCACCACTTCCCTGGGCAGCCCGTTCCAATGTCTAACAACCCTTTCGGTAAAGAAGTTCTTCCTAAGATCCAACCTAAAACTCCCCTGGCGCAACTTAAGCCCATTCCCCCTCGTCCTGTCACCAGGCACGTGGGAGAACAGACCAACCGCCACCTCGCTACAGCCTCCTTTCAGGTACCTGTAGAGAGCGATAAGGTCACCCCTGAGCCTCCTTTTCTCCAGGCTGAACAATCCCAGCTCCCTCAGCCGCTCCTCGTAGGACTTGTTCTCCAGGCCCCTCACCAGCTTCGTAGCCCTTCTCTGGACTCGCTCAAGCACCTCGATGTCCTTCTTGTAGCGAGGGGCCCAAAACTGAACACAGTATTCGAGGTGCGGCCTCACCAGAGCCAAGTACAGGGGGACGATCACCTCCCTAGCCCTGCTGGTCACACTGTTAGCATTTATAAATTAGCATTTATAAAACTGCGTGTGATTACTGTTGCAGCCTGTAACTGACTCTGACCTTAGCCAGATCTGTCCAAGTGCAAAGCTGCAGACCGAGGTTTTCTCTAGAGCTCATACAGGAATGACTCTGATTTCCAAGACCCCCTAGTGGATAACCTTGCAATGCTGACTGCACTCATGGATGGATCAAAACTACAGGTCGCATTATGACAAAAATGGACAGGTCAACAAATGAGATGTTAAAAGTCAACTCTAGCTCACGAAGGGCAGGATCAAGAAGGAACTGATGATACCAGCTGCAAAGAAGAAAGCTGCATTTTGCTACCACTGGTTCTTTGGTTGAGTAGCAGCAGACCTGGGCTCATTAACCCGAGCATCAGCACTCTGTTCACACACCTCCTGCTCCACCTAAGAGCACGTCTTTCAGCTGCTGACATGGAACATGCTGACAACTTGCTTCTTGCAGCAAAGTGCTTCAGCCAGCACTGCCATGCAGAGCACACAGCACACACCGTAAAGTGGGTACAGGTGTTTATGAAGGTTGTTCTTCTGTTAACGAGGACAGTGAACTAATGCTCTTTACCCTCTACAGCACAGGAAATTTTCCAGTCCAGTTTCAGTGCTGCTGCAGGAGACAGCCAGGAGAAACATTTCTTGAAGCCTCACTGCATGAATATAAGGAAATTTCTCTACTGCTATAAATGTGTGTGTAGAAATACACCAGCTTAAAACTACTCTGCTCTTAATTAAACCAAAACCTGCTCCCTGCAGTGAGTATAAACACTGAGTCTACTTTACTAAAACAACTTTATATATATATATATATATATATTGTTTGTTTGTTTCTTTTATTTTCTGTTCTCTAGAGAAAGCAGCAACCAGTTCCTCCCAGGTCACAGTATGGAGATATATGACTGATGGAATTAATTATTATTATTATTTTTTTTTTTTTAAAAAGAAAAGTCCAGGTTTTCATTCTAGGTTTTAGATTTAAGCCTGCAGCACAACCACTGGGAACACTCTGTGCCTCAGGCTTAACAAGGACCTTGAGAACGAGGATGTCACAGGCCACAGCTAAAGCACAAGCAGGCAGTAAAATAAGCTCCACAGGGTAGCAAGCAAGAGCTCTACAGGAGAAAGAATTTCACACATAGCTTCATTAAACCTATCTCCTTGCAAGACAGGAACAAAAAAATCATCCAAAGCATCTAGATTATAGTGACACAATCTGACACGGAGCCAGATGACATTTGCTGATTTTATTTGAAGTTGACACTCTTAGAAAAAGCATAACAACTGAGAAGATCACACCAGTAAAAAGGTAGCAGGGACCTTCACACCAGCACCATGAACTCCCATACAGAAAATAAAAAATAAACTAGTGTGGACTAACATGTTGCAGAAGAAATTTAAGTCAAAGAGATGGGGAAGGAAACGTGAGTGGATAAGATCCAAAACAATGAAAACAATGAAAACAGAAAATATTATGAGCTTCAAGACTGATACCAAAACCTCCTGTTTTATGTATTATTACAATGTATTATTTACAAGCTAAACATACTTTTTTATTGATTATATTTTCATACAAAATATTCCATAGTTAACCTCTCAAACTCTGTATTTCTGAAGTCATTGGGGAAGATTAGTTATTGCAACACCCCTGGAGTTTGGCTCTCAGCAAAGAATGTAGCATTTTAGCCCTGCAGAGAAATCCTGATCCCTGCCTCAGATTTGAGCTGAGAAGTTTCCCAAGACACATAAACATTCCCATTGCTTTATTTATTTAGCCCCAAGGTATAACCAGGAATACTATAATGAACCTGACCCAGGTAAATTCAGACCACTCTTCAGACTCAGGAAATACCACAAAGCCATCACATCCCCTTTGAACTGATCTATTAAAGTTGCTTACATTTGTATTACTGCCCACCTCCAAAATAAGACACATAGTGCTTCAGTTTAGAATGACATAATTTATTCATATAATTCACAAGTAGTTGGACACTACTCAAAGTTTAATCTCCATATGCAAGTGATTTACACAAACGTAATACTAAAATTGCTTGCTTAGAAGGTAAAAAATACCATGGGTATGAAATGCCATGGTAGATGCTGTTCAATATACTACACATTCTTTGTGTCGACACTTTCACTCATTCATGTTTAGAAAAAATGTGGTTTGCCATTTTTATTTTTTAAGTAGTCTAGGAAACTTACGTGGTTTTGCTCTAAACCTTCTAGTCAAGTACTTCTCCCTGTTCTTATGAACTGAATTGACAACCAAAGCCACAGTTTTAGTAGTTCAAAAAATATATATATATATTCATTTCTGCTCCCCTGAATTCACCAAGCATGGTGTGATCAAATCACATTGCCTTCCAACATATGACACAGAACAGTAACCCCAGTACAGCCAAAGGAACATGCAGGAATTTATGCTGCAGCATGGTGGTGTTGGTGCCGAAAACCAGTGGTCGCGAGCGTTTGCACTTCACTAGGAATGTATTAGCATCACCAGATCATTTGGTATTCATGTAGCTGTGGAGCCTGATTGTAATTCTGCATAAATCTCTTACTGAAACTTGTATCTCATAAGCCTCATTAATTCTGCATTAAGCATATATGGCTGTGTGGAGAAAATTGGACTTTAATGTGTTTGTCTGCATCAGATTAATTTACACACATTATCTTCTAGACGAGGTCCAAACATATATTTTGCTTGAAATGCCAATAGTTATCTTAAAACATACCAAGAAGTTAAAAATCACAATACAAGATCCAGCTACTTATTCCACATATACAAAAACACAGCTAGAGAAATACTTTTCAATTGTTCAATGCTGAATTATGAGAAAAGTCTAAAAAAATAGAAAAAACTCTGATACCTGGACATCTATTCAGAATGTAACACTGCATAATGCCGCAATATGAGCACCCATTTAAAATGAGAAATCCCCCAAGAGAAGCATAAGGGGATCTAGTACTTGTGACAAAAATAGATGAATACTGCACCAAAAACATGCATACAATCGCCATGGTCTTTCAGTATGCTAGTGATGGTCTAAACAGTGACCTAATACAAGAGTGAGACAATGTTCCCAAATAAAATCAAGTGAGTAACTACATATTGATTAAACTTTCTGATGCAGCAAAATGAGGGCACAAAGCCATCTCAGGGTTCTGGAGCTGTTTCAAGATTCGCTTGTGAAATTTCTCTCTGACACGGTTGAACTCCATTATATCCAGTGGGTCCTCTTCAACCCAGAATTTGTGGAATTCATGCATTAAGTAGCCTACAAAAGAATAATAATAATTTAAAAAAATGAGAAAGATTACCAAATTAGAAAGAAACTTGCAATTAATGATTATGATGCACACAAAGAATTCTGGTCACCAAGGCCTGAGACTCCATGAAGCTATGCAGGAATAAGAACCCACCTGCAAGACCCTTGCTGTAACATTACACATGAATTACAGTGTACGAAACTAAACCAACTGGAAGTGCTTGCTGCTATAGCATTGGCATTATGCATGCTGGACATTTAACATAACAGCTGGAGATTCATTTCAGGAAGGCATATCATCTCACGCTTAGAAGTGTTTCATTGATTTTGGAATTTCTCCCTAACCGAATTTTAGGGAAACTTTTTAGAAAACTCACTCAGGGGCAAACTCAAGGTTTGATGAGCATTGGCAGAACTTCTAATAATTACAAGAAATCACTAAGCATCTTGACATACAGATAAGTTATTAATGTGATTTGGCCATGCTAAATGATACATGAACTAAAACATTAAACTAATGAGTAGGAGAAGATACTACTGATGATATTCCACCAGCCTTTTGTTTATACTGCAGTGCTGCCTCACTGATTTTTCCTCATAAAAACAGTGCTTACTCTCCTCTAAAAAACGTATACTGGTAAGTAACTAACAGTTACTGCTTCCTTATACAGTTTTACTTGTATGTGCATGACCTTGCAGGAAAGGTTGTTTAACATTTATGTTCATGGTCCTGGAAAGACAAGCAAGGTGCACAGAATAACTAGCTTTGGTAAGATATCCTTGCCTTAGGAAGAAGCTTGATGACAAATTGTGTTTAACACACAAACTTTTATTAAGGCCTTTACCCTTTTAGTTCTGTGCCACCCTTGGGTTTGAAGGGGAACCACCACCAAGAAAAAAAAAACTTATATCCAGCACCAGGACTTCAGTGAACTGGACACAACCTCTTGATCCTAGCTTCCACAGCATTAAGGATGCATAACCTTTCATCCCAATACAGCAAAACGTGCAAATTATTTGTGCTTTCAAGAAGTGGTGGCATTTGTTGTAAAAGGGGCTTCATTGCTTTTATCCATTTATTTCATTGTATTGTAATTAAAAACAAAAAAACACATATACCTCCAACTTAAATTTCACTATCTATTTGCAAAGTCACTTTTATTTTCTTTCAACATCAATTTGATGAACTTCATTCAAAAGGTATCTTCAGCACATCTAAAAATCTTAGCAGATATTTAGGTAGATACTTATCTGTCCTTTATTTTTCAAGCTGACCACTGACAAAGACAGTTTAACAGCTAAACTGCCCAAGTTCCCACCAGCCGGTGTATCTAGGGCAGCAACCCAGAAGCCATCACAAGAAGGGACTCCCTGCTGCAGTATGGAATCTGCCCATGTAAGATTTTGGGTGAAAGAGTCGTGAATAGCAACCTCAAATGCCTGCATTATTGAATAAAAGATGAGCAGGTCACTAGTATTTGCTATTTATACAATCAAGCAATAAAAAATATTATAGCTGCAAAACAAAAAGATCTGTTACCTAAATAGCCAACTTGCAAGGTTTTGGTGGTTTTCTTCCCCCCCCCCCCTTTTTTTTGTTTTGTTTTGTTTGAATTACTATAAATAGGGGAAACAATGCATCTTGACTTCTTGTTATCAGCTCCTTGCCTACATTTTGAAAAACATTAGAAACATAGCACCTGCTGCAGTGCCCTTCTGGCAAGGATGTGCAGTAGGTCTGTTTTGTAGAAGTGGGTCTGTGCTGTGTTCAATTACAGGGGAAAGGGCTGGAAAAAGAATTAATCCTCGGGGGGACAAGTCTACTGAAGGGTGCAGTGAGCCACGTGAACGTAGATATCTTAATAGAGACTGATTTAGGGGGAAAATACCTTTAGTTTCTTCTTATTATTTAAAAGCAGTTTAGGCAGGTAGGAAGGGCACTAGTTCATGCACTTTGTTTTGTTTTACTCCCTGGTTTGATGGTGTCATGCATCACAACTAAGAACTGGATCCAAGTACTCTAAAGGACAGCAAGACCAGCATTATAGTATCTGTGCTGTGTCAGCTGACTTACAGTACTTTTATCTGCAAGGGCAGGAAAAAAAAACATTAGTAGGAATACAAACTGGGTAGATATCTCCCCTCATTACTTACAGAAGGTCTGCTGAAAGTGGGTGAGTGTTGGTGCCTCTGGAGCAACATTGTAGAAGTGGGTCTTCAGAGCTCCACTCACAAGCAGGTTATATGCAAGGTCTGTTATGTTAATACCCACAATAGCAAAAGAGTAGCTGGAAGAAAGAGAAGCATTTCTGGAGCGCTTGTCTTCTTTCCACAGGCTGTAGATTACATTGCAGATTACGTGATACTGAGGTATATTGACTCTCACTCTTGTGAGCTTCCAAGTGTGATGGAAAACTACAAAGACATTTGTCCTATCTGCTTTCTACTCTCTAATGGCAGTGTTTCCCTAGTGAAACATATGGTCAGAGTGAAAACAGGAGTTTCGTCACTGTGCCAGTGTTCTCAGTGGAGCAGCACAGATTCATTCCTATGAAATGAAAACAAGCCTAGGAGTCCCTCAAATCACTTCTGATACAGGGTGAGCACTCCACACGGTGGCTGTGCCTGCAAGGTGACCTGACATTTGCTGTTTTAACCCATCTGCCCAACTGGAATTCAGTACCCACGGTTAGAAACAAAGGTTTATACAATTGATCCCATAATGATATTCATATGGCTAAGAAGCCTGTGAAAGAGAACCAGCTGAGTCACCTACAATTTCTTCCCAACACAGAACTAGATACACAGGCAAAATCCTAAATCTAGGAACATGCTAGGAACAGGGAAAAAAAAAAAAAAAAAAGATAGATATCTAACCTATGAAACAACACCCTGTCCTGCTAAGACAGATCACCAAGGAAAGTATATTTAGGCACAACAGAACTCAGAAATTAGAAGTTCTTTAAGTTGTAAGCCTGTTGTATAAAAAGCTCGAGATTTCTGGCAATGACCATTTCCCAAGAAAACACAGTGAAGCAAACTTTAGTTGTGCAAAGAAGTCCATAACATAAGGCTTAACAGCAAGTTTCACAGAACAATGAAGTACTGGCATTAAAATACTCTATTACAGATTTGCACTTACACTCAATTATACTTTCTTGAAAGCAGATCAGAACCTGCCTCTGACAGAGGCAGGTGAGACTTGATCATATAATGCATTAAGAAGAATTAAACATATTTATAACTTCAGTATTCATAGCATGCACAAAAAAGCTTCTTTTTTGCTATAAGATTCCACCCCCCACCCCCAATTCTTACTTCAAAGTAGGTTTATCCTGTAATCTTTGATCAAAATGAAGATATGGTTAAGAAAATGCATATTAGCATGTACACTGAAAAAATCCTTAAAGTAACCAAGCAATACCCTGTTCCCTTCAAATATGCAGCATCAGTGTTAACTGTTGTGTTCCTGGCAAAAACTTACCCAATTGCCTTATCAAACTTTTTCTTCTCCCATTCAGCTTTGCTGAATTGGCTGGAAAAAATAAAATAGAATCCAGATATTAACATGAATTGCTAGTTGACAAATATTTCCTTCCAATTTCTTTGTTATTACAACATTAAACAAACACAGACTGTATTTTACTTCTGTTGATAGGGCTAATCCTCTTTAACTCTGCTTCTGAATGAATCGATTGGTATAAGGAGACTGGAAATAGCTACAAATAGCCAGCTTGGTTTATGGCATCACTGGTAAACTTGGTAATGACGACAAAAGTACATGCCTACATCACTGCTCTCAGTAGAAGCCAGTTATTTTCTATACTGGCCATAAAAACAATCCACCTCAATTAATTTTGAGCTGCACAAAAACCAGAAGATTCCACACTTCTTTCATAAATTGGGCAATGACTTTAGCTTTTCATGTTCTCAAAGACACACATGACATTCATCACTGGAGATGCGATCCACTTGAGGGGGCAAACAAGCTTTCAGTTGCAGGAGTATTTTTCCATGTCCAACCAAATTAGAAGACATTCAACAAACAAAACTAAGGAATTGAATTTCTTGTTGTTTAGCACAATAATGCAGATATTTCCAAGAATACAGAAGACCCCTTCCCATAAAAGGGAACTAGATGGGGAAGCATTTAAATTAAATTTGTTGTTCTACATTTAAAGAAAAACTGCATGATTCAAACATCAGCAGGTGATATTCCACTAACCAGGTTTTACCTGCATCTACTCAGAGTAAATTTAGAATAAATCATTGCCTGCATTTATCACCAGCTACAAGCAGGCAAGGGACTGACCCTCACCAGTGGGCTAAGGCTTAGAGTATGGGGGAAGTTTTGTCTTTGTAAGACAGCTCTCAGATCGCAGTCTTTAGATCCCAAATTATAGACACCTATGTGTGCAAGTGTCCTTCTTGGACTATACTTGAATTACAGAAAGCTTACACTATATTAAAAAACATGCCCTGAACTTCAGGCAAGTAAAATATTTAAGAATTGTTGCCTTTAATACTTAAAGATGCTGAGAGGTTCACACCCACCCTGACCTGTTACCAGGTGATGCATGTTGGAACAAAATTTTGCATCTTATATGGTTTTGTGTGCAGAATTACACTAGTCTACGTTTATTCTCTAAAAACTTAGTTGTTTTTGTAAGTTGTGGCATAACATCTATAAAAAAGCCCAAACAAGTGTTGAATAATAAAAGATGGCACACTTAGGACGTGGACAAGCAATGCAGTTCAACAAAAATAGAAACTACATTGATCATTATCACATCAGAAACCAGCACTGCTGCTAAGCAACCACACCAGGAGAACACCACAGGCACCACGAGCAGCATCTATCCTCGAGTGAATGCTCTTTCAAGGGGTAAAAATTGCACATGCTCACACAGATCTGTAAGACGGTCCTTGGAAATCACACACAGAAGTGGAGAACACTGATGGGATTCTCAGCCCTGACAGCAAATACTCAGCAACAGTATTGCTTCATTTCTCATGTAAATCTTGTGTTCAGTTAAACAAAAATCTTGGCTATTTTTTATAAAGCTGTTTAAGCATTGTGACAACCCCTATTAACCAGGGCACATTAATTAAAGCATCTTTTGGCAGTACAATACATAAAGGGAAGACCAGAACTGGGGGGTACTTGTAGTAAGAAAGTAAATGTGAATATATATATAAAGAAATGCCAGACAAATTAATTTGAGGATTTAAGTCAAAGATCAAAGTCTATCGCACTTCCTTTCCCCTCAACCCTCCAAGCACTTTCTGTCACAGAATTACCACTAGTAACTCAGGCACAGAACACCAGGGAGATCAAAAGCTATACAGGATTCAGATGTAAACACCCCTACTATGGGGGTATCTAGCACTACTGGCAGAAGAGAAAAAAAAAAAAAAAAAAAAAAAAAAAATGTATTTTGAGACAACTGACTATCATGGAACTAGCTAAGAGGCACCCATTCCCCCAGCAATTATTATAATTCATCTCCTCATGAATTGTTCGCAATGTTTTTGGTGCCTGAATTTACCTGATCTCTCAGAAGTCACATTGGACTAGCCAGATTAGACCAATGATTAGTCAAGGTAGCCAAAGTATGTGAATATAATTATAGTGGTTTTTCAGCTGTGCTAGCAAGCCCTTGGCATAGAGTGTTTTTGATTATAAGGCCAGTCACAGCTGCTGTAACCATATTTGCACTGCTGAGACTCCCCCCCCAAAGAGTCACTCCAAATCTGTTGGATTTGGGGGTTAAATTTATTACTAAATAGCTATTAAAAAAAAAAAAAAAAAGTTGTGCTTTGGCTACAACAAGCAAGGTTGATGTTATTCTTTATATATATTAGCATATTCAAATGTACCCAGCCTTGCACCATTAGCTAAAGTTGGAATTAACACTGAAGTGTTTAGAGAAAGGAATGGGGATCTCTTTGTGTTGCATTAAAGACTTTCGGTTTATAACACACCAAATTGCAGCATGGTTTGATTATTATTTTACAAGTAGATTCTTACAAAACTAAGAGAAAAGAAAAAAAAAAGAAAAAATACCTTAGTTCCTTCTTAGAGACTTCCCTTCATTATGAAAAGACAAAAAGAATTAAAACAAAGGTAAATAAAAACATAAAATCAATTGAAATCAGAAATTAAGTGAAAATATTTAATGCTAAGTTTCACTATTTCTAAGATTCAGTATACAAGTTTTCCTCTTGAATTTGATCAGTTTTCAAGATCAGCACTTGAAAACAGATAGCACGTGGCAATACTCACACGTCCAGCAAAAGGAAAACACAGTCCCCTTCCCAAAACAACAGCCAGTACAGTACTCTCTTAGATTATTCTTTTCTAGGCTAAAGCATTACCTGTATTTAGGCTGAAGAGAATCAGAAAGAACTTGCTGGGCTACCTCACTGTCCCATTCAGCAAAATACCTAAAGAGATACGTTTAGGTAAAATTGTTAAAACTTGCTGTGCCTTTTTTTTTTTTTTTTTTTTAAAGCCACAAGCTATCCATACATTCCAGTGCCAGGCCCTTTAAATATCACTACATGCACTATGCAGTATTAGTAGCTTTAACATGTTGAATTCATTCAACTACCACTCAGAACCCCAAAGAGAAAGATGAAAACAGCCTGAAATGACAAGTGCAATCCCATAAGCTGCTAATAAGCGTGGGTTACCCAACTCGCCTTTCTGCCCATCCTACAGAAGATCTATTGCTTATTACTAGAGCATGTTGACTGTAGAGCTCAAGATAAAGCAGATCAGGCTCCTTGATCTGGCAGATTCTCTACGCAAGATAAAAGTCAACACAGGAGACTGACATGAAATACATGGTAGGGAGTCCAGTAGAAGTTCAAATCAGACTCTAGAGTCCAGATCCTCCACTAGTCTTAGCTAGAGATAACATAGTCTTTATTATTATTATTATTATTATTATTTTAATGCCCCTCCACATAGAAAAACAGAAAATATTTATTCCCTCCTCCTCCCATCCCGGGGATAGGCTATTTTTGGCAAAATAAATCTTGTATCTGTTATCTGCAGCAGATTCAAGGTCTGGAAGAAATAACAGGGACCAATCAATTCCTAAATTGCTAGGCCCAGAAGATACCAAACACCTGGCCTGCACAAAGCAGAGTGAATATTCACATAAGCCTCACTGCTTAATATTGGTTATAGAAACATTTAAAAAGTGGTCCAACTATAGAAGTCTGCCATCAGTGGCCAGACTTCCAAGTGTTTTACTGAAGAATTCAGTATAAAAATCCCCAAACAAGAAAGATAAACAGTAACATAACCCTCCCACCTACTCACTTCCAGGGCATTTTGTTTAAAGAGATCCTCCAGATATTGGTGAAAATGTATTTTACAGTTTCTCTCCTGTGGGAAGAGTATTAACTTACTGCGTTAGAGAGGAAATAAAAGACTTAGCAAGCAGTATAACCTCGCTGAATGAGGAATACTAAAGGAAAAGAGAGCCCTTCCAGAAAAGGAAGGACCCCCCCCAAAACAAACAAACAAACAAAAAACAAACAAACAAAAAAAACCACACTGAGAAAGGAAATGAATTCTTTCAGTTTTTGATATGGAATCCCAAATGCTTTTCAAAGTTATTCCTACGGACTTGCTAAAAAAACAAACAAAAGCATATAATGCTGCTTTTCACAACTTCAGATACACATAAATACATCTCTAAAGGAGCATACTTACACCAAGTTATATAATCCCAACAGACCCATCCCTCTGAAGTCTGTTTTAGGATCATCACCTTGGAAACCAATTTCACACCACTGCTTCGAAATCCGAGCTTTCAGTGGCGAATCAGGCTTCAAGCATTTCCACAACTAGGAAGATCACAGGTAGAATATAATTAAACCTCAACATATTGGCACGACTTTTTATTCTCTTTAAAGCAAGGTAAATTCTCATGTAACAGGTCTGTGTTGCTATTCCAGCAACCAGAGCAGCAGAACAAATGAGATTCCTCGGGGCGAGGAAGGTTGGAGGAGGAAACCAAACCACTCAAGTTTTGCAGCCATTTCAGCCCTAGAAGGTCCTTCTGACCTTATCTGCAAGCACAGCAACATCTCGCACAAGGACTTATTTTGTTCGTGCTTTGTGTATCAAACTAGAGCCTGCCTCCACAAGCACCGAGATAGGAACGGGCTGGAAGTTGGTTGTAAATCACTGGCAGAGAGGCAGGCAATCAGCCCTCACATCCCTAAGGCTCTGCAGCAATCTTTTCTCCAGCATCTTTTGCAAGTCTCCAGAAGGGTAATAAATCGAAGGTGCTGGCTTGGCTACCACAGAGCTGAAAAGCAAATTGGAGAAAATAGAAAGAAAAAAAGCCATACAAGAACAGCTCTTTCAACCTTCGTATTTAACTAAGGAGTGAATCATTCATTGATCTCACATAAAAATTAATTAAATAAATAAATTAAAAGAGAAAGTGATTTAACAAGCCAGATCCTCAGCTAGAATAAATCTACTTAGCTGCACTGGCCCAGTGACTTAGCGCCTAAATATCACATTGCTAGGCAAAGCAGCCTAAATTGACATCGACAAATATATACCTTTCTGCAAATCTTATGTGCCATATAGCAAACCTATGCTGCTTTCCAGAGGGTATTGAGAAATCAGGTGTTACCCATAAACCATAAGCTGGTGAATAGGGCCTTGAGACACACCTAGATAAAAGATAAAGTCTACCCAATGGAAAGAGCAGTATGCACATTTCTCAAGTAATCCACACAGAAGTTGTATTAATTTTTAGCAATTCAGACTACATGTAAAGTTGACTACCTTTGGAAATTTAAAACTTTTAATGATTTCACTTTGTCACGACTGCATAAAGCATCATGCAGTATTTAAATCATATTTAGCGTCTTCCCTGTTCATCTATCGACACTAAACACAGTATTATTTATTAGTTCAATCACATTAACTTAATCTTCTTCTCATTCATAAATTGCCCTCCTGGTAAACATGAATAAATGATAGGCATTAGGAACTTGAATTACCCATTGCAGAGATCACTTAGCAAAATACCTAGAAGCAAAAAAAAAAAAAATGTACTGGCTTATTCTTCCCCAGTGTGAACTGGGAGCTGAATTAAACCTTTGAACATCTTTCTATTTGACATGACAATTTACAGGAGGCTTTTCTCTTTTGCAAGTGCTATTGCGGAGGTTACACTGAAGACAGATGGAGACACTGATACTTTTTTCAGCACTAGGAATTTTACAGCGTAAGCTGCACTGTTTAGCTTCCCTTCTGACAAATGCTCAGGTTCTATTCTCCTTTTATCTTTAAATGTTACGTGACTACACATCACAGCTACCTTCTTCATGAGCAGCTAAGAACCAGGTCCCCAAATGCCAGGTGGCAAGAAAAGAAGAGCCAGCTCCTCAGTGCTCCTCACCCATGATCACCTCACACCCTACTTCTTGCATGCTGGGCAATACAGGTGCACAATGCATTTAGGAATATTTTCCCGGAACAGGGGCAGAGTCAAAGGAACTGCTTAAAGTTTTCAGTACTTATACTTGCTTTATTTAAAAACAGTAAAAACAGATTTCAGTACTCTTATTTAAGAACAAAACCTGATTTTTTATTTTAAGACCTCTGAAAGTTCTGTAAGAAAGCATTTTCCTTTGTACAAGTTGATGTATTCACTATTCTTGCCATTCTCTGAAACATCTTGCACTAGCTATGATCAGAAGCAGGATGAGAAGAATCAGAATAAATACTAGGACTTGTTATTCGACTATATTCCATCCTCTTTATTCTTTCCTCCGTTTCCTTCCAATATAAAAAAGCTCGCTAGCTCGCTCTCTGCTTACAGCTTCAAGACCATCTTCCTCAAAAAAAACACTTAACTGCTCCCATGCAAGATTTTCCCTTAAAGCATGAAGTAAAACCCAACTGGTACAGTTTTCATCATTGTTCATGTATTATCTTAAGAATGGTCTAATGTCCTTTTCATTTGAAAATACATTTGGTAAATGTGTATGTTATCTCCCATCCTTCCATCCCAGACCGTGAAAGTTAGAAGGCTTGTCATTGGGATATACAAACAATGTCTTTAAAAACACAAGAAACTGAAGAGGAAAAAAAAGTTTATTCTTGTTATGAGAGAAAGATACCCTTCTCAACTTGAAGAACGGTGAACTGAAGTAGGACATGCTGCTGTTTTTCCAGATCTCAGCACTGAGCTGTTACCTGCAGTAAGAGCTGTATATCCAGTACCTAGACACAGTTCAGCCAAGTGACACATGTTCATCAACAGGGAACAAGCTGCTTGCCTGGCAAGCATTACATCCGGACTAGATGAGCATGCTGTACAGTCTGATCTCAAAGCAGGTACACAATGGAGGGAGGTGATAGTACCTCCTGATGTTTTACGAGGTTTATAAACTAGCCCTTTGGAGTTGGCATGAATAGAGGATGCCTTATCAGTGTCTCTTAAGCACCTACCTTCAGGAGCATTTCCTCATGTTGCGGGTTCTCCGAGTCATACGGCTCTCGGCGCAGCTTTTCAACCTCTACAACCAGATTCCTGTACCCAACGATCTGCAGCAGGCAGGCCTGAAGAGATACTCCCAGCCTGGGGGTGGAAGAAAAGATGTAATCCAGCTAAGTCATGTGCAACCAAGCCACAGCACTACAGCGTACATACCTGTTTAATTCACGAGTAATGTTACATCAATGACTTAATAGTCCAATATTTTATTTACTGTCAGAGACTTTACATGAGATCAATATTACATTAAAATGAAACCTTGTGAAATGCATAAGTCTTATTTACCACCCTGCTTGGATTAAAAATATCAAAAAATAGATTTTAAAACTTCAAATGGTGAATTTCTACATAGGAAAGTCTCATAAGTATATACAGCAGCTTTCAAAGCCTATTACAATCACATCACTGAATCTTCCCCCTCATTCAAATGGCAGCTTCCCAGACAATGCCCTGAAAGCAGAGAAGTTAACTTAAAAAG
Organism: Nettapus auritus; assembly: GCA_011076525.1. Lineage (NCBI taxonomy): Eukaryota > Metazoa > Chordata > Aves > Anseriformes > Anatidae > Nettapus > Nettapus auritus. The sequence continues at coordinate 188,541,456 of CM021765.1, forward strand.
GAACGGGGGGGAGAGGGGAGAGGGGGGGAGCAGCAAAAAGCAAAAACCATCCATTTTATTTCCATGCCACCATAGCCTGCATAAAGAAGTTTAGAAAAATGTTTAAAAACACAGTTCAAAGATCTGCCTCTAGGTAGACTTTTTTTTTATTGTTGAACTCATACTGAGAATGGCTCTTTTCATTATCATGCAGATCAACTTGATGTATCCTTAGAAAAAGCCAAACTTGGTTTTGAAGGCTTTGAATTACAATGATTTATTTAGGTTATTATTATTTTTTATATAATAAAATACAAGTTATAAGCATGGTAGTTTTATATTTCATTAGAATATTTGAAAGGAATATGACCTTGATTTTTTTTTTTTTTTTAAAAAAAACTTATTTTAAATAAAGGCTAAAATGGTCCAAATGCCTAGTATGAATTTGGAGAGCACAGTTAGATCTTTATTCTCACTGCTCAGTGGAACACAGGCTGGGCTGATATGAAGCTGCACAGATTCCTCATCTGACCTATCTGGTACTCCGAAATACTTTGTTTATTCCATAACACTGTTAAATTTTCCTTAGCAGAAGGATTTTCACTGCTTATCTTTTGAGATTAATCCACAGAATAAGAGAAATGTCATCATTAGGCCATTTCTCTTGCCACAACTGCATGCTATTTCTGTCTGTAACCCTTTTTGAATAACCTAAGCAGCATTTCCCCCCTTTGGTGTTTAGTTTTTGCATGCTTCACTTCCCTACAGTTTTATAGAAAGGCTGCATTTCAAAGGAAGCTTAGAGGCCTGACAGAATTGCCATAGTGCATCACTAAGCCGTGGCCATCCTGTTTTTAACTACCCAGTAACCTCACAGTAGTTCAGAGCAAAACACCTCAAGCAGGGGAAAAGCAGAGCAATTTTATGTATTAAAATGTTATTTTTAAGTTCCAAGCTGAACACCATATACTAAGTAAGCAGTATTTGAACTTGCTTTTTAAAGCCAGTCAAGTACTCTGCAATGTTGTTCATGGAGGAAGGAGAATTTCTTCATGGAGGATGGATTTCTTCATTTTGTTCATGGAGGGAAAGGGAGCTCTACTCCTTTCCCACCAGCACTGAGCAGAGGATGCAGATGAGCTGCTGATGCCTCACACCTCCCCCTGCCGTCCCTGTGCTGGAGGTGGTGGTTCTAAGAGTGCAGGAGTGACCTGCTCATGCTCCCACCCGGTGTGGAGCCTCAAACTGGGAGCATTTCTCAGGCTGCTCCTGTAGCTGGTGCAGATTACATGGGTCACCACCTGGTTATTCAACCTACTCACTCCCACCACCAAATATACACACTTACCTCAAAAGGCACTGACAAAGGGAAGCTACTCTGGGCCTCCTGCTCTTCAGATCACAGCAGCACATTGCTGTCAAGAACAGCTTGGAGCAAACATCCCTGGGATGCTAGTTCAGCTCTGCAAAGATGCTACATGAACAAAACTGACTGCACACAGATTTGCGCAAACACATAGCACGACACATCCGTGTGTCCTTACCCAAGGAGATTTTAAGCGTCTGCTATGCAAGGGAAGGCCAGAGCTTCCCAATAAGACAGTTTGGATGCAGGCTTTTTGATGTTTGAAAGGCAAACTGATGGATTTTCCTTAATCCTGCCTAAAGAAATAGCTGACCTGCTTTTGCTGAAGTTTCTCCAGAAGAGTTTAGTATAAAATAAGTGTCTTGCATGTAAAGCTGTAGCCCAGATGACTGCAGTTTAGTAGAACTATAATGAATGTAAAGTAAGGAGCAATTTAGAGGCAGGGTTTGTTTCTATGCACGTGGCACTACGTCGCATATCCCAGCACTCCATTCCTCACCTTTAAAGAGGTCTCTGTGAACTAAGAGGGGATGCCATGGAAGCAGGCATGGGAATGAAAGACTCAGTCCTGTAAGATGCTGAGCACATCATTTCTTGTCCAAAAACAATTAAGTATTTGTTCTGTGCTTAGCATATGAACAACTGGATTAAAAGAAAAATATTAAGTTTTGCTTTCCTATATTAGGACCAGAGCACTCAATGTTCAAGGGCAGGATTCAGGCAAGCACAAGTCATTTGCATCCCTGCTCTCCCTCTCTCCTGAAAGACAGCTTTTACTCATAGGCCAAAGGCAAAGCCACAAGAAGATCTGATGATCTCTGGTGTCTCACAGATGTTATTTTAACGAATTCCCTGTTTCTTTTTGGCATTGTTCCACCCAGTTACCCAAGTGTCCAATGTTGACAAGTGAATACTTCAATTAGCCTAACTGTTAATGCTGCGGTTACTAGCGTCCACAGGTCAGGCTCTGAGCTATGCACATTTACATTCTGCAGTTTTTCCTAGTGTGTCACCCTCACTAAGTTTTCATTGATGATTTTTTTTTTTTTCTCTGATTTTCAGCTATCAGTGTCCTGTGCAACACTGATTATCTAAGCTGTGGCACCCTCCTCCTTTGCCCACTGATACACAATATTTATACCAATAACAGAAGAGTTACTACACACTCCTGAAATACCTGGCTTTAAGTTTAGTGGATTGTAGTTAATCTCTTCTTACCACTAAGATCTTGTAGTGTTTAAAAAAAAAAAGAGTCTGCGTTGTGTTGTTAAACCTTGTGTTTGAATAACTCGAAGCAGTTTTAAGACAGAAACAATATACTGGTTTGCCAGATATGACAGACCAATTTCTTCCCTGCCTAAAAGGTTACCTACAGCCTTGCTAAGAAGCCATCACTGTCACTTCCATGACCACATGCCTTGGCAGTATTTTATCCCTGGAGAATTGGTCCCCATAAGTCAATGCATCAGTGTACTAAGCATGATTCAGGAAGCAGCTAGACAAAGAAAGTCAGGACTTGCCTATTACAGTCCCCACAAAAGATCATTCATTTTTCCATCAGCTTTTTGACAGCAAAGCTTAAACTGCAGTTTTACACCGAGAAAAAACATTCATCTTCAGATTGTGTACCAAAATAGCTATGAAAAAATAGTTGTCCACAGACTTGGGTATTGAAAAGAAATCAATAATTCCCCCTTTATTTCATAAGGAAGTCATTAACTTACTGTGGATTTATATCTGGGTTAATCTTTTTCAGCTCCATGATGTCATCTATAGTTTTTTCAATAGCATCAGGGTGAACACTTACTGAAGTTTGCAGACGCTAAAAAGAGGTTTTAAACGCATTAATTCTTATGGAAGCTATTGTTCAATGGAAGTTAACAATTGTAAATTTAATACCCAAAAGCTTCTAGCTTAACTGCCCAGAAGAGCCAACTCTATATGCACACCTTTCCAATGTACTCCACCCTAATGACAAGCTTCAGAGCACCATTCCCCACATAAGAATTTGAGTTGCTACCCTATGCCCTTGGAGCCATTCTACATGTCTGCAACAGCTATTAGCAAAGATGATCTGCATTGTGGCTTTCAGTTGAGAAGCAGCTTCAAGCCACCCACCTAATTACAGTGGGATTGCTACCCTTCATTTCAACATCCCAACATATTGCAGTAACACAAATACATTTTTCCTTCCTCTCGCACATCATTGCTTTGAAGATACCTCAAAAAGTTCAATTTAAAGAATAAATAAAAAAAATCAGCATGCCTTCCAAAAAACTAAGAGGAAGAATTTTCTGGTGCGGTGTTAAAATTACATAAATTTATACTGCATCTAAGCAATTTTCTTATATAAGAATCTGCCTTTCTTGTTGTGCTAAATACATTTGGAAGTGCCATGGCAAACTATAAGCTATGTGACACCATTCTCATTAGTGTTGAGGTAAGCTTTTCAACAGCACTGGTTCTCATAACAAGGAGAAATGAATGGTTGAGTAATCTTAATGCATACACAAATGTTTTTTTTTCAGATGAGTGAGAAGCATTTATATTAGCACAACCAGTGCTATAGCAAAAGGATGAATTGAAAGTCTTGTCCATTAGTGTATTTAAAAAGAAAGAGATCTAAGTTGCCTTTGCAATCTCAGTAATGCTGACTTCAACCTTCTTTTATCCTTGCTTTAAAGGAAAAGAAACAGAAGTTGTAAAGTCTGTAAGTGACTGACTATAGATTACAGAAGTTTTGGATAGGATGAGGAATCCACCTAAGAAGTCCTAAATTATGAAACATCACCCTTATCTCTTCCATGGCCTGTTGCTCCCTTGATCCCACTAGTGCCAGCACCACATTGTGCTGTCCCTGGGGCACAGGACACTCCCCCAGCTTTGGGAAACCACCTGCTGTGATGGTCACAGCATCTCCTCAGTAGGAGATGCTTTTAATGTGGGACCATATCAGATTCTAAAGTGATTCTGTAGGGTGAGTAAATAGCTAACTGAAAAAAATACTGGATACAACACGAAAGTTGAACTGAGATCTTTCACTCACCTTACTTTTTGAACCTTTCAGTGATGCCTCTGTAAGAGAACAGCATTTGAAAGCAGAGCATCAGACAATTTTAAATGAATCCAATATAAATTTAGCTTATTATTCCTTAAAGTCATACTACTTTTAGCACATGCAGAAAGGTACTAAAGCATGCAGAACTAAGTTCTTTCATTACCTATTTTCATAGTTCTTGCAGCTCCAGGCTTTGTATTGTAACAGATCCTTTGCAACTCACATCGTCCTGTTAGTTTCCTCACCACAAATTTCAGGCAGCGCCACAAGAACTTGCAGTAGAAGTACAGGCATACCTGGATAAACATCCTGTCAAAAAAAACAAACAAACAAACAAAAAAAACTGGTAGGACTTGAGCAGATTTTATTTAAACAAAGACACCACCCAAATAGAAGGTATTTCCTCACCCCAAATCCTCATTGCCTAAGGGCAGCTTTAAAGCAAAAGCAGTCACACTACGTTTACCCTAATAAATGTTAAAGGACCACACACTTCCTGAGGTTCCTCCTGGCCTGAATTTTTCTGTCATCTTATGAAAGCCTGGAAAATAAACATCATGAGAAGCGGTCTATTTTAAAAGTTTTTTGGGTTTTGTTTTTTAAAGCATTGCAGCTGTTACCTAAGCCCACACACCACGTGCTACGACATTACATAACACACCCCAGAAACAGTTTTCACGGGCTATATCTCATTTGGAGAAAATTTCACTTTCTTGTTTCTGTGGTTATGAATGCCCAGCCCCTATACCATGCCCTGCCACGATACCCAGCCAGGAGCACCAGGACATGAGATGGGATACAAATAGCCCAGTGCCCTAGGGGTCAGAAGCATATCTCAGAAAAGGCAAATTGCAAAGACTTGACTATGGAAACATTGGCATCTGGACATGGTTCTGGGCAAGCTGCTCTAAGGTGGCCCGGTGCCCTGTTCATGGATGGCCTCCAGAGCTCCCTTTCAACCTCAACCACTCTGTGGTTATACTCTATGATTATGTTCTAGGAAAACATCAATACAGCTTTAATATGCTGCTAGCTTGCTGTTGAATGGTCAGAAATAATTTGATCCATTACATTGTCAACTGTGTATGTGTAGTCATTAGTAGCCTATTACCTCTTCTACATATTGTTGACACTTTCAAAGGAAAAGTTAGTTGTTTTAAAGGCTCCATATTACCCCCTTTCAATTGAGTTTGTTGCTTATTCTGAAATACTAAATTCTAGATACTCAAATCAGTATAACTTTATTAAAGCTGAAAGAGCTTCACCACTTCACAACGCATCCTGAAGGGTATGTTGCAAAAGGACATTCAAGAGAAGGAAGATAAATTCACTCATGGTAATGTCCACACAGGAGTTTAATCTACTTTATGTTCACTTTAGCTTAATCGCCTTTGCAGGGATTAAGCTAAAGGAAAATAAAGCCATTTTATGCCTAAATGAAGGCCATCCACACAACTATTTAACATGCTTTAAAAACATCCACTTTATCTTCACACTTTCAGTTAATTCACTTAACATTCCTGAATGCCTGTGTGTAAGCAACCCCCTTGTCTTTATGCAACATGAAGCCTCTGTTGTATATTCAAAGTGAAACTCGAAGAATAAGGAATGAATTCTACATTGGAATCGACCTTTAGGCCAGCAAAAAAAGTTTCAGTTGTTGACCTTGAAATATGTGGGTCCTCCCACCCCAAGATGGGCCACTCACTGTCATGAGAATTTTATGTGCTTCACAGCAGATGATCAATTCAGTATTAAAGAACAAAACCAGTTATCAGAAGGTAAGTTCATCAGCAGCCAAACAGAAGTATATGCCACTTAAAAAGGAAGTCTCATACAGAGTCAGCTAAAGCCTTCAGCTGCAACATTTAGTAGTGGCTTGAAAACAATCCCACAGGCTAATACTGGGCATTTCAGTTTTTCCAGTAGATATTTGATGTCAGCCATCACAGATTTGACTAACACCCTTTCCTCCTCTCTCAAGAATCAGCACACAATGCACAGCCAACCCTCAGCCTCCTCAGCACACCCCAGCTAGTCAGGGTGAAGGTCCAGAGAAACTGATTCAGGAGGGTTAATGTCAGACTGAAAGGTGGAATATAGTAAAACAAAGCTCTGGGCTTTCATCACACACTTGTAGTAGAAATTACACTCTTTTTGGCCTGTTTTGCTTCCAAGGGTTAGGTCTCTATTTGAGCAATTAATTACCCAGAGATCTCACTTATATGGAAAGAAAGGAAGAAAGACTCACTTAACTTCACATAGCAGCCCATATGGAAAAAATGCCTTCTAATGAACGAGAGTTTCACAGAAAAGGGCAACTCCTGTAAGGAAGTTAATGTCTACACTTAATTACCTCTAGTGCTGAAACGTCACAACTCATTTCACTACTAACCTTCTTTCTTACCATGGTGTGTGATGTGGATGAATTCCCAGTAGGATTAAAAATAAAAATAAAAAATGTTTTATGTATATCTGAATTAATTTTTGAGTTATACGTGCTGCTTTAAGGTTCAATGACAGATTAGTAAATCAAAGAAAAAACTCTACATGGGACGAGCTATTATCTTCCAGGGCTGCAAATCACATTCACAAATGAAATTTTGGTTTGGTGGTGTTTTTGCACAAAGAGTAACTAAGTAAAAATGCATCTAATAAAGAACATCACTACAGCACACAAACACTACATGTGATTCACTAAAATGTACTTAGCCACTGTTACTAATAAAGCAGACAAACACTAGTTTTGACTAGTACACTAGTTTTGACTGGTTAACTTATAAGAGAAAGTTTGCCTTTGAGGATACCTTCAATTTTCTACTACTCATCCATCTCAAGCTTACAACAGCTGAAATCTTCTGTTTATAACACGAACAGCATAAAAAGTAACACAAGTTTGTTCTCAATGGGTTGTTCTTTACAAAAAGGCACTCTTGCTTGCAGAAATCCTGTAACAAAAGCAAACTCATAAATTAAAAAAAAAAAAAAAAAGATAAGTTTTATTTTAGCTGCTAAGCACTTCAGCAAAGCAGAGACACCAGCAGCTATAAACAAAACACAGCCTGCCATTACCAAGAGCCGTCACGGAAGCCTTGCAACAAGCCACGTGTCTGACTGCCACAGTGGCCTTAACTTGATTGTTTTAGAGTTTGATTCCAAGCCTTTTCTCCACTGAATCTCAATGTTTTTGGCTTTTTTCCCTGCTTGGCCTTGAAGGCTGTCTTGGCATAGAAAACAGAACATGCTTCCCTAGAAGTCTGTGTTTACAGTTTTTAAAAGGGATTGCACAGTGATGCTTCAGTTCCTGAGGTGAGCTTCAAGAGCAGAAGTACTACAGAAATAAAGGTGTTCCTAAGAACACCTCTTCCCAATCCTGATGCAACCCCCGTCTCCTCCCCCCATATTACATGCTACTGTACTGGTTTACAGATTGCTCATATGAACTCTTCTAATGACCTTTGCATGTATAAATGCAATCTCTCAGGTAAAACACGAAAATGTGCATACCCAGACGCTAATGCACACAGGCCTAACCAACAGGTAATTTCCTTGCTGCAACAGTATTATAGAAAGTTGTTATTATTAGGGCTCCAAGACAAAACAAAAATACATTTGAAAGTGAATATGTATTTCCTTGCATGTCTAGAAGAGACTTATGAAATGCTATCCAATATTTAAAGCTACTACCACAGTCTAAATTGCAAGTACGCATAATGCAACATTCAGTATTCCACTGACACAATAGAAAGTCAAAGAGTTACTGCACAGCTTTCTTGGAACTGATAAACTGAAGGTACTTACTCCCTTCCTTCACTTCCCTCTCAGGTAATTTTAGAACATCAGTAATTTCATAGCTAGTAACAAAAAAACTTGAATAAAATGAAAACTAGCACTGGCTATCTAGTCAAAATGATTAGACTTAAAGCTAGATAAATACTACAAAAACCAAATCAAAGAGCTAAAGATAAGAGTCACTAGATTTACTTACACGTCATTTTCTATTCTGTGTCCTGTTTTAGGTCATGTGGATGGGAAAGACATTTCTGCAACTATGTTTTCAGAAGGACATACTCAGCTCAATGAAGGAAGTGTAGCACATCAGTATTTCCTTAATGAGTATTCTGATAATGTCTCGAGAAGTTGCGGACATAGAAGTTAGCCGCAGAAGGACAAGATGACCAAATAAGTGAGTTAGCGAGTGATACCACATTGTGAAGATTTAACTAACTTGACCATCTTTAGGTTATTTGTGCACCTTAAGCTGTATATACAAGCTCAACTAAGAAGTAACTACTAATATATTTTTTGCCATACACTAGTGTGCTATTAACTCCATTAAAACAAGAGATTTTTATTCTGTGCTTTTTCAGACTTGACGACTGAAACTCATCTTAGCTCTCCATTTAGAGATGAAAGCAAGTCACCATGGCAACTAAAGAAAACATAAGAGTAGTTTTTAACAGCAGCTTTCCACGCTCTGCTCTTGCTTCCTACTGACTTTGGTTTTATTTCATCTGATGTGACTCCAAACAGAACTTATGCTTAAAGTCTGCTAGTGCTTACAGACTGTTTTGCAGTAGATCAAGAAAAGGTGTAAGATTTCTAGGATTTATTGAAAAAAGCTGCCTGCTACAGCTGGTTCTCCGACTATTATTTCAGATTTTTAAGAGAAGTTACAAGCTAAGTGGAAATGTCACTAAGAGACGCCTCAAAAACCTTTTACAAAAAAAAAATGCACCAAAGGATTAAACATTTAACTGAGAAACAGTTCTATTATTTCATAAATAATACTTCAAACTTCAGGAATAATTCAGAGAACAAGCTGAGAAAGAAAATAAACCTACAACAGCTGCTTTCATTTAGACATAGCCTTAGATTAGAGGTATAAATATCAGAGTCCTGTAGACTACTGGCCAAAGCCACTCCCCTAGATCTGAGGTTATTCCAGTTACTGGACTGCCTGTTCCAAACAAGTTTCTCTTTCCCCTGAAAAGCAACAGCTATTGAAAATAGGTAGATGAAGAGACAGAGAAGCTTCAGATATGAGTCCAAAAATGACAATATCTGGATGTCAAAATACCTATCACTACTAGCATAAGCACATAAGCACATCCCCTTTCTGAGCTATTCTGATGTGAAATACGGCCTGGGGCAGGCAGGAATGCATGAAGTAATTTAGACCAAGGGAGAACACATAAGCAACTGATTCAATTTATGACTTATTTTGAATTCTTGCATTTTAATTTTTCAAGAGCCTTAGGATTTAAGTTTATTAAAAGCAGTCTTATTACATGGCACTAAAGCACACATTTTTCTCACATCTTTTTAATTATGGCCTTATTCAATATCGGAATTTGATTATAATCTGCATTTTTAAGCTTCTTTTACACTGGCAATTTCACTTTCCAGCTAGAGCAGAGAGAGTGACTGTCAGTGAAGATCAGTAACTTCAGGGTCAAGCCATTTTGCATCAAGACTACCTTAGAAAGGATATCAAAAAAAAAAAAAAACACACATGCACAAAAAACAACAAAACTTGCATAACCAAAGACCTCATGCAAACAAAACCAAAAATCCTTCAAAACTAAACTACCTGATCCACACCTCAAGTAAATATCTGTGTCAAAATACTAAAACATTGCCATTGTTTTTTAAAAGGGATGTTGCATACTTGTCTGTTGTTTTAAATATCAGTAGGAAAGGATTAATCAACTTCACGTAAAATACACTTTACCTATGTAAACATCATGAAGCAAGCTTCTTACTGCTTTCCTTTAAATAGGAGGATGTACAGGTGTAACTTGTACAAAACTAAGCAATTGCAATTGTGGAAGAGAGGTCAACATTGTTTTATGTGTCCATTGCCTTTAACGTGAGGTCCTTCAAGCTCCATGTATTTGTGGATCATACTGAGGAAAGTGACATTTCCCCTCTGCTCAGCCCTGGAGGGACACTCCCAGAGCAATGTGTCCATGGCTGCGCTTGCCAGTACAAGAGACATGGAATAGTCCAAAGAAGGGCTGCGAAGGTTATTAAGGGACTGGATCATCTGGCCTACAAGAAGAGGTTGAGAGCTGTGGGCTCAGGGGAATCTTACCTATGTGCATAAATACCTCATAGGGTAGTAAAGAATGTGGAGCCAAGCTCTTCTCAGTGGTGCCCAGCAGCAGGACAAGAGGCAACAGGCACAGAGTGAAATGCAGAAATTACATTTAAACATAATGTTTATTTTGAATTGTAAAGTTCATCAAACAGTGGAACAGGTTACTCAGAGGTTGTGGATTCTCCCCTCCTTGAAGGTACTCAAAACTTGACTGGATGCAACTCTGGGCAACCTGCTGTAGGTGACCAATTTGAGCGTGGGAGTTGAACTTGATGATTTATCTTCCAGCCTCACTTACCACAGAACCGTGCAACACTTAAAGAATAAACAGGACATCCTAAATAGTAATAATAGTTCTGGGGAAAACAAGCAAAAGACCCCCAAAATTCACTGACATTAAATACATAACAGACTATGTAAACAGAGAGACAGGAGATTTTAACCTAATTATGAAAAGCACATCCATCATTCAACAGATGATTAGTAGCCACAGCAAAAATCACTGAAATTGCACTGATTCCTTATTTTCTATATTCACATCTGCACTGTTTTGTTTAGAAGACAAACTCCCGTAGCAGGAAGCCCTGATGCAACATTTGCAGACTTGCCCTTCGGTAGCAGCAAAGACAGTGTGCCTCCTGTACAAACACCTAACTCAGAGGTGAGTGGCAAGCCTGTCTGCTGATGAAACTGTAGAACTTCTCTTCCTAGAACCTGTATTTAAAAGCCACTGCTGAAAGTCCTCCTTGGGTCTCCAGGTGACTATCTACTGCCAGAAGCTGCTGCAAGTAAGCTACTGTCACTATTCCGAGAGAGACATGCAAAATGTCTTCACTTTACAGATGAAAGCTCCTCTTTTCACCTGTTTACTGGCATTTTCTATGTTGCAGTCAACAAGATGACTTGCAGTTTGTGTAGACTTAAATGAACTCATCGGTTTTAGACACGTTATCTATCCACACAGTGTGCTGTGGAATTGTGCGAGTACGTCTGAGCTAGTTTGTATGCTGGAAGTTGCTGTGGTATCAATCCAGTGTTCTGCCCCTTCACTGTTCCTTTTCTGTTCTACCTTTAAAATAGAGGAAACGGCTCTATAGTAAGTTGAAAATAAAGCTTCATGCCACAGAATCTGCACTTATGCAGCGTTATTTTGTCAGAACATCTTATTCTTCATTTCAGTCCCAGGTTATACATAGTCCTTCAGAACTAACAGTGGGACAGTTTGTTTCATCTGCACACTCTCTACTCTAAGACTCAACTCCCCACAACTTTTCAAGCTCCTCTCCTGCTTATCATCCCTGATTTTTTACCCTGTCCTATTGTTTTAGGGTATCATATTGGTATCTAAACTTACAGGAACACCACCCAAGTAGGAAAATTCATAACATGGGAATTTCATGAACTACAGATGGTATCAGTGTCACCTAGTCCAATTTCTGGTCCACGTTGTGCACCAAAGGAAAGCTCTTTGCCTCTGAGCAGTCCTCACCAGCAGTACACTGCATTCACCATAGCATTTGATCTTGACAATTTATGACAATTTTAAGCAAGTTCCTGGGCTGCTACTATTGGTAATGGACAAATACCAGGGTACACAATATATGTTCACTTGTTCATTTTCCGGCTGATTTCCAAGCTGGAAGGCTAAATATCTTTGTCTTGCACACAAATTTGGATTTGCAGGGACTGGCTAATCTTCTATCACAAACCTGCAACCACAACAACCACATGAAAAGAGCTTACTGTTGCCAGTAAGCAGTCTTCTTGGAGGATGGCTGTGGCTTATTCATAAAATATAAGGACAGTAAGAAATAAGTAAGAAATCTGAGAAATAAAATACTCGTATCAGTCCTACATCAAAGAATTAACCTGAAACAAGAAAATTCCAGATTATTGTAAGTAAACAGAATAGAAGCTTCATATTTCATGAGTTTTTCTATTTGAGAAGCTGTGTTCTACCACATGCTCCCCCTCACCTCACCTTCTGCTCCACATTCAGAGCACTGGACTTTATTATGGAAAGTCCTATACTTTTACATTTAGGTAAGTTCCTTTTTAAGAGCTTTACCATTGCTCTCTGCACCACCAAGACCTCAAAGCTTTTAGGATTAATTTTAGAAATATTGTGGAAAGTAGGAGCTGGTTTCTTCAGGAGTCCCCCAGGAACCTAAATATCCAAAACAGCATGGTTCTGCATGGGAGCTGCAGGGGCCAATCCTCTCACCACCCTGATAAGGTCAGGAGGAAACACACTAATGCTTAGCCTAATAGCTCATTAATTCTTAGCTGTTTTTTTGAGTGTTAGCAAATAAATAATTGCTTTACACTTTTCACCCGTACATGTTCTGCTTACAGAGTCTTTTTGCAGCTGGCTCAAAGATACCTGAAGAAACCAATCCAAGCACCTCACAGAAATGCCTGGAGCAAGGCTGGCATGGCAATAGTCATTACAGATGATCAGCCTAGGGGTAATGATGCTGATACCCATAGCATAAGATATTCTTTACTATAAACAGTCTAAGAAGAGAGAAAAATAGTGACAGATGCTCTATACAGAAGCATATGTTTCAGTCCTCTTGAAAAGGTTTCTCCCAATAAGGCAGAATATGATTGCTTTGGCTTATACACAAGTTAAGCTCTTGAAAAATATTAATTTATAGGAGTGTTCAACTCTCTCCGTTGACTACAGAACAATGACGACATGAACTTTCACAGTGGAAGCTGGCGATTGCAAGCAAATCATACACAGTAGATCGTACTAATTAGACATTTCTCCTAAAATGAAGCACAATCAGCTTCAAAAATATTTTTATTTCATCAGCAAGCATCTCCCCTTCTCTGTTTTCACAAGCAGTACTCCAAAATTCAGACAGAGAAGAACAAGGAGGGGAAAAAATCCTAACATTTTTCAAGCACTGTTTTGTGTCACTGTTTTTCCTGTTTTCCCCAACACATTGAGCACTAGAGATCCACTACTGATATGGTGCAATCCAAGCCCATATGACACTTCCTACATTCTCTTTTTCTACAAAAAAAAATGAAGAGGAAAAGTTTAAATTTAAACAGCTTTAGCGAAATCTAGGTGAACAGAAAGCAATGTGGTATAAATTAGTTATCAGTTGTATGGAAAGTATAAACAGCTAAAACATTTGACTCACAGTAGCAGGGAAGTAATTATAATCATTTAACACTTAAAAAAAACATACAGAACAGTTACCTCAGGAAGTGTTTCATGATGGCAGTTTTGCTTGTGTTACAGGAGAAGTAGTCAATTGATCACTGATAGCCTCTTCTTTGCAGGCGACACCAGCACTGTAGAAATAGAATTGAGATGCATTTACTAACAGAGAAAAATAAGTGGTACTTATGTTTTCTACATTGCTCTTGAAAAAAAAAAAAATCTTTCCCGCATATTTCCATAGGTATTTAAGAACTCTTATGTCAATAAAAATAAAAATCATAATTTAACACTCTTCAGCCTGGGCACATACTTTGACCAGGCTATCCATATCTCTTTTCTGACAAGTCAAATATTTGAATAAGAGCACAAACTAAGAACATTTAGATTTTTCTCCAAGCTTTTTCCAACACTTGTGTACTTAAATACTCAAGGCTTACAGCAGCTTCCAAGTGGCAGTTTCAAGAGACACTCAGCTCTCCCAGCTGTTTGGAAGCCCTTTGCTCTCCAGAATTTGCAACAGCACTTGGAGGCATTGGGTAAAAGTAGCTTGTAAGCAAAGAGCTACTGTTGGATCCTGGTTTAATTCGTACAATCATCTAGTTTGGAAAAGACCTTCAAGATCAAGTCCAACCATCAACCTGATGTACTGAACCCTATAATTCAATATAAGGCAGGTAAGATGATCAGCTTCCCTGTTGTCAAATTTTATGAAGAAGTAATACATATGATGTATTTGACCAGGCTGACCATCCATTCAGAGATCTGGAGTCCTACAGTTAATTTTCATTACGATTACATCTCTGTTTGAGCGGAGAAGAACAAGAAGAGTTCAGGTCGAAAAATAAAAATAGCCAACCAACTTTTAAGTGTAACCCTGCTCATGCTCCACAGCCTCTCCTCACCATCATCACCTCTTTTCTGTAGGTTTCCCAAATGGAGAAGTCACATGAGCAATATTTAAGAGATTCAGACTACTCTGATTACTGTTCCTCATATCCTGCAAGAGTCAACAGAAAACAGCATTGATCCCCACTGTTGGGACAGCTTAATCTAAGATTTAAAGGGAACAAGATAACAGTTTCGAGTTCTGTACCAGTACAAACCACACACGCAGGCTTGAAAGCTGCACTGTTAAGAAATTATTTAAGAGCTCATTCTTCATTAGCACTGCATGCAGCCTGCTGAAAAGTACCAGAAGGCCATCAAAATCTGGCCTCTTTTGTCATATAATGGGAAGCTGTAAATCCAGAGAACCTCAAATTATTTTTTTCCCCCCAGGATCCATCAGCACTGAGATAAAAATACTTTCAACCTACCCTGTTCTTATTTTCTTTCCGATATGCAACTTGCAAGTTTTACATTATGCTGTTGCGTGTTGACAGGAACAGAAGCAGCATTTAAGTTGAGAAAAATACAGCTATCTTGTTGGATTACATCACATACCGTTTACTAAAAATATATAATCCCTGGACTGTAAAAGCTTCATTCATTTATATTGTTTTTGACTGGCTGAATCATGTTGCTGTCCCCTGAATACAGCTGTAATTGGTGTTGGCTTCAGTGACACCTTCTTGCAAGGGCAGAGAGAGAGGCTAACATCAAACCCTGATTCATTAATGAACATGGTAGGCAGGCTCCTAATGCTTCCCTCTGCAGCTTTTGATAGGCCTTTGATGACAGCAAGCACAGGCAGCATGGGAGACAGGCAAAAACTGGAGGGGATGTAACCTGCTCCCCTTCTCCAGTCTAATAATTTGCTGTTTAAAAGATAGTCTGTGAAAGACTCTCACAGCTGAGTCTCAGCTTTTTAGCATCAACTTGAACAAAGGCAGCCTCACTGTGATGCTTGACCCAGGAGGGCAGCAGTGTAAGGAAGATGCCAGAAGTGCCAGGAGCTGTCAGATCATCCCCTCCTAAAAGGGTGTGCTGGCCTCTGCCTTAGAGGTCAGCTTCTTCTTGATTCTGATCAAGGTCCTCACTGGAAATAAATCAGGAGTAAAAAAGCAGCAAAGGGAAGAGAAGTCACACTTGCCTGCACTCCAGGACTGTCTCATCAAAGCATGGCTTGGTAGGAGCTGCAAAGCAGCCTCTCTTCAAGGAGAGTTATCAACTACAGCTAACTGTAAGTTAGTACAGTGATAGAAATCAATGCCAGATCAGAGGGCAGGAGTTTCTAGTCATTTTTAAACATGTAGGACTTGAGGTCAGCATTCCCTACTTCTGCATGCCTCCATAAGTGATCCGATGGTGGAATTCAAAGACCGTGTGTGTAGAAAATGTTTATGCTAAGCAAATTATTGCCACAATTCACAGCCGAGTAAGTTCAATTATTCATAAGCCTGTAAAGCCACAACACCTAGTTTCTACAAACGGCTTTTCCTCACAAAATGTAATAATTTAAGTTGGGAAGGGAAAAAAAGAAACAAAACTTCAAACAAAATAAATGAGTACTCTAATTTATTTCCAAAGATGTTACAGCATCTGAGTGAGCAAGAAAAGCAGCTATAGATTTGGACTACATTTATAGCACTTCAGAGCAGTTTGCCCCAAAAGGAAAAGCATCCATGGTCAGGGAAAGGGAACTGACTCTTATGCAATTTACCGTTAATTGAGAAGTTCACAATAGATTTGGGGAGACCCAAAGATTCATTTCTCAAGCCTCAAATTCCTTCAGAAATATCACTTTTGGCTGGGAAGCGCCAGATTCACAGCTGAATGCAAAGAGCCAGCAGGCCCCCAGTGGGGAGCAGCACATTGGTCACAGCACCCACCCATCACCCCAGGAGCCTATGATGACACTTTCACATAGCGTCTCTCAAACCATGTACTTATATCTGCTTTTTCCTCCCATAACACCTAAATACCCCATTCACTGTAAATAAAGTAGTTTCAACCAGTTTATCTTAAACCAGATAGGAGTTTGCCTTCCTAAAGCTAGCTGCAATTTTTCTTCGCTGATATGCAGTACTATTACATAGAACAGCAAAAACTGTTTCAAGTTCTTTATCAAAATATAAATTCCCTAAACAAGCATTAACTATTGGATTCACGTGGCTGTTTACAGCCTTCTAAGTAGCAGAGCAAAACAAGCATCCATCTTAAAGGTTATCAGTTGCTGTAGGCTCAAAGAATTCAAGAGAAAGACTTAAGTCATATCTTTCTCTAGAGCTGATGGCTTGCTTTTTCCATCTCCAAGAAAGCTGCAGATGCAGTTGAGGAGATGTCTTATTTAATGTAAATCACCATATTCCCAGAGTAAAATATAATACAAGGTAGTTATCTTCACAGTATTTATTTTGCAAGCTAATGACTCACCTGGCATATTGCAAACATTTTTAGAAGGCTTATATCCTAATTACAAAGAAGGAATAGCTGTGCTGAGGAGACAAATCATCAGAACCATTAAGATGAGAAGGCTGAATACAGGACTTTGTTAATGTGGATGATTAGATTACAGTTCATCCAAACTTTCCTCCTCAAACAAAAAAAGAGACTACACGTTTGAAATAGAAGGCAGTAATTGTACAGTCATCTTAAGTTCAGGAGAAAAAAAAGAGACCTTACTTTTAGGTTTAGTTGTTGCAGTTTTAAAGGCGGTTCTTCTAAGTTGAATACCAGCAACTGTCATGACACTGACTTCAGATGGCAGCTTCTGTTTCCAGTAGCATTCCAGGTTGCCACCTACCCCCAGTTGACCTCAGAAGCCTACATATTTGTAAGGGATAACCCTCTTTAAGTCTTACGTCATCAGAAGTGTTTTCCTGTTGTATATTACATTTCTGGAGACGGAAGCGTTAATGCTTCTTCTTCCTGAACACCAATGTGCAATAGGTTGAATTAGAAAGGGGACAAGTATCTATTTTACTAAGTGTCCCAGGAGGTCCTATGGATAGGGACAGCAAGCTGGCCAAGAGCCAGAAGCATGCAAAGTAAGCCAACAGCACCCTGGGCTGCTGCTGGGCAGGAGTGAAGCCAGAGGAGCTAGGCTTGCTCAGTCCACAGTAGAGATGGCTTTGGGGGACCTAACAGCATTTCCCAGTGACTGCTATGAGGTCAGAGAAGACAGACTATCTCTTCACAGCTGCACAGGGCAGGAGGGTGAGAGAGAATGTGCATAAACTGAAAGAGGAGGTTCAGCCTGGATACAAAAACAGAACACACACACCCATGAGAACAATCAGGAAGAGGCACAGGCTGCCCAGGGAGGTTGTGCAGGCTCCATCATGATGGACAAAGCCCTGAGCAGCACGGGCTGACCTCAAAGCTGAGCCTGCTGTGAGCACAAGGTTGGATCCTGACCTCCTGAGCTCCCTTCCAGCCTTTGATTTTCTGCTTCTCCCCAGTCATTCTTATGGGGAGATCTCAGATATCATGAGTTATGTCTGTTGCCTAGAGTACTTGGACAGAGTAACATCAGGGTGCCCAAGGTCTTGCCTTTTTTTTTTTTTTTTTTTTTTAAAAGGTTAAAAGCTACCAACTTCTCACTAGAAATCATATAAAATTGGCAGCACTTCCCATCTTGCATTGAAACCTGAAGGTGGAATAAAATTCACTTTAAGAAGTTATTTAGCAACCCAGTAAAAACATAGTATCTTTGACAGTCTTAACTGCAGTGTACTCATTTATATGTCTTTAAATGGTACAGCACATAGACATCTACAACTTCAAAGACATCTTTGGAAACTGCTCTGTTGCTGAAATGGTTCTTGGGAACAGGTCACCTCAAACTTAAGTTTTATGGAGTTCGACTTTGTGTTGACTCAGAAGTGGCTTTGCCCTATGCTAACAGTTGCAGCTGCTGTTAGGACCCACCTCAAAGACCAAGAGCTGATACCTGTTGTGTGAGCTCAGCTTCCCATCTCAGTACAGAAGGGAGTTTTCATTTCTGTGTGCTCAAGACAAGGCTGTATTCAACTTCAAGTAGAAAGAAGCCTTGGAACAAAATGTCACACTTGATTGATGAAGCTAATGAGCAAGGCTTGACTTCAGTCACACTGTCACAGGTAATAAGATTTTTCTCTCCTAATCTCCATCACACATTGACATTTTGTGTTTCTGTATTTCACTAGGAGAGTGAAGGAAAGGCTAGGCATGAAGACAAACTTCACTGAATTTTAGTCCTGTCTAAAAGATTCTTCGACTAGGAGTGCATACAGCGCTTAACCAATACTAAGAAAGAGCCCTGAGTAAAAGCTTCAAATTACAGCAGGGCTAGGAGGCAGGGGAGGACATGAAATCTCCCCCCAGACTGCAGAGCTTTTAAAGTCTCCAATACTAGAGTCTTACCAACACTTCACATCAGTCCATTACTGTCTCTTTAAAGTGGTAAATAGCCTCAGAGATCTGTGACAGAAAC
>CM021765.1:188560508-188641518 GCA_011076525.1 Nettapus auritus
AAACAAGGAAGCTTCAAGAGGGCCTCACAGTACCTGTAACAGAGAGAGAGGGGACTGCATCTGGAGTCAAGAAAACTCCCTTGCCAAACTCATATTGCAAGTTACCTCTAACAGCATCTATTTAGGTCTACACACTGCAGTAGATCCTCAGCAGATAACAATCACCTGGCAACTACTTAGCAGATAAGCCACTTTTTGCCACAGATAGCATCAAACCAGAGCTCAACATCATAGAAATCTCTCACCAATTCATTGTTCATCTCTGCCATTGAAAATAAAGTCTATTATTCCATAACCAACTATTTAAAGAGAGAGTCCTAAAAACTCGGTAACAGAAGCACACAAACATACTTTTATTCTGTATTCAGAACTATGGCATTAATTACTTTTACTAATTTCTATTAGCTCTGCTGTATTACTGTTCAATGATGTTGAGAAAAAATAATATTGAGTTGCTTCAGGTCAGCAGTGAAGAATTCACATTTCTAATGTGAAATTAAAGTCAGAGAGGAAGCTTTCTGCATCCCAGATTACAGTAAACTTCCAGAAATGCAACCAGATGCTTACATACTGTAATTCATTTAAGTGTCATCTGTCTTCAGTGTTTCCATCCTTAACAAGCTTTTCTTCCCCTTTAAGTATTTTATCCAGAAGAGGACTGAGTAGATAACATCAGCTAAAAATAAGTCTCATGCTTGAAAATTGAAAACAGCCTTCAATCTATGGCAAAATGTTTATTTTTTGCTTCATGCATTATAAAAATGCATAATTTCTAGCCATTTCTCATGAACTTTCAATTGACCCCTGACAAGTTCACCGAGGAGAACAGCAGCAGCATCTGGGTGGCTCAGGTCTGCCTACATGGCTTTCAGTGCAATGTTTCTAGCCTACTTGCTCTGTTTCCATACACACTCTACAACAGCTTGTACTGCGAGGAAGCCTGTTCTAAATAAAATATCACGCTTTGTAGCAACATTCCTTCAAGCTTAGAATAAATCCTACAAGACTAGATGCATAAAATCAGGAAGAGGCAGCCTGGTTAGCTCCCAGACTCATTAGTGCAGAAGCTCCATGAAAGAAAGAAAAGCAAAAGCACCACCAAAAAAAATACCCCAACATATACAAAGTGACTACTTTCAGTGAAGTGACACCCTTTTACATTCCCTTCATGGTTTCCACCTCACTGCCCAGATTAGCAGGGGGTATAGGTAAAGGGGAAAGACGAGGTATGGGCTTGCTACCAAAATTAATTGAACCTCAGGTTTGCTTTAGAGCCCCACCAATTCCCAATACACAGTAGCTTAAGTGGAAAGAACATCCTATCAATGGGTCACACACATCTGCAACATGAATAGGATTGCACCAGAGATGCCTACTCTGTTCTTTCCCCTACCTTTCCAACACCTGTTATATTTACTTGGACTAGGTAGAATAAATCCAGCTATCAGATAATACAACTTCACAGCAATCATCAGCCTGAAAGCACGTAGGACCATGGACTTCCATATTCATTTGTTAGCTGACAAAAAGATGAAACAAGGACAGCAGAGGTATCAGGGCAAAGACCAGAGAACACTTTCAGGCTATAGGAACACAAAACCATTTATTTACCGTGGAACTTGGTGAGGGCCAGACAAGTCATACTGATCTAACAGAAAATAGTTTCAAGTTGGTACCCAGTTTTCCTGTCACTGCATTCAGATTACTTTAACATGCCAATGACAACTTTTCCATAGAGCTGTCCAAGGCAGACATGCAATAGTAAAGCATGTAGGAGTTTATGCATGTCCTCCTATGATTTTATAGGCCCACTGATCCCTAAAACAGGGCTCAAGAATAACCAGTTCCCCTTAAACAAGTCAGTAATGTTACGAGGTATCATATTTTTGAAGCTGTGAGCACCCTATGGCAAGGGTTATGCTCCAACTGTTAGCTGCCTGAGGTCATACAATCTGCAGATGCAGCACTATAAATGAGCAGCATACTTTATCTGCAGTCAAGTTGACTAAAAATCCCACTGTACTTTTCTCCTCCAAATTTCATAGCCTACTATTTTATCTCCTGTGTGCTGCTCAGTGAGATGTTCTGCATCCCAGGGGGTAGGAAACCAGGACAGTTCCAAGTACATGACCTTGCTAGATGCTCTGGGTCTTCTGAGCTGCAAGCGCATAAGTTTTGCGGGGTAGATTGCTCTGGTTTTTATTAACATCTGGGGTGAGGAGAAGTGAAATAAGGAATCTATTGGCCCACAGAAACCAGAAAGTTTTCTTAAGTTGCTGCTCTAGATACTGCAAACTCCATGCTTTGGCTGCAGCCAAAAGCCCTTTTTTTTTTTTTTTAGGGAAAAAACAAACAAATAAAAAACACCAAACCTTCTGTAGGAAAAAGAAACAAACAAACCACAACACAAACAGTAACATGAGTAACATGGTCAAAACTCACTTCAGCTCATTTTAGGGGCACCTTCCCAAGTCTGTCATTCAGACAGGCCTACGTACCAGCAGTTACCAGTCGACTCTTCAGCTTAGAAGTTTCACAACCCTTGTTAATGGAAACTAAAATTTGGAAATATAGTTGTGAACACTAGAACCAATTATTTAGACTCATTTCACCCTCTGTAGCTTAAGCTAACCCCAGGTAGCATCAAAATCAAACTCTGCTTCTGTCAGAGGTGGAAAAGAGCTAGGATGGAGTTCGGTGACAAGTACATTCACAGCAAGGAGGGAAACAGTAACAAAGACACCCCACTAACATGACTAAGGAAAAAGTGAAGAAAATCTGCAAGAAGTAAAGATGAAAAGAATAGTTTGAAGGCTAATACAGTTGTACCAGCTGGTAAGCAAGATGGATGAAGCACTTTCATACAGGGCTCAGAAAGCATTCTTCTGTGGTAGTTGTGAAAGTTGTCCTTCCTCAAGGAGTAGGAAGATGGTCAGCAGCAAGAAGAGTGAGATACCACGGTGCTCTCCTTCCTCTGCCTCCTCCAGCTCTGTTCTGACAGGCTTTGCTTTATTTTAGGTGCTTACCCTCAGGTAGAAAAGGATCCTGGTAAAGATTAGATTGCAGAAGAATTAAAAATGGAAAGAAGACAGTGTGGGAAGGAGAAAAAGAAGAAACATGAAGACCATTGGAAACTGGTCCTGAAACACTATTTCCAAGGGGGAAGAACAAAGCAAAGCCAGGAATAATGCAAACTAGGACAGGATGATTGACACCACTGCCATAACGCACTCATTCTTAACACAATTCAACACCGAGAGCCTTCTTCCTTCAACATCTCTTAGAATAACTTAGAATAATAGCAGGGTGCAAACATTTTATAGTTCTACCCTTCACTACAAAAGCAAAGCAACAGTTAAAAATACTTTTTAAAGAAACAAAATAAATCAAGTTTCCAAAACATTTGCAGCAGACACATGATAATAATTCAGTAATATGAAATGGTAACACACCTGAGATCATAGTCCATATGATATGGCACAATGCGCAAACCCAAATTTCCTCCAGGTTTTTGACAACTGAGCAATGACCACAATTTCATTTCTCATGCTTCAAAGCTACTCCCAAATTGCTTGGTCTGTATATGTTGTTAACTGGATGTGCATGAGAACAAGAGAACTCCTTGCTCACGGTGCACCACTCAACTTGCCCCTCAGAATCTCAAGCTATCCATACAATATGATAACTGAAAGGAAGGGGGAGGAAAAGTCACTCTATCTAAAACAGTCTATAGTATCAAAGTTTTCTGTTGAAACATTTTCTCTCCCAAAGGGAAACTTAAATCTATCTCTGGCATCTTATACACATACAGAAG
Source organism: Nettapus auritus (assembly GCA_011076525.1). Taxonomy (NCBI): domain Eukaryota; kingdom Metazoa; phylum Chordata; class Aves; order Anseriformes; family Anatidae; genus Nettapus; species Nettapus auritus. The sequence goes on from CM021765.1 coordinate 188,564,323, forward strand.
CCTAAAGACTACAAAGATCAGTGCTGTGTAAGGGCACCAATCCCAGGCTCAAGACACTTGTACTGTAGGTGGTCAGGACAAGCGAGGTTCAAAGAAGAACATGACTACCTCAGATCCTTGGAGACTTTATAGTGGTCCCTCTCCAAATAGTTTGCGTAGACTGTATAGCCTCAATTTGCACCCAGTATGTGTGCCTCATTCCTCTCCCTTCTTTTGCTCCTCTCCCTTCCGTGAATGGTACAGCAAGAACTCCTCTTTTCCTCCTTCAGTCCATCTGTTCTCCTCAGGCTGCCTTAACACTGACAGCGTGAAGACCTAGCAAGCCCAAATTTAGCAAACCCCACATCGATCTCCATGTTTCACAGAGGCACAACCTGTTTGATGGCACGCATCCAAGCCAATGTTGACATGGATGTGGCTTTGTGAAGGCAAAGTGGGAAAGGGAATAAAAGACTTGCTCTTATAACTGCCTGCCAGAGCCGTGAAAAAGGACTACAATTTCCATGACCACAGGATCTCATTGTACTGAGGTGCCTATTCCTGTCACCTACCTGTCCACCTGATTGTGCAAGTATCATCAATGCAGTAAACAAATTGTTGCTACACCATGGACAAGTCTCAATACCTGAAGCATTCTGGATTTTTTTTTTTTTTTTAAATATTAATATAATACTTCTAAAATAAGTCAGTGGCAAAACCTCTCTTAGTAATCAGTACAATCCAGAAATGGCCACAGGAGCCCATGCTCAATACACTGATCCCAGTGGCATCACTGTTTTGAGGCCCTAGGAAACTTATCAGTTCACTTTTGGCAGCCTCAGACACAGGCACAAAGTGTGGCAGATGGAATACACCAAGGAATAACACCTCTGCTTGTGAAATTGATACCCAGTTGTACACAGACTTTCTGTAAAGAATGCTTATTTAGGAATTCTTCGTTATGCACCTTCAGAAGATATCAGTTAACTGTGAGTGGATTAGCAGCACGGCACAGAGGTGGAGACAGGTTCTTGTATGACTGATTTTCCTGGGTTTGGTCCTACCACAGTCTCTCTGCCTCAGCATCCTTATCCAGGAAGGAAAATACATACTTACCACACAAGCTACAGCTACATCAGACCAACAGAAGTGGCTCTGCCAAGGAAAAAATTGGTGCCAAGCATTTGAAACTGAAACTACATAGCAGGAAGGGGGGGTGGGGTGGGGAAGGTGGTGTCGTCATTCCCCCCCCCAAAAAAAAAAAAAAAAAAGCACCTGAGGCAGATGCTGGACAAGCTCCAGCTCAGTCCCTGGGACTGGATGCCCAGTGGCAGGCAGAATGCAGTAGGAATACTCCCAAACAGGTTTTCTCATTTATTTTCACCTACTCCTAGGCTAGTCTACAACGTGAGCTGAAGAACAAAAAGCAAGGACAACTGGGACATTTGCTTCAAAAAACCCTGTGAGCTAAAACATTAGTGTACGCATGTCTATTGAGATTAAAAATGCCTGTGAAATAATTCTGGGTGCAATGACATCAGAGGGGGGACACTCACAAGTATAGTTTCCTATGGCCACAGTGTTCATGATTGTACCTCCCAGATCTGCTTTCACAAGTCACAATTGCACCTGCTCAATCTGCAAATTATTTTCAATTCCAGTCTTTTCACCTCCTGTATTTCTCCAATTCTCCAGACTCCCCTGCACATCTGTGACTGTAGCTGGCCAAAACATAACAGGGTACTCAGTCCGGGGATCTGCAGACTGATTAGTACATGAAAACACCAAGCCCATACATTCGGTTACAGGCAGGTACTAGCTTCCAGCACTTATCCTGGATATATCTTCTTGAAGGGCCTCTCAGCCAGAACAGAAAGCTGAGAAGCGCTTGCTCACATCTTGTTGGAACCCAGGGACAGAGCACTCCAGGATGAACTGCCAGAAGTGTTTTAAGCTTACAAAGCTGGTGTGGGGCTCTTAATTGGTTTTGTGCTGAAGTGGATGAGAACTGCTCACTCAATTACAGCTGAGAGGTACTTTCAGGAAACCAACATACTTTGTGGAGTCTCAGTAATTGAACGGGGATGCTCCTGGAGCAGGACTCCTGGTTTTGTTTCATCGGGAGAGTTCAGTTCTCTCCTAGTGAGACTGCTCTGAGACCTGAACCACCTCGTGGCAACTGGAGAAGGTCTCCAGAGGATGCACCAAACACTTGAACTGGCTGCGAGCCAGCTTGTTGGTGTTAACATACCCATAATTTGTTTCAAGGCAAGCAGTTCAGTTTACTGCTCAGCTGCTTGACTTCACTGTGAGAAGGAATGCTCACTCAGTCCCACACGCAGTCGAGATGTGACTCAGGAAGCTGCTCCCGCAGCCCCTGCTGTCATGCTTCTCTTTCCACAGCCTGGCAGGAACAAGCAGCTTTTCCAGCTCGAGCTCAGGCACTGCCACATGTCTCCCAGCTCAGACTTGGCACATGGTGCGGTGCAGCACAACTCAGCACTCGAGCTCACAGTACGTGGATGCTGAGGATGCCAAGCCTGAACCACAGCCTCAGTGCTGTGCTGCTGTGACCAGTCCCTGTATCTCTCCACATTAGTTTCATTTTTCATTCTATTTTTCCTCAATTTATCCTCCTTTCCTGATTGGATTTTCATAGTCTGGATTCCTTCCAGGTATTCCAGCAAACCGTACCCTCTTTAAAGGACTGAGTCCTCTTCTTGCCTCCTTCCCAAAGCCTGAATTCAAGAAGAGTAACATATTTCATGCAGTCTTTTGGCCTACATCACATAGCAGAAGATTTCAAACAAATGTCAAATAAAACAAACCTTCCAATCAAGAGAGACAAGCAGATGTTCATTAAAAAAAAAAACAAACAAACAAACAAAAAAAACCCCACACACTCATGAGCCAGAGGACATTAAATCCAACAAGATTTGATCTCCAGGCAACCCCAGCTTGTTCTCCTTGCAATTTTCTGCTAACACTTCAAATGACCCCCTGGGAAAAATAAAGCAGGCCTGGCTCTGTTTACCCCTCATGCCCTGTCTGTACCACTAAACAGATTTTTTTCTAACATTGGCTACAGCTGATCACAGCTTAACTGTAAGTACAAATTCTCCGGACAGCATTAAAATACAAGAAGCTTTAAATACAAGCAGCAGCTTGGAGCCATACATACATCAGCATTTGTGCAGCAGCATTTCCTCTGCTTCCATCCCTGTAGAGCTACAGTCCTTCAAGTAACAGCAAGAGTCCTTTGTGCAGGGGAGAAGACATAAAAGAATGCAACACAGCCCTGAAGTTTCCCAGCATAAGTATAGCTTAGCTCAAGGGACTGTAATTCCAGGGCAAGAGAGACAGAAAGATCTGCAATCAGAGAAGAAACAACTGGGTTCACAAGAGTCTGTGCAGGCAATGCGATGCTGTCCCATAGCTAATAAAGCCCTGTCTCAAGAGCTGAACAGGCAATGGATTTGTGGGCTCTTGAGTTCTACGCTTAGCCCTAGCAGGTTTTCATAGCAGAACATGATTTACTGTGCATCGGTGAACTAGCAGGAGAGTTAACAAGTGTTGTTCGCTCATTTCCCATTGTTAAATGCTTTTCTGGAAGTATTTTCTGCTGGCTTTCTGTAAACAGTGATACACACAGTATCTGATGCTGTCACATGATTTCACTCCTGAAAAGTCATAGGCTTCCTGTCTCTGAGCATCTATCAGGCTCGCTGATAATCTATTGTTGCAGGAATGTGGTTTACATTTGTTTCAGCTCAAAGACTGCTGGAAATATGCAAGTTACGAGAACTGAACAAGACAGAAGATATTTCTAGATGCAACTCCACCTGTTCCATTTAGAAATGCAATGGTATACATATAAAAAAAGGAAGAAAAAAAAAAAAGCAGGGTGTCCTAAATACCAATAAGTCTCTCTTGGATTTGCATCCTGCTAAAAATGCCAAACAGATTTAAGTATAAATACATACCAAATTACTGCACACAAGTCTTTGGCTGTTCTCGCCTATGGAGACAAGATGTTCTTACCACAGGCACACTCAGCTGCCTCAGCTGTTACAGGCTCCAGCGGCACAAAATAATGTTCTTTAACAACACCTAACTAGAGGTTTGGGAGGGAAGGCAAACAGGGAGCGGGCTGCATCGCTGGGGGTGATGCGGGATTTAGGGAAGAGCTGCCATTTCTCCTCTTTTACTTAATTTCGGGATAAATTAGGCTAGCTGTGGGCGGGGACAGGGGAGAGATGAATGAAGCCCTGGGTTTACTAAAGCATGCAAGCCACGGCAGAAATTTCTTTCCAACAGTTGCTAAAATGGCTCCTTTGTTCCAAACGCCTTTGTCACGGAGCCGGCTCGCTGCGGTGCCCACCGGACCGCCACTGGGGCCACCTGGGCGCCCCCCGGCCGCCCCCTTTGGGCTCCTCGGGGGCGAGCCAAGCAGCACGGGGAGGGCAGGCACGGCGCGGGGGGCGGCGAGCATCAGCCCTGGAGTTACTCGGGAGCCACTGCAACTTCAGCCCGCGACAGCCGGCGGAAAAAACTCCGAACCCACCCAGCCAGGTGCCCCCGCCGGGGCAGCCGAAGCCCCCCCGGTGCTCCCCGCCGAGGGGGTCCCGCTTTCGGAGGGGCCGTGGGGTAAGGGGCAGGGGGAGCAGCTCCCGGTGCCGAGCTAACTCACCGCTCCGCTCCGTTACAGCCCCATGGCGCAGCGCAGCCGCCGGCCCGGGCCCCGCTCCGCTCCTGCGGCGCCCGGCGAAGGTGAGGAGGAGGAAGAGGAGGAAGGCGGTGCCGCCTACCGGAGGGCGAGGAGCAGCGCCCAGCCGCAGCCTGCGGGAGGAGCGGGCCGGGCCCGCCCCGTGGGGAGGGGACGGGGGGCGACGGGCTGGGGGGCTCCGTCCCTTCAAGGGCAGAGACCCTCACCCCCCCCGGGCGCCTTGTGTAAATAGAATTGTTTATGAGGGGTATCTAAACAGCCTGGCCCGGAATTAATTAATTAATTACCCGGACAGCCCGTCCCGAGGAAATACCTGTGTGTGTCTGTCAGTCACTGGGGTGTCACAGGCGTGCGCCGGTGTTGCCTGAAGTAGCCCCAGCAGCTTTTCAGGTTGCCCCGTGCTGTAACTGCTGGCAGCGGGCGACCAGGCTGCCCGTCCCTCCTGCCACTGGCTGCTTTCTTTGAAGTCGTGAGCAGGCTGTCAGGCCACGTTCGCATCCCTGCCTGGTCCAATAGTGTCTTAGTTTTCGGATGTCCTTTGAAATAGAGGTTAATTAGCATTTTCAGTGTTTTCCGTGCCTAACCTGAAAATAGCTCTCTGCGTGCCTGTTAAAGGGACACAGTTTCTTTTCTTCCAAGCCTCCTTTCCCAGTCACTTCAATCCCATTATCATGGAATGCTCTGGGCTGGAAGGGGCCTTAAAAATCATTCAACTCCAGCTAATTATCAACTGTTACAAGAAGCATGGTGAAAACACTGCGGTCACTAAGTTACATATTCAAGGATGGCTAGGAAACACTGTCAGTCTCCCCACTGAAGGGGAAACGGACTGCTTCTTAACCTTCCTCTGCTGGAGCTACGTTGGCTCTTCCACTTCACAACACCAGCGTGCCTGATGGCCCTGGCTGGCAGCTGCAAAGCTGGTGGGAAGGCAGGGACAGGCCTCAGCAGCCTCCATTTAACTGTGCTGTCCATTAGCAGCCAAGGCCCAGTGCTCAGAGGAACTCCACTGTGTGATGGGTATCATGCAGCCTTCCTGCCTCATCTTTCATTTGAGTCACATCTTGCACATACAAGGGAGGTTTCAAGCCCGTTTCCATGTGTGAATGCAAACAAAACTAATTTATTTTCCTGTCTCCTGTATTACGGTGGTGTTCCTATTAACTATATCCCAATGAGTTGCTTTGCCACTACAGACCCTTGCTTTCAGCTTCTGAGCCTTCTGGGAGCTGTTCTAGCACTAGATAACAGAAGCTACCTTCAGGGGCTTCAGTAGCAGAGTTCAAAGATGCTTCCCAAAATAAGTTTGCAAACAGCATTCAGAGACAATTCACTCATAGTTCTGCAAGACACATCATAAGCATCGAAAGACATATTCACAGTACAGAAGTAGCCTTTTTTCCCAGATATCCTACTCTTGCCCACAAACATGGGGGCATTTAAAGCATAATCTGGAGAAGATCAATGACTGTAGCCCCTTCCTCTTATAGCAAATTTAAGGGATTAAATCACTGGGCATGGAGTTTCCGGAGAGCCTCCTGCCCATTCCTGGGTCATAGCACCTAGCTATATGGTAGTCATACAAAGCTGTTTAGGACTGGATGGGATTACTGAAAAGCCCCTGTTATCTAGCTTGATGTGCCCCTTCACTCAGCATTTTAGGATGGAAGTTACCTGTGCTTACACCTCTAATGTTGAGCATCACTGTTCTCTTGGAAAGTTAGAGCTAAACAACATTTTAAAGCTATCGGGGGCATGGATTAAAGAGCTCCTAGCTCTTTTGATTATAAACAGAGAACTTCCTACTACACTGTACTTTCCATCTAAAAGCATAATTATATTTAATTTATGGCAAATGAAAGAAACCATGCATTACAGCAGAAATACTTTCCTCTGCTACTTCTAAATACAGCCTGTACATTAGAAAAAAAAAAGAGATAGAGGACTCCAGGACTCCACTAGTTAAGCAATGTCACACTTCCTCAGCAATAGCTCATGCACCCTACTGTATGCAATAAAACCAAAACAAAACAGCAAGGTCACCTGCATGATTAGTTTATTATTAGAAAGAAGGTGACAGAAGTGGCAAAAAATAAAAAAAAATAAAAAAAAACCTAGCTCAGATATTGGTGAAAAAAAATCAAAAGCTCAAGTCCCTCATTATTTTGGAAGCTCTTGTTGTTTTTGTACCATTCACTGATAAGGACAAGATTGATAAAGAGCACACATACCATGCCCTGTTTTGACACCACAGAGTGATTTTCCCAGAAGTGCCACCCAAGCATTATTAAATGCACCATAAGGAGCTACTCTTCAGCTAATGCTTTCACAGTATTATTTCATTTTGACAAATAAGATTTTTTCATGTTTTAGTAATACAGACAGTGGCTAAATGCCTTAGCTGTGTTTATATTATTTTACTTAAAACAAATAGAAGAAAGAATATATTTTACCTAATGCTAGAATAGTCATAAAAAATAGCGAGGAAAGATAAGAAAGGAATAAAAACTACCCCCTATTTACATAAAGGACTTTCTTACCTTAGTTTTAGAAGCCAAAAGCTCAGATTATCATTCTATTTAGATTTTGCTCAGGATGAAACATGCAACTCTCAGCATAAATTAAGACCTTCTCAGGCTGCTTTTAATCCTCCTCAGCTGCCCTAGCCTGCAGGAGACCCTTTTGTCAGCTGGACAGGGTTGTGGTTTGATGAACCACACCTTTGCCTTTAGTCCGGCTGCTATCACTTTGCCTGGGACCTGTGGAACAGCGGAAAGTTTGTATATTTTATTTCTTAGTGCTTGATCTTCTGACTCTACTGAGACTGGTGTGATTTAAGAGTCTATAATATATTAGGCAATTGGTGACAGTGCTGTGCATTTAAAAGAAAATTGCTGTATTGGAAGCATACTGCTAAGTATAGTGATACTCATGATATCAAAGGAACAATAGTGGATTAAGTACTGCGGGACCAACTGCTGTGTTTTTTTATTACTTTGAGCTGATCAAAATTTTTTTTGCTTGTGGGGAAAAGCTCTGTATTAAAGAGGCTATGCTTTCTCCTGGTACTCTCGCCTCCTGGAAGACAAGAAGGCTGATTTCAGTTAAAATGGCTATTTTCTCTTACTCTGTATGAAAATACATCACACCTATTGTCATGTGGAACCCTGTGCTTTGTATGAAACTGCTGAATGTCGGCTTTAGAGCCCCATGAGAAATGACCAGACACTGGTCTGGTGAACTGGAGGCTTTCCAAAGTTGCAAACAGATGACAAAGGAATGCTGTAATTAGCAAGTCTGATGCTAATGCTTTTGTCAAGATGTTGAGGGAAGAATCAAGCTCAGATTACCCAGGGTATAGGATGGCAGCAAGCAAACACACAGCTGTGTCTTCTGGGAGGTGTCATATTGTCCAGGTGAACAGGACTCTCATGTAAAAGTGCACAGGAGGACAACATTTGTCTGAGCGCAGCTTATCACTGTTTTCTGCACACGTGCATTTGGGTGTAAGCTCCCTGACAAATAAAATGTACGGTAAGGGGGAGGAATCTGAAGTTTGGGAGGCTGCTAGGGGGAGCAGGAATCACGAAAGGCGCAAGCTCGGTAATGAAAGGTGCCAATAGTAAATTGTTTTCTGTACCGTGTGTGCAGGACAGGTGCTGCCGGTACAGTTTTTACTTCTATGTCATCATAGCCAGAAACTTTTATATATCTGCCTGAAGCTTTATGGTTTACATTTAATAAATAAAAATAAATATAAGAAGAAAAGGGAAACAGGCCCCTTGGGGATCCATACAAATCCAGAAACAGAACTAAACGTCTCCAAATTTGCTTATATGTAAGAATTATAGCACTTCTGGAGCCTTTCATCTTAGGATACTTGTGCTAGCTGGGTTAGCATCTCTATTGTATGCCTGATACTGCACAACATATCTACAAACCTTTTGATCTTACTCTGCATAATCATGACATATCCTTGCTAGGATTTACTGGGTGAGGTCTGGGGTTCATAGTTCATTCCTCCCCACTGCAAGCAGTGCTCAGGTAATGACTGTGATCCCAAATTATGTGATGCAGTAAGGGGTTCCTCTCTTTGGTCTGCATGGAAATTCAAGTGGGTGCTGAATCCATTCCTGGGACAATGTCCTGTGCAACTGACAGATGTATGGGGACTTTCCTGCAGATATCCTCCCCAAAAATGCATTCCTACAAGTGAGCTGCAGAATACTATAGAAATGTGTCGTAAGGAATTATTCTGCTGTTGTGAAAAGAATGACAGTATGACAAAATATATTTCTAATCCTTACCATTTATAATTTTGTTTGCTTAAGAAATCTGGTTCCCCGAATTAAGAATGATTTTCTTACTGTGTGTGAAATCATTGCAATATTTGAAATGTGTCAACGTTCTGCTTTGAAATATTGAAGAGCTGTCAGCTCTTGGTACCTAGTTCAAGACAAGCATCAAACACAGAAATGTCCTGAGATGGTGTATTGCATGGCTCTCCTGCATTGATATTATTGCAACTACAGCACTTTACATACAACCTTCACAACCATTTCTTAAACCTCTCTCCTAGATACGCTGTTTATTTACAGTGCCACACTTCATTTCTCTCGTATTCTTTCACTGAAGATGCTGTAAAATTTAACATGGGAGACAATAGCAAAAGCATGTAGATGATGGTAACAAGAGAGATGAAGTGTGTCAGGTTTACTCTTATAGCCTTTAGAGAGATGACAGCTAAGTGAGGCAGCCAGTATGCTCATTTAGCTTACCCATCTCTTGAAGCAAAGAATTCTACCAGAAAGGGCTTTGTCTTCATATTAATTAAGAGCGTTTAATGTCATTATGTTTTAACTTAAATCAGCGTTTGATATTTTCATGTAGAAATAGTAAGAAAAAAAGATAAGTATTTCAATTATTACGTGCTAAAAGTGCTTGCATTTTTATCCTAATAAAAGTGAACAAACTTGAATATGCCGATTAGCATTAGACTGTGTCCTAATCTTCTTCACTAAGAACTGTACCAACCATATTACATATGTGTGGAGAAGAAAGAACTGTATTTATAATAATGAATTTCTTTGAAAACAAATTTTGATCAAGAGACACGAACATTCTTTATCTATTCTTCTTTTCATGTGTCCTCTGCAGTTAATCAGATCCATACTCTGAATGCATATGCTACATTTCTTTCAAAGATTACAAGGTGTTACACAAGCAATGATTCATAAAGATTCACAACCCTTGGTGAGTTGGGTAAATATTTATTCAAATGTCATATAGACTGACAAACTGAGTCACAGAGAAGTGATGTTTGACCAAAAAAATCCACTAATTTTGGATGTATCAATTTGTTGGCCTATCCAGTTGAAACACTTGCAACTTCTGTATTTTTTTTATTTTATTTTTATTATTATTATTATTATTTTCAGATGTGTTGAATATGCATACAGACCCAGAGAAGTCAATGAAAACTGGATTACAACAGCAAGCAAGTGGGGTGACCCAAACTGTTCAACTTAACTTAATTTTAACTTAAATTCCTTTGCTTATGGTTGCACAGCTATTCTTCCAAATAAGGTGAATCTATGAGTAAGAGATAATGAGACCTCCTGAGATGATGACTGTAAGGGGCTGAAAGCAGAGTCCCAGCCTGTGGAATACATTGCAGTATTTTCTTCAGTCCTGTTGAAGAACAGAGGATCTGATTTATGGAAATGCAAAAGACTTGAGAAATCTTAATATTATTTAGTTATATGTAAACAACATTATGCATTTAAAAATTAGCTTTGCAGATTGTCTGAACTACAAGCACTGTGTCCTTAAAAATGCATTGACTGATGAAATAGGCATATTCACTGCCTGATATTGTATGATTGTCTTTATCTTACATTTATACCCTGAAGGATAACTGTAAGAATGGTGGTTTCCAGATATGCAGGAAAACAGACTGCCTACCTAGTATAGATATATGTCAGGGAGGATCCCTGTGTAGAGTTGTTTTCTGAGCACCTACTAAATCCTAATTGCTTGTGACAGAACTGGGTTTTGCCAGGTTAGTGTAAGATTTTGACTGTAGGGCTAGAAGAGAATAATATAATTCAACCAGTAATTCCAAAAAATAATGCTTCCTGTCTCATTATGGGAAACAGGTGTAAAGAGCAAGAAGAGAATGTGAAGTGTGTGCAGACTTTGAAGAAGAAACCAACATTTTCAGCCTTTGTGCTTTGAATCTAATATGACTTTCAAGGCTAAACTAAAAGATGTGTTGATGTGTTCAATAATTTGGAGGGAGATCAATATTTTGTATGTTTCTTTCAGTACTTCATATTATTCTTCTACACTTTCACATCCTAGAAATTATACTAGACTAGCACAAGATGATCTTCCCCAGACTTTGCCTGAATTGCAGAGAAAGAGTCAGCTGGGCAATGAAAGCAACATTCTTTATTCAGCAGAGCCAACGGAGGACTCAGTTATTTTTTGGGGGAGAAGTGGTTCTGAAAGTGATTTATGGATGTAATCATCTCCAAGCTTAAAGTAGATGGTCCATGGATATGTCATGTAGTACTGCCATTGTACAGTATTTTCAAATTAAAAAATGATGATAAAGGTGCGTAGTGCCTGATGAGAAACTGGTAGTGGCCCATTACTTCAAAGTGCATGAGGACTGCTGTTCTAGAGCAGTGGAAATGCCACTAGTATTCTTACAGCAGAGGAGCCAAGGTTTTGGAAAGATTTAAAATTCTAAGTCTCCAAGATTGCTTATGGTCAGAGAAAACTCAGAAGATTAAAACTGAGGGCAAAATAATTCCTTACACAGTGTGATTTGCTTAGTATTAGTGCATGTGGGATTTTGGAGGCAGGGTACCATTCACTGGGAGGTTTTATGTGACCAGAAAAAGCTGGCAGGAGACAGCATATCAGGAGCTGCACTGGGAGCTTTTAGTTGATCTTCATGGATATTACGCTTTCCAGTAATTGTGCCTAGGGAATTTACATCTCTGAGAGTCTTCCTTAATCAAATGAGGAAACACTCTGTCAACATTTGCGTGCACATGTCAGGAACCCTGCAAGAGCTGGAGTTGTGTACTGGCAGTACTGATACTGAAAGGTCTTTAGACCTGTGGCACACACGTCAGAATTACATTTGTTTCTGTCTTATGCCTGAAAGTTCAGAAGAATTTCTGAGGTCTTTCCAGGAAAGGATCAAGCATTAGCTGTTCATTGAAGCCTCCAGAATTGTGCTCGCTCTTCTAGTGATGTATCAATGGTGACCCAGCAATGCAGGCACAACTTTGTAGCGTATCATAAAATCACTCAGGTTGGAAAAGACTTCCGAGATCATCTAGTCCAGCCTTTAATCTAGTACTGACAAGTCCACCACTAAACCATGCTACTAAGTTCTACATCTACATGTTTTTGAAGACCTCCAGGGATGGCGACTTAGTATCTGGCTATGGAATTTTCCTCTCTGCCAAATTTGACAATACATTTACATTGCATTAATGAAATCTCAATGTGTAGCAGAAGTGCTTGATTTAGCTAACCTCTGCCCAATCCTAAACATTCACTGACCTTTTAGGTTCCCTGGCTGATGAGGTCTGTAGCTGTCCCAACACAGGACTGAGATCTGCCTGCTCAGAAACTCAGAAGAAGTTGTATCATTGTGTCAAAGAAACTTGCTGCACAGGAGGATGATACCTTGCAATGATGGAACTGAACATACCAATAATTTTGTGTTTATGACACAAAAGTGTTGCCAAATCATAAAATGTTACTGTGAGGCTTATGCTATTTAATGCATTTCTTAAAGTTCTGATACCCTGAGTCTAAAGATTTCAGGAAAAAAATCAGCTTATATTAAAGGAAAGGAAAAAAAAATTATTCAAGCACAGTAATATTATTTAATGTTTTGCATCTACTGAGAATAAAACATTTTTGTTTGCTAGTATTTGAAAACAAAGATAAAACCTGCCTTCACTATAATAACTGGCACAACCCCCATTGATTTTACCAGGGCCTAGATTTCTCCCTGTCTCTGTTCTTGGTCTTATGCAATCGCTAAAAGATTCTGAAAGTTATTTAGGGACTGCTTTTCTTTGTTTAGGAAGAAATATGCAATCTAGCATTGAACAGCACAAATACAGAATCAAAATGACATGCAGCACAGAGCCAGCCTTGCTATCTTCATGAAAAATATAAGCCTTTGGCATTGCAGAGGTTTGTTACAGAGAATTTTACTATTGTAAGTGGCAGCAATAGCACGTTTTGAATTTAGGTCAACAGATATTTGTCAAAGTCCCTCACTATTACATGAATGCTATCCTAAAACAATCCATCTGTGTCACATCATTTACTGTGGTACTCCTTTACAGTACCATACAGTACCCACTCTTGGGTGATTTTGAGCTAAGAGGTTTCTTATTTCTGTAACAAAATGTTATTCTGAAACATATCCTATTTGTCATGATTCTTAAACTGCAGCTTCTTAAATCAAGAGATTTGATACAACAAATCCTACTACCTTCCTGTGCTTTTCTTTTAATTGGCTTTGAAAGTGATGGAAATCCAGTGTGATCACATTAGGCTAAAGCATGGCTTGGATTGCAGCAGTATCAAAGGGAGAGAGATTGTCTTTCCATGTATGGATGCATAACCTGTGTTTTGTTGAAGGAAACAGAAGTGTTGTTATCTGTTTACTTACTATCATATGAAGTGGATGGGGAATTAGAGAGAATAGGCAAATCTGGCAAAGGTGAAACAGCTAACAGCAGAGTGAATATTGTAATTTGCTCCTGGAGTAAGTCATCAGCATTTTATTCCTCACCTACAAGTAAGTGGGAGTATGACATTCTGCTTTAGAAGATGCTTCCTGGTTATCAGTGACAAGAAGATACACAAAAAAAAAAAAAAAAAAGAGCCAAAGCCAGTTCTTTCTAACAGATATAAATGTATATATATATTTTCTTAAGAAAAATATGAAATTAATTTGTTAATTAATTCAAAATTAGAATATTTAGTGAATTTTAAAAACAAAATATTATTCTAAAAATGGATTTTTTAAAAAGAAAAATCGAGATTTCTCCCAAAGTGCTTTTAATCAGTGATTATATTAACATGAAATGCAAATGTGTTTGAATCCCTGCTTCTGTAAGCTATTTTGTGGGTTAGTCAGTGATGATATTGTTAACCATATGGAGATGCATTTTTACTTGTGGTCAATAAGCATGGTGGTATCTGTGGGAGGAATCTGTGCCCATGTTAACTGGCATTAGAAGGGACTGCACAGCACTTCAGGGCTTAAATTGTAAAGGAAATGGTGGTTCTGATTTGACCAAAGTAAGCTTGTATTAAGAAAAAAAAAACAAACAAACAAGCAAAACAAGAACAAAAACAGCAAAAAAGCCACATGTCCATTTTTTAACTGTATTACTTTTAATTGGTGGAATTTCCTTATGTGCAAATGTTGTTTATAGAAGTTATATTGATGTATAATCTGATATGTTTACAATGGAAAAGCTGAAAGGTTATTCCAATACACATCCTGAATTCTTGACTACTGTTAATCTTACGGGGATATTTCAAGAAAAAAAGTACACAATATGTCTCTTCTCCCCCAGAAAGCAATTCTGAAGAGAATAAAGCTGAATAAACCCAAACGATGGCTGGAGAACATAGAATTAGGCAGCTGCCAGAATCTTTTGGTTTGTGCTCTGAAATGTAACATCCCACTAAGCCTATGTTCTATTTCTTACCTACCAGCACTGAGTCCCAGTGGGATAAAACACACATAGACCACCAAGTACAAGAAGTGAGAGCCCACACAGTCAGGGCTTTGAATTGGAATGTGGGCACTTAACACAAACAACCTTTGGGCAGGTATTTTCCATTTGTCAGAACAAATGGTAATTAAGTACAAACTGATTTCATTAAAATCATCCTTTCAGTAGTTTTCGGGTTGCATGGTTTCCAGGGCTGAGAGCCTCACAGAATATTCTCATAGAGACAGCAGCTGCTGGCACTGCATGGTTGTTCTTTCCCCCATTCATTCTGGCTTATAAAAAGACCAGACAATGCTAATACTTAGTGTCTACAAGGGTTAACAAGCTCCCCGCCATACTCTCATTAGGTAGACATTTCATATCCATACTGTATGTGTGACAAAACTTAAGCTTAAGATTTTTGCTATCACAATATCTTGTGAGGGTACACATGGCCTGTGTGGGTCAAAGATGGAGAGTTATGTAGGCCCACCAACTGTGGTGGAAGGAAAGAAGTGGGACTCCCTTTCTGACAAAATACTGTCTTCACAGGCAGCCAGATGTGCCCCATCAGCTTCTTACCCTTGGTGTGCTTGTACCTCCTGCACCACATGGGATAGCTTTATCTGCAGCACAGGTCATGGTATATACCCCAAGCAAAACATACCTTTTCCCTGGGTAAGCACAGCCCTACTACCTAACTGCATGGGGAGATTCATACAGAGTGTGGATCTGGGACGAAGTCGTGGAGCTGGCTTCTGACTGCAGGTCTACAAGGCTCATTGGCTGCCTTGCATACCACCCACCTGGGAATCCCACATCTAATTAATCTTGAAAAAGGTTAAATACCCACAGAGGAGGTTGAGAGAGAGAAAAGAAACCAGCCTGGTAGCTAAAAAGAGAAAAAAAAAACAAAACAGTTTTTAGATAATAAGCTAGAGTGAGAATAGCCTGCTAATAGAAAAAAGTAGGTAATGTTGAACCTCAGTGTTTTGGAGAAAGGAGGAAGAGGTAATATTGTGGTGGTGGTGTAGCATAAGGCTAGATTAGTTTATGATGGCAGAGAAAAATGAAGGAAAGAGAGGACTTATGTGTTTTCTCTCTGATTCAGGGGATGACTTTCTGGCACAGGGAGCCAGTGAGCTGTGCAGATACTTCTTTCAGCAAGGAGCAGGTTGATCAGCAGTGCAGATTTACTAAGCAGCCTTAATGGGGTTACTCATGAGCAGAGAAGCGGCATGGGGAAATACAAACATTGGCTTAGTCTTCGTGTGACCTTAGCTTTATTGGGATGTTTTTGCCTTCCTCTGCCTCTAGTGCAGGGCTTGCTAGTCATTTAATCACTGCTGGCTGCAGTGCTGGCCTTCGTGGGCACTGACAGCATTACAGGTGATATCTGGGTGATAGCTCTGTGCCAGGTTTTGGGGTCCCAGCTGTGGGTAGGGTACGCTGGATGGGTCTGGTTTGTGTATGTAATGCTGTGCTTTGTGATCCAAATGAGCCCAGCACGGGCCAAGTGCCGCTCCCCCACTGGGGATGTGGGTTCAAATGTTGTTGTGCTTCTGCTGCCAGGTCAAAGAAAGAATTGATACAGTGGAAGGAATTGATACACTGGAAAGACGATGACGGTCCTGTACACTTCAGTGGAGGAAAAAAAAAAAACAACCGTGAGCTCGTGACAGGAGACAGAACGAGAGGCCCGCGGCCACCCCCCTCCCTCCGCACACCGCCAGCCTCCCGGTCCCCGAGCACCACGACACAACCCTAGCCAATGCCAGCGCTCGAAAAAACCCATCGGAGAGCCTCGAGCACGGCCGGATAAGGGTTTCTATTTCCATTCTACAACCTCCCAGCAGGGTTTGCGTCCGAAAAGAGACTCCCACAGCCTCGGCCGGCCGGCGGGCACCCGTCCCGCTGGGCGGGCTCAGGGCGGGGCGCCGCCATGTCGGCGGGCGGAGCGGCGGGGTCTGCCTGCCCCAAGATGGCGGCCGCCCGGCAGGTATCGTGCGGCGCCGGCCAGGGGAGAGGGGGGCAGCTCCCCAGCGGAACGGGGGGCGGAAAAGCGTGCGCAGATTCTTACTGTTATTACTTTTACTGTTTTAAAAATATCTACTGTTTTACTGTTTGCCCAGAGCCCGTACATTTGAGGGAAATGGGTGGGAGGTTTAGGTGCTGGCTTTCAGTGGCGAAAACGCGGCGGGGATACCGGCAGGGGTACGCTGGCGCTTTCGGGTGTTTCGGGGCCGTGCTGGAACATCCAGATTTCGCCATCAGAGTTCATGAATTTCACTTCTTCCACGAGTTCTGATGTGTGTGTGCATGCAGTGTCTGCCCACGTGTGCGTTTCGGTTTTTGGGGAACAAAACCGACCCCAAAGCGGACGAGAAGCTGCCGAACTTCATGAGCGGGCGCAGCGCTCCCCCCGCTGGCAGCAGCCGCTCAGCTCCACAGACACCAGCATCCCCAGGGTGGCTGCTGAACTTTAAATTAACCCTTGTTGTAATGTCAGACCAGCTACTGATGCTGTAACCTGAGCTAGAATTGCAGGGGGGGTTGTTTCAATGTATTTTCAGGAGTTTCCCTTTTAATCTCCGTGAAACGAGGTGATAGAATTACTGAGTACTCCTCCACTGCTCCATGCTTATTTTTTCCTACCCCTATATTAATGTCGGGCTTTGTAAAGTTGGTGTGAGATGCCACCAAACTCAGGTATACACTTGCACACGCTTACATACTCCTGAGTGAGGTTCCTTAACTCTGAAATTATGGCAGACTGTGGGGTTTTGTGGCTGCAGAACTGACTTCAGGTAACAGCACCACGGACAAGGCAGAGAATTCAGGCCTAGTTTAGACACAGATGGAGAGAGGGTTGTGCTGTCCCAGCGAAGGCAGGTGGTGCTGTCTGAGATGTCTCCAGGGGTTGGAGATGTCTGGGTGATGTTGACAAGCGTTACGCAGCATCTGGGGACAGTCTGCAGCTTTTAAAGCAGAATCTGCTAGGCCAGGCAGCATGGGTTGGGGCTTCTCCACCAGCTCTCAATACCTTTGTTTAGGCTTCTGAGTTGTACGCAGTTTTGCCCTTGTGTTGCTTAGTTCAGAGGTAGTGAAAGGATGGAAAGCAGTGTTTCAGCTACAGTTTCTGTGCTAGTTTGCCAAGTATCAGACCATGACTTACTAGCTTTTCCTTGGACAATGTGGGAATTTTTAAGAACCTTTTGTGTGAGGCCTGACTAAACTCAGAGCTGCTTTCCCCTGGGATTGGATGGAGTCACACAGTGCGTGGAAGTGTAGATACTTTGTAAGAGGCCTGATCTGTTCAATTCCACATCCTGTTTTTCCATTTGGGTCACTTGTGTAGAGGCTTCCCCAAAGCAATCTGTCTGGTCTGGGCAACGTAGCTACATGCTTTTCCTTCTGAACCAAATTTGCATGGTTCCACAAAGTAAACCATCCCATGTTGTTACTATATCTGTAACCCCATCCTACCAAATCAAAGATGTCTCTCTCTCTTATACTTTCTTTTGAAGTAATATAAAACTGCTTATCCCCACTACTGAGAAGATGAAAATCTGCACGTGGGCAGTCCGTGAAGTTACTGGCTTCCTTTCACCCAAGTGTGGCAAGGAAGGCTAGCAGGCCAAGCCGTTTGGACCACATATGTCAATTGGACATCTTGTTCATGGATGAGTTTGCTGAACAGCCCTGCAAACTGGATGAATCCTGGTAAGGGCGTTTGCTAACAAATTCAAAATGAAATATAATCTTATAGAAGGATTGGCTCTGTAACTAAAAGACATTTTCAGCCTTCACTTCTTATATTTGTAAAGTCACATGAAATAATTTCAGTAGTCTACTTTTTCTGTAACTATTCCCTGTTACATTTTATCACTAGGAAGATTTCCTTTTCATATATTATTTGTACGTTGCATGGTAGCATGGTTATGCTTGAATTAGCTCTGGATAAGAAACTCTAGGAACTGGCAAAAGTCTCATGGTGGTAGGATGGATCATGGTGCCTAGTAATTAGTTAGTTTCTTTGTCATACTTAGGAGTACGTTTTAGTTTTATGTGGTCAGGATCTCTGTAAAAATTCAATAATGCTGTTTGGCCAGGAAGTCAGGGTTCAGACTGTTAAGGCCATGTATGTACCATCTCAGAGTTGATAGTGGGAATCTGACACAGTTCTATAACTGTTAGAGCCTGCTATGCCAGTAACTTGCTTGCTTTGCCAGAAATTGTTGTAAATTTATTTTTTGAATTTATTTGAGACTGTACAAATTGCTAGCATATTTTCATTCGTGTAAAAGAAAATATGTGCTAAGACATTCAAAACAAAGTTGCATCAACTACTATTGTGAACCTTTTTTAACCTTTATCATTTTTCTGTGGGACACTGTCATATTATCATGATTGTGTCTGCAATTTAGTTGTTATGAATGAGCTATGAAGTCTTGCATGCCAGAAGATAAGCAAATGGATGGTAGACTGTGAAAGCAGCTGACACATTTAAATAAATAAATATAGTTGTGGTTGACATAACTTTTTTTTCTCCAAACAAAGACCAAAAAAACCCTGCAACATTTTTTTTTTTTTTTGAGGTGAAGTGAAGATGAGGTGGAAAGATTGTTATCAGTTCAATGGTAATAAAAGAATGGGAAAGGACAGACAGCTGCAGTTTGTCCAGCTCTGTATTGTTATGAAGATTTTGGGGAAATAAGAAAAGAAATTCCTAAAACATTGGGTAAGAGATCATGCTATAGGGAGAGAGAAAAAGAAAAGCAAAGTCTAGCCACATAAAGTGTCTGCAGCTTTGTCATAGTCTTAAGGGAAGTCTGGACTGTTCCTCTGGGTTTGAAGGAAGTGTGAAGAAAGAAAAGAAGCTAGGCTCTAGGGGTGTAGGAAACTGCTGTGTGATCTAAGTGATAGAACAGAAGTGGCAAAAGATGCAACAAAACCTGGAGAAGGCCAGTGAAGCAAGGTGGGGACTGGGCTCTTCTCCCAAGCACCAAGTGATAAAACGAGGGGAAACGACCTCAAGTTGTGCCAGTGTGTGTGCGTGTGTTAGGCTGGATGTTAGGAGAAATTTCTTTATTGAAAGGCTTGTGTGGCATTGGAATAGACTTTCCATGGAAGTGGTTGAGTCACCATCGCTGGAGGTCTTCAAGAAACATGTAGATGTACAACTTCCTAGCATGGTTTAGTGGTGGACTTGTCAGTACTAGATGATCTTGGAAGTCTTTTCCAATCTGAATGATTCTATTATTGTATTCTATGAAAAAGTTAAATTTTGGTAGCTTATTGGCAGGTAAATGGTATGTTGTCAATAAATTCATTGTGTTAATTGATGTACACAGGTTTTTTTTCCCTCTTGTGACAAGTGTGTGATTAATTTAAGGTTTGGTCTTCAAAGGTGTGCTAAATGAGGTATGGAGCATCCTGATTGCTAGTCCTTGAGCATGTATGTGTACAAAAAAAAAAACAAACAGTTTTTGCTAAACATATTCAATTGAAAGTGGTAATTGTGAAAAAGGAGGCTAAACAGGAACAGTTCATCTCCAGCTTGAGCATTCAGTGAGGCACTGACTAACTTGGAAGCTAAGATCATACGAACCTCATGGCAGTTCCACATATATAAGAAAAAAGAAATCAACTAAAACTATTATGTGAAAACAGGAGGGGCAGTGTAAAAACTGCAATTGGACGTACTGATACTGTGAATAACGAAGTAAAGGGGAAGATAAAAACTGGAAGATGAAATTGAATACCGTGGCAATCTTTATAAAGATTTAATTTACATTCTTTTAATAAAGGAATTAATTACCAAAACTTATAAAATGGAGAAGATTGACCTATTGACTGAGGAATAGTGTAGTTTGCAGACTCAGTTTTGTTAGTCCCCCCGTAGTTCATAAAGTCTGGAATTATCTTTTGATAAAGACACTAAACAGCACTGGTCCCAAGACAGACCCCGTTAGTGTCCTAAAAATGACTTACGAGACAGGGAGGTTTGCTGTATCTCTCTACAGCAGACTGAAGTATTTAGTTCTTTAGGCAAGACGCTTACTATATGTTGCTACTTTTGCTTCCCAGATCACCAACATGGAAGTTGACAAAACCGCTGAAGATCATTTGAAAGTCCACAAAATGAAGAAGAAGATAATGAGGAAGCAGGTCAGAGCTCAGCATACATTGATGAGACATGAGGGCATTGAGTGTGTCTCCCATGCCACACAGGTGATTGACAATTCTGTTTTTACTGGTGTGAGAAAATACTGTTTATCTGTGTTCCATCTTCACATATACTTTGTCTAAAATGCAGTTCTCCTCTAAAAAGCACTTCCTGAGATTAAAGGTTTTCTCTCCCTGTTGAGTTCAAAGCAGAAGTGTACTTCATCAGTTTAATGTCTGCAGAGAGGCTTTGATAGTTGTTAGATAAGGTTGTTTTTTCTTTTTCTTTTTCTTTTCTTTTCTTTTTTCTTTTTTTTTTTTTTTTAATACCTGAAACAGTAGCTTCCTGAGTTGGGGAGAAGACAGCATGAGAAATATAACCCTTTTGAAGGAGATGTGCTTTTCTCCTCTTTTCTATATGATTTCTTTTCTTCTTCTCTGGCTTTCAGCTTTTGTATCTTTTTCTGCTATACTTCTCCATCAAGTATAATTTGTCTCATCTGTTAACTACCTGGTAAAAAAAAAAAAAAAGTCTGTCTTCAAAATCTTTTCCACATTGTTTTCTTCACCTAAATTGAGGTAGGCTGTGGCTCTGTAGGAATTGAACTGTTTGACTGACTTTCAGCTGTTAAAAAAAAAAGAACTTTCTCTTCCCGTGCACAAAAGGGGACTAGACGGGGCAGTTCTGCTGCTTTCTTATGACAGTCAGTGAACTTTACCATAAGGCACTTGATTTCCTAACCTACCAGCAAACTACCCATGTGTTTGATCTGTTACTTTTCTGCTACAGCAGAGAGTTTTAGGAGATCAGAAGTGGACCTGGCAAATACTGGTGTAGCAAAAGATAAGTGGTGGGAACTTTCAGACAGAAAGAAGAAATTAAAGAGGGTCTTACTTGCCTCTGTCAGTTGTGGGAATTTGCTAACTTGGCTTGGAACATATTGTAGAGCTATACCGCTTACTCTTATCTTCATCTTGATCCTAGAACTTCTTCCCATTCAGATACAGAAATATCTGTTAGATCTTGATACTTCTTTGTAACAAAGTTGGGCTTGGTTTTCACTTGGATTTCATACTTTGTGGGCATATCCTGAAATGACCCAACAGTCCTGTATGTACTGTATGATTTTTGGAGTAGGGATAACATTTTTCTAGTTTTGTGTGGAGGTGGTCCATGGTCCAGGATTTGTGCCCCTCAACACTGCTCCAGATTTGTCTAACCTATCCAAAGTGTAATTTTGGGGTCCAACAAGCCCTTCATGGATGACCACATTTTAATAAAAGAGGTGTGAAACAAAATCATAGTGCTAATGATAAACTTTGTCCCAGTTCTGTCTTCTCCCAGCTTCTTGTGCACCCCCAGCCTCCTCACTGGCAGGGCAGCACAAGAAGCTGAAATGTCCATGACTTAGTGTAAGCTCTGTTCTGCAACAACTAAAACATCAGTGCGTTATCAACGTTATTCTCATCCTAAATCCAGAACACAGCACCATACCAGCTACTAGGAGGAAAAATAACTCTTTACTAGCTAAAACCAGGACAATATCTGCCCCTTATTCTGTACCATTTATGTCATGCTCGGGTCCCACACTTTCCAATACATTCCAATTAATCACCGCTTCCTGTGTATGTTTATATATTTGTATACATACATATATAAAATGTCATGAACTAAACAAACTCAATGGACTTTGGGCTTCACCTGTCACAACAGTCTTTCAGGGCAGAGGAAATGGTGTGTGCTGTTGGATAGTTGCATGCTGAAGCCAACTCTGATTCCATCACCGCTGTGTTCTATCAAAATTCATTTGTCATTATCTGTGTGCCTCTTACAGTGTCACCATTAGTAGTATGACATATAGCAATCACAGTAGTGATGACAGACAGTATTACATAGTAATCAACATTGTGCAGTTCAAATCATGGGCTATTCTTATCCAACATTAAGTCTCCTTGAGGTATGCATTGGATTTCCCTGTTCTTCAGTATTACCCACCAAGTGCACAGAGATCCTTGAGCAAAGCAATCCTACGGATCGATTTGCCTTTGCCTGAGGCAGACATAGCCCAGGCAGTCTTCCCTTGCATGTTTTTTATGTGCACTACAGGGACTTTATCCTCGTGTACACTATGTAACAGGTTTGGTTGGGCAGGTCCATTTCGGTTGGCAGATCTTCTAGTTTTGACTAACCAGGTGGCCTTTGCTAAATGTGTATCCCAATGTTTGAATGTCCCAGCACCTTCTGCCTTCAGTGTAGTCTTTAACAGTCCATTGTATCACTCGATTTTCCCAGAGGCTGGTGCATGAGAGCGGATATGATATACCCACTCAATACCATGCTCTTTGGCCCAGGTACCTATGAGGTTGTTTCAGAAATAAGTCTTGTTGTCTGATTCAGTTCTTCCTGCGGTGCCACCATCCATGAGTCAGTATAGAGATGGATCACTGGCCACTTTTCCTGTTCAGCAGTATTTAAAGCCAGCTGGATGGCCTTCACTTCTGCAGATTGGCTCGATTCACCTTCTCCTTCAGCATTTTCTGCAGTTTGCCTTGTAGGAATCTATACAGCAGCCTTCCACCTCCAGTGCTTCCCCACAGTATGACAGGGCTTTATCAGTGAACAAGGCATATTGCTTCTTATTTTCTGGTAGCTTACGATGCAGTGGGACTTATTCAGCATGTGTCATCTCCTCCTCTGGTGATATTCCAAAATCTTTGCTTTCTGGCCAGTCTATGATCACTTCCCAGATTCCTGGGTGACTGGGGTTTCCTATTTGACTCCACGTAGCATCAGCTGCATGATGTGTAGAGGGCACCCTTCCTTTGAACATCCAGCTGACCCCAACTGGCCAAGGGGATGTCCCATGCCATATGATACCATGTTGATCAATTAATATGGGGTGGCTGGCAGGGCCTGGGGGGACTGCTACTGGAGGAGGGGCTGGGCATTGGTCAGCAGGTGGTGAGGAATTGCATTGTATATCTCTTGTACATGTTATTACTATTATTATTTCTTTCATTTTCCTGGCCTATTAAACAGTCTTTGTCTCAGCCCACAAGCACTTACTTTTTTTCTCCTCCAATTTTCTCCCCAGTCCCACTGGCGGGGTGTGTGTGAGTGAAAGGCTGTGTGGTGCTGAGCTGCCTGCTGGGTTAAACCACAACAAACGTGTGCAGAGAGTACAGAAAATGCTTTCAGGCTTTGTGTAATAAGAGTGATTTTACTGAAATTGCTCAGTCATGAGAGTGTGAACAACCTCTGTACATGCTGCTGTGGTGTAGTGAAGGTCTTTGCAGGTGACCTGCCTACAGCCAGCGAGAGCACTGGTTTGAGTCTCCTCATTTCCTCTGCACACATGGGCCTCCCCCTTAGTAACATTCCAGAAAATAATAATTAGTGATACGGTCACCTTTGAAAAACATGATCGGTATGGACAGCCTGATGTGTTGCTAATGGCAAGTGTTAACAGAGCCACTACAAAAAACATAATCACAGCAGTATCTCAGGCATGCTCACTGATTTAAAAAAAAAAATCTTTTCTTTTTTGTTAATAATCTTTCTGTTCAGTTTTAAACATAATTTTCTGTCTTTTAGGGGAGTGCAACGCTACAATTTGAAACTATTGAACGCTTTGCCAGCTGCTTTCAGAAAAGGTCATAGAGCATTTATAGCATTTAAGGAAAAGATTGTATGAAAGCTTTCTGGAAAGGTATTGCATGGAGTCAGTCTGAGTAAATTGTTGCTAGTTGTTTGGAGTTACAGGACTCAGTCAAAACTTCAAGACTGCATCCTCATTTGGCCTTAGAAAGGGATTTAAACTTCCATGGTTAGACTGAACATCCAGTTATATCAAATAGCTCTCTAGATGTAAAAAAATGTTTTTCAAAGGATTATGGATTTGCAAAGGATATCTTTTTTTTGGTTCATATTATAGTCCTTTGTAAAGTTCTATTTTGTTGTGTTTCTTCAAATATTTAGCAAACCAGCAACAGTATCACAAACTGCGTACTCATTGATAACTTTGTGCGTAATCACAATGAAGGCCTAGAGTACAGCAGTTAATCGTTTTCAAAGCAGGTGCAGGACAAGGAGGTGATCTGAGACAGCCAACACGGCTTCCCCAAGGGCAAATCATGCCTGATCAATCTGGTGGTGTTATGTGATGGAGTGACTCCATCAGTTGACAAGGGAAGACTGAATGATGTCATACCTGGACTTCTGTAAGGCCTTGGACACGGTCCCACATGACATCCTCGTCTCCAAATTGTAGAGATTTGGGTTTGATGGGTGGAGCATTCAGTGGATAAGGAGTTGGCTTGAAGGTTGCACCCAGAGAGTAGTGTTCAATGGCTCTATGTCCAGGTGGAGGCCAGTGACAAGTGGTGTCCCTCAGGGGTCTGTCCTGGGACCGGTGCTGTGTAATATCTTTATTAGTGACATGGACAATGGGATCGAGTGCACCCTCAGCAAGTTTGCAGATGACACTAAGCTGAGTGGTGTGGTTGAAGTAAGGGATGCCATCCAAAGGGACCTGGACAAACTTAAGATGTGGGCCCACGTGAACCTAATGAAGTTCAACAAGTCCAAGTGTGAGGTGCTGCACCTGGGTTGGGGCAATCCCAGACATGAGTACAGACTGGGAGAAGAATTCATTGAGAGCAGCCCTGCAGAGAAGGACTTCAGGGGTCTGGTGGACGAAAGGTTTAACAAGAGCCAGCAGCGTATGCTTGCAGCCCAGAAGGCCAGCAGCATCCTGGGCTGCATCAACAGAAGGATGGCCAACAGGTGGAGGGAGGCAATTGTGCCCCTCTCCTATGCCTTTGTGATGCCCCATCTGGAGTGCTGTGTCCAAGTCTGGGCCCCAGCACAAGATGTAGTTCTGTTAGAGCAGGTCCAGAGGAGGACCATCGAGGTCAGAGGGCTAGAGCACATCTCCTGTTAAGAAAGGCTGAGAGAGCTGGGGATGTCCAGCCTAAAAAGAAGGCTCCAGGGTGATGACACTGTAGCCTTTCAGTATTTAAAAGGGGCTTATAAAGAAGATGGAGAGCAACCTTTTACTCCAGCAGATAATTGTAGGACAAGGGGTATAGTTTTAAATTATAAGAGGGGGGATTTATATTAGAGATTAAGAGGAAGTTCTTCCCTTAAAGGGTGGTGAGGCCCTGGCACAGGTTGCCCAGAGAAGCTGTGGATGCCCCATCCCTGGAGGTGTTCAAGGCCAGGCTGGATGGGGCTTTGGGCAACCTGGTCTGGGGAGTAGCATCCCTGCCCATGGCAGGGACGGGGTGGAACTAGATGATTTTTAAGGTCCCTTCGAACCCAAACCATTCTGATTATGCTCAAAGTAATCTGTGTTAATAAGGATGGGGCATAAATCCTTTTTGTTTATAAAAGAAAAAAAGGGGGGAATTCTTAGATAAGAGTGATGGAGTAGAATTTAATGGTCTGTTTATAGAAGCTGCTGCTTTTTTTTTTTTTTTTGGTGAACCTGGTGTATGGTGTGACTGGGAATATCAGTGACTGTGCTTAGAAAGACTCCTTGGCAAAGAGGAAACTTTCATAACAACAAAAGAATCATAGTCTTTGAAGGACTTTTTTATTGTTTGTTTTTGTTAGCAGTTAACAGGAATCTGAAAAAAAATTATTTTTGATAACTCCAAAACGATGTCTGCAGGTGTCACTTTCTGCATACAGAAGACTTCTTACATATACTAGTTTGAAGCTTAAGTGGTCTTATAATAGCATTTGTAAGCATTTCTGCCAGAATTTGTGCTAAGACAGAGGTTGCCTTAGCCTCATAAACCTAGCTAATTAAAATATAACTATTTTGTGTGGAATACATTAAAAAGTAATCATGGCATTGCTTCATTTTTCTTGAGAGCTGATTTCTTAGCGGAGTGTTAGTTTTAGATCTATCAACAGTAATCAATAATTTTAAATTTTCTTTTATTTCTCTTCACGTAGAGCCTAGTTATTGCCAACGCTGGCCTTGGTAATGGGATGAGTAGACAACAACTTCTCAAGACAGTAGAAGAATACGGAGTGGTGGAAGCACTTTTAATGCCACCGAATAAACCATATTCATTTGTGAAATATGGGTCAATGGAAGAAGCCAAGAAAGCCTTTGATGCCCTCAATGGAAAAGAGTTAATGCTGGGAGACTCTGGCCAAAATGTTGTTCTATATAGTAATTTTGTGGAAAAAGGTATCATTTTTATGCTTACCTATAAGCTTCTTGCATACTTCTTCTCTTTGCTTTTACTTCTTAGACAGTAAATAGAGCTAAAAGCACACAGTATATAAGAGAGAATGAAAGCCAGAATCTAAGATTCATCACAGAAAATAACCTTTTTTTTTTTTTGTGTCCCATGATAGGATACTTGAATTTGAACTATTTTACTTGGAGGCACCAAGGTGGCCACTTAAATAGTTTCAAGACGATTCAATGCTGCATTTGAAGGTTTTGTGATTAAGGAGCTAAATTGTGACCCAAGGGATCTCCTGAATACTTCATTGGACTTCTTGTGTGGTGACGGTCTTGTGATCTCTGTCTTAGCTCCAAGACTGAAAATAGGAAGAATAAAACTTCAGCTTTTTTTTCCTTTTTCACAAACTTTTTTTTTTTTTTTTTTTTATGGCTGACTATAAGCTATTTCATACAAGAATGGTTCCTCTGTCTATAAGTTTTTATAGTGTCTAGTGAAAAGACTTCTGGGTCATGGTTTGTACATTCTGCCAGTGAAAAGCTTTTAAAATAAGGACATCAAATTGAAGGCCTGTATACCACAGGCATTTTCTGTTTTTCTAGGTTTTGTATTATGGTTGTCTGTATTTGGTTACAAATTGCTTCCCTAGACATCAGATATCAAAAAATAATAGAAAATAAGAAATAATGTTTTTTCCTGTTAGTTGTAGGTGGAATATTAGAATTACAGTGGCACTCTGCTTTTCAGCTATAAGCAGAGGTGAATCAAATTTGTAGAAAACTAAAATGCTGGTAGAGTCCTGAAATGATTGGATTTTTTTTATCGCTACTTTGACAGGAAA
This sequence comes from Nettapus auritus, assembly GCA_011076525.1. NCBI lineage: Eukaryota > Metazoa > Chordata > Aves > Anseriformes > Anatidae > Nettapus > Nettapus auritus. The sequence goes on from CM021765.1 coordinate 188,592,014, forward strand.
ATCACAGGTGGTTTTGCATTTGGGTAGTGTGGAGTTTTGCCAGTCTTATGCAGTAAAATCTAAAAAGTGCTTTTTGTGATGCAAAATTTGGGCCTTACCCTGTTTTCTTGTGTCAAAAATGAATTACTCATTCACCAAATTAGATACTCCAATGTATCATTAAAGCAAATATTCCTACAGCTTTAATATATTCCCATACATAGCAAATAATCCTATAGGGAACACCTGGTTTTATTTTCCCTTTAGACTGACTATATTCTCTTTTTCCATACACCCTAGTTTTCTTGAAGAATGCTGTTCCTACAAACTTGCCTCCAGGCCTCGTAGTCATTGAAAAGGTAGTTTCTCCAGAGGAAGAAAGGAGGATGTTGGAAAGTATTGACTGGACAGGAGATGAAGATGCTCAAAATGGTGGGTAAAACCAAAGAAATTCATACCTCCTATGAATTTATGTTATTTCCTACGGCTTCAGTTTACAAGAAAGTCTGTATGTTGATAAATGTATTGTTTGAAATCACTGTGTATTTGCTCTTGGTATTTTAGAAATTGGGTCTTATATTACAAGTGACAAACTATTGGGGCCAGGTGGTCTGAACTGATATCCTGATATAGATCTACTTGAATAAGATTGCCACATCCAAAAACAATCTTCTATAAAAAAAACTTAGGTACTGCTTAAAAAACTTGCTTTCTTTTAAATCAGAAATAAGTTAGTGAAACACACTTTCTGGATGCTTCTGTGCTTTCCTATGAGTTCTGGGGAATCAAGTCCCTTAATAAAAGAATTGGTCTTGGAATTCACTTCAAGATTTTATTTATTTATTTATTTATTTATTTTGAAACAACACAAATGGTTATATTGACCTTAGTTAACATACAACTTGTTGACTGGTGAAAGTGAAGGAACTTGCTGTATCCCTAGGTTATCAATCAAGTGCTAGGTCAGAGGTCAAAGCAAGAGTAAAGATGCATTAAACAGGAATCAAGAAAATCAGTACTTTCTACTTCCTGCATATACAAAAGCAGGGTCAATTTGACTTTAAACAACAGTGAATGCCTGATGCAGTTACAAAAGGTAACAAGGCAGAAGAATTGTATGCCATGAATAGCATGGGTCTCATAGATTGTTTTAGCAGTTAAAGAATGTTTAGGTTTAACAGAGGTTGAATGGAATAGGGAAGCATAGAAATTTGCCTCTACTATTTTATGTAGTCTAATCTTACTTTAAACTTGTCTTTTCACAGCCCAGAAGACTTTAAAGCATAGAAAAGTAAAACATTTTGGATATGAGTTTCGCTATGATAACAACAATGTTGATAAAGACAAACCTTTACCAGGAGGTGAGAACTTCGTTATAAAATAGTACTTTGCACTGATATTTGAACCATTATATAAACTCATTAATCCTCACTAAGGTATAGATTTGAGATTGTAATAGAAGGAAAACCTTCACTGTATCTTAAGCACATACTGAACAGTGCTTTTGTGAATGGGGTCCATTTCAGACTGTTGTGAGTATTTGAAGCTTGTTTTCCAGACACTTGTGGCCAGGAGTTGCTGCTGTTTGTTGAGGTCAAATCAAATAAGACTTTGGGGATTGTAATTGTCTTTTCTTTTTATTTTTTCTTTTGTTCCATAAAATGATTTTGTGTTTAAAATTGCATATTAATTTGGGGTTGCAGTGTGTGTTGCAACCTATATTTGTATTGATGAGCTTGAAGCTTACTGGGTGCGCACCAAAATTTTTCTTTGGACTGAAATCAATCTTGAAAAGGTTTGACTAACTCTTATTTGGAGATGAGAGCTGTGAAGTCAGAGCAAATCAAGTGAGTCATCTTATAGTCTTAGATTTAAAAATAGTAAAATGGGGAGGTTAAAGTTGTATGAAACCTGAAGGTGTTTAAGGTCATGCATGGGTACTGTGGTGGATGTAGCTTTCAACGGATGGATTCTGGTTATTCTGTGGTTCTAGCAGTGAAACTGTCTTACAGCTACTGCTCTTTATGTGCGAGAAGAGCATAAATGGAAATATTTCATTGGGGGAAAAATAAAAATCAATAGATTTGTGAAAGGGCTGCTATTAACATGTTTATGGGTGTTATATCCAAGAGGATATAAATTATATCCTCTGTTAAAATAGCACACTAAAGATACGTTGAAGGACTCTCGTTCCTGTTTCAAAACCATATTGACTTCAGCAGATTTATTTGCTGATACTTAATTCAATAGCAGATTTTTAGGGGGTATTTTTTTTCTTTTAGTGAGCTTTCTGCACAACTTTTGACTTTTTTCGTAATAATTATGGTTCTTGTCTGCAGCTTCCTTATTGCAGTGGTTGGTGGAAATTTTGCCCCTGACTTGATATGCTTTTATTTACATGCAGGGATAACACAGTTTGCGTGTGTTAGGAGTGGGCCTGGTCTGCCTCTAAATGTGACCTTGGAGGAATGGCCTTTCTAATTGTGAGATGTTACATGTACATCCTGCTTGCAGATCTGACCAACAATTCTGATGTGTGTGTTAGAGCAAATGCATAGTGATTATTATTAAGGATAGCCTTACATATCTATGAAGCTGTATCTGTGTATTTTGCCCAGTTATTATACTTAATTTAAATGGAAAGGATAAAAATATAAAAAGCTATCTTGCTTAAAGTTTTGTTTTTATAAATAGGTCTTCCTGAAATTTGTAGCTTGTTCTTGGAGAAGTGCTTGAAGCAGGGATATATCAAACATAAACCTGATCAACTGACTGTAAATCAGTATGAACCTGGGCAAGGTAAATCTTCTTATCTTTCAAAAATTTTGATCTTTACCTCAGTTGAAATTCAGAAGAGAATAGCATCTAATGGGACAGGATTTAAGAATTTGCTTAATGTATTTACTCTGTGACCTGAGATCTTTTATATCAAACCTATGTCTTCATACTGGTTTCTGAACCCAGGAACTTGTGTTCAGAAGTAGGGTTTTTGATAACACTGTTACAGAAGTTGATCGTGTTCCAGAATGCAAGGCTGTAACATGGAAACTCAACAAAAAAAGATACAGGAATAAGCAGTCATATTTGTTTTTGCACTTGTGTGCTTTTTCATTGCTTCCCCAAACTCTCCTTGCTCCCTGTGATGTGCATAGTCTCCAGAAAACAGCTCTTGCTGCTACTACATGGTATAATGTTAGTATATGTGATATATAGGCTCTTAAGTATGCTGCAAGAATTGTTCTCTTATCTGGGGAATAAGAAATTTTTCAATTTCTGTGATCTTTCCCAGACTGGAGAGAAATTTGCTTCTCATCACACCTCTAGGGAATAAATCATGTGCTGTGCTTTTTGCTAAGGTCGGTCATCAAGGCTAACTATCTGGCTTCCTCTAGAGCAGATATCTAATTTGTCCTTAGGAACGAAGGACAACAGCTTTTCTTTCAGAATCAGTGTCTGACAGCTAATTTAGTGTGTGCCAAACAGGAGTCTGAAAAGCTGATCACATTTGTTTATGTATCTGCTGATCTGTTAAATTGTTACAGTCATGTCCTCCTGGCAGGGACCTCAGGAGATTAGCTGGAATTGTAGATTTCTATCAAGAACAGAAGCAGTTTTTTTTTTTTGTTTGCTTGTTTGTTTGTTTTTTTTAAGATAAAGCAATACTCTTTCTGAAGAGCAAATTGTTAGAATATAAATGAACATAGAGCGCAGCCAGATTAATGCCTTTAGTGTTTGTGTTATGAGGCAGATTCTGTCGCTGGACACTAAACTTGAGATTTTAAAAAGTGAATGATGACTAAGCTGTATCTAAACTGTAGGGGCCACGTTGGAGACACATTAAATGAATTCCTTTTTGGAAGCACTTCTTTCATTCAGGATCCTAATAATGTTTAAAGTTTTGGATTTTTACTTGAAAGTAACCACCCACATTTGAATGCTTAGGTGACTGTCTCTTACTATGTGCTGCACAGGTGGAATGTAAGCAGCAGGAAGGTCAGTGTGGTCTTGGTTGAATTGTTCGGGTGATGCTGGGCTGTCCTCTTGTTGTACAGTGAATTATGCTGCCTTCAGTGTGCATCTGAAGGAAGAGTTTTAGTGCTTCATACAAAAGAAAAATTATGAGCAAACACGAGCACGTGTCCTTGCTTTTCAGGTCTGGCTGATTTTCTATTAGACTAAATGTTGGCCTCATAAAACATGAGTATTGCTTTTACTGAAATGAATGAAATTCAGATTATTTATATCTGGAGGTAAAATTTGCTGTATAATGATGTTTTGTAGAGCTGACTGATAGTGTTAGGAAAAAATGTTTTCAACTAAGAAATTTGATTGTGTTAAAATACGTGGCACAGGTTTCAGGGAATGGCAGTTTCTTTCATAAAAAGAAAGAAAGAAATTGCTGTCCTTCTGGAAATTCTCAGATACATGTGGTTACTCCTACACAACCCAAAGGAATTACTACCCAGGGGTTAGCCCAGCAATGGTGTGTAGATTTCTCTTGAGAACTGCAATGCAGAGCGGCAGGGTTTGACCCTGACAGTATCTGTTTGTAGTAGTAGGTCCTAATTCTGAAACTGAAACCCTTTGCACCTTCATTTGCTTAGTAACACAAGGAGTATTTGGGGTGATTCCTCCCTGGGGAAGAGTCTGAGGGAGAAATACATGATTGTGGATGAGCTAAGGCCCAAAGACACCCAGCACGATGTAACTGTTAGTTTTAAGCTAAGAAGAGAGCATAATGATTTCAGGTGCTTGCTGCAGCGAGGTGACCAGTAGGAGTCTTCAGTGCGTGAGTGAGGCCTTTGGGTGCTCTGAACTGTCTTCTAGATATTTCTACTAATTATAGAGAACACTTAGGTTAACTGTGTCGTTATTGTCTAATCTGGGCACGTAAATCCATTGGGCTGATCCTGTCCTGAATCCTTTTGGAAGGCTCCTTTATAAATTTTGTTTGTTCAGCCCTACGTCCCATTCTCTGTGAACATCCATGTAAATAGAGCTTGCTAGAAGAGATACCCCTCTGTTGTTATTATAATGACTTTTCATTCTGTTTGTGTGCAGGAATTCCTCCTCATATTGATACACATTCTGCTTTTGAGGATGAAATAATCTCTCTCAGTTTAGGAGCTGAGGTAAACATATCTGTATATATTTTGATAATGCTTTACTGAGAAGTTTCATTTTTGTACTGTTTAATGCAATTTAATTTGGCTTTCCATGGTGTCTATTCACACTCAGATGAGTTCAATCTCAAGCATGCAAGGTAATGTCATATGCTAATTAAATAAGCAACTGCAATGAGATGTTGTCACTGGTTCATTTGCGGGTGATATCCTATTTTTAAATCTTAGCATCCAGTGCTGCATTGACCTTCCTTCATTTAGTATTCATCTTAGGGAGTACATCACCCTGTTTATGTTTCTAATTCCATTTTTTCCTTAGTCATCCCCCATTCCCTCTAATCTGTAATATTAATATTCATCGTGTTTACAGTAAGCTAATGTAGATGGGTAGACCTGTACAGGGTCTGGTCAAAGTCTGAACCCTGCTGAGCTAGTCATGCATGCAGAGGTAGATTCTGATCTCAGGAGCTTCAAACATGTGCAGGTGATTCAGGCAGAGTAGGAAGGGAAGTGGAAGAACAGTGAAGTAGAAAGAAGCTATATGATGTCCCAGCAGTAGGGCTGAGAACAGTCTGTATCATCTAATCCTCTAGTTAGTGTCCATACTTCTGCTCTGTCTATTGAAATTCATGTGCTGCACCTGTGCCATCCTGTTTTACAAATGTAGTGGTACCTACTCTGCCTTAAGCCCTACTGCAGCAAGTCTTTTCCATTTGGCTGTTGCACCTTCCTGTGTTTTCCTGAGGGTGCTCATATTCTAAACATAGCTGCCTGGCCTATTCCATTATGATCTTGTGCTTTTTGTTACAGGGAAGGTGTATCTATTGCTTTATATTCCCATGGTGTTGGATAACTAGAAGTTGAACAGTGTTAAGAACAAAAAAGGTCATTGCAGTGGGTATTAGAGGTTTGATTTTTTTTTTTTTTTTTTTTTCTTCTGTTGAGAAGCTGCGAACCCTGTGTGAGGACAATCTAATCTGCTACTTTGTTCTGGCAGTGGTGTGTAGAGGACACAGATGTGTGTGTATATAGAGTTAGATGTACCTGCATACCAATAGGCAGTGTCTTTCTGTTATGAAACACCAACTTTGTTTCTCTTCGTTTGTCTTACTCTTTAGGCAGAGGGAGGGCGATGGCTGACTATTATGACCACTGATGTTCTTTGCATCTTTAATCTTGGTTCTGACACAGACTTCTTTTTTTTTTTCTTTAACATTTTTTAATAGATGTGTTACTTCAGGGTGAGTCTGAGGAACAGTAGCCTTCCCAATATTGTGTGTGGCAGTGGCACTTCTGTGTTCTTGATCCCTTGAAAGGAAGGTGTCAGTGTTGCCAGTCCTCTCAGACAGGTCATTTATTAATCTAAGCCACAAAAACATTAAGAAAAGCATCCGGTTAGAGTAGGAAAGTCTGGAATTAGTTGTGATGGTGTTACGAACAGTGTCAGTAGAGTTTTCACTCCTTTTATTTTGGTGTGTGCCAATTTAGGGCTGATGTCCCTATGCTGCTTCTGCACTTAGCCTTCTTTCTGTGGTAGTGTGTTCTGATCTGTTCAGCTGCAGTGGTATCTTTTAACAGTGTCAGCACCTCCATGCTAGATAGCATGTGAGAACATCCATTTCTTCATGCAATTTCTCTAGGGAAAAATCTGTAATTGATCATCTGGGCAGTTTATCAATCCTAAGTTTAATTTTCTAATACATGCCGAGTATTTAGAGCAGCACAGCAGCAATAGATGACCCCGCCTTATCGCTAATCCTATGTTGACCTTGCAAGTGAAAATATTACTTTAGTTTTCTTTATAAAAGCTGTGTTGGTGCTGCTGTAATTTCACGTCCTGTTCTGCCTCACTCTGCAGCCCCAGGCTTTCTTACCTTTTCCATTTCAATTAAAAGGCTGACTCTGACTTGGATGCTCTCTTACTTCATCAGTGAGGCACCATAGGCAGTGCATTTCCAGATGATTATATTACAGCGTAGCTTTGTGATGGTCTCAAACAGATGGCCAAAAGCAGAGTGATTTTAATCACCTGAGAAATACAAACCTTTCTGTGAAGAGGACTGCCTGGAGGATTGTGATGCTGTTAAAAATTGGAATGTATATAATTCAATCAGGGAAACAGCTAGGCTTTGGCCGTTTATAGGTATTTCAGACACAGACGTTGGGAGCTAACAGACTGTGTCCAAGTTTCAGTGCCTTTTCCTAATGGGCTATCAATGAACTTTTCAGATTCAGTCAATCAAAGCACACATGCAGTAAAACAAACCAGTGGCACAGAAAATGCTGCTTTATTTGATGCCTTTTGCTTTCTGGTACTTCTATAACTTTTTATGATTTCTTTAATATATTTTTGTGCACTTAACTTTTCATCTGACTTGAAAATGTAAACAGCAGTTGTAGTAATGTGTGAGTTAGTTATTTTGGGTGTTTCTCAAAGCCTACTACTCTATTCCCATCGTGGTTTATAAAATGTATACACTCCGGTAATAAATAATTGGAGTTGCATATGTCAGCAAATTCTGATTCTTGTCTGTTCTCTATTCTTCACCTTGTAGTGTGACTTAATATATTTTTTTTTTCACTGGAACAAATTAGGCTGCAACCTACTGGGAAAAAAAATACATAAGCCTTATGTCTAGTCTTTTCTGTATTCTTCTCAGAAGGAAATGCACACATTTAAATAGGGAGTGTCATAAAGAAAAAACCTTTCAGCCCAGCTAGTAGTGTAACCTTTTTCTGACGTTGGCTAACCAGATACTTCAGAAGGAAGAAAAGAAATCAGAAAACCTCATAATTCTTGTGTTAAGTCACGGAAGGATTTTCTCCTCCCATTATTTGTATGCTTGTCTTTCCAGGATCTGAGTTAGGCAGCTTCTAGTAACTAGTAATTGAAGTAAATGCCTTGGCATATGAAAAAGGAGTTTGTGGCAGACCAGTGGACTAAACACAAGTGCCTTCCGAGCCTAGTGCTTTAGTGATCAGCAGCATAGGTTTCAGACTTCTTGTGATATCTTCACAGAATTGTTTAGGTTGGAATGGACCTCTTGAGTTTTAGTCCAAGCCCTGCTCAAGCAGGGTCAGCTAAAGCTGGTTGTCAAAGACTGCATTTAGCCTGTCTCAGCAGATGGAGGCTCCAAAACTCCCAGAGCAACCTGTTCCAGTGTTTGAACTCTGTCTGAGTAAAAAAAAAAATAAATAAATAAAAAAAATGTTCAAATGGAATGTCATGGGTTTTAATTTGAGCCCATTCTGTTGTCTTGTCCATGGGCACTGCTGAGAAGAGTCAGGTTCCCTCTTATTCATTCCCTCCCATCAGATATTTATACATATAGATAAGATCTCCCCTGAAACTTCTCTTCTCCAAGCTGAACAGTTCTTGCTCTTTCCGCTTCTCATATGAAAGATGCTCTTTAATCATCTTCACAGCCCTGCGCTGGATTTGTTTAGTAAGTCTGTATATTTCTTGTACTGGGGAGCCCAGTCTGTTCCCAGTATTGGAAACAGTACTCTGAATGCATCCTCACCAGTGTTGAGTAGAGAGGAGGATTACCTCCCTCAGACTGCTGGCAGTGATCTTCCTTATGCAACCCAGGAGGCTGTTGGCCTTTTCTGCCACAAGAGTGCATTGCTGGCTCACGGTCAAGTTCACCAGGACCCCAGTATCCTTTTTGGCTGAGCTGCTTTCTGGCTGACCAGCCTCCAAATTGTGATGGTGCCTGGGCTTATTTCTGACCAGGTGCAAGACTTGGCACTTCCCTTTGTTGGGCTTTATGAGGTTTTTGTCTGCCCTGTTCTTTAGCCTGTCTAGGTCCTCCTGAATGGCAGCACTGGTGTATCGGTCAGTTTGCCAGTTTTGTATTGTCTGGAAACTTGCTGGGGGGGCACTGTCCCATCGTCCAGGTCATTAATGAAGATGTTAAACAGCGCTAGCCCCGGTATCGACCCCTAGAGGACACCACCAGTGATATGGCTCCAGCTGCCCTTTGTGCCACTGCCACAGTCAGTGATACCTTGCAGTGCAAAACACGCTATTGAAACCAGTCTTTTCCTCTGGAGAATGAGTTTATCCAGTAAGAAGGCACTCTGTAGTATTCTGTTAGAGGAATTGTTGTAAGTCTAATTTGTTTCTGCAAATTTCGTTGATGTTGAAGAAGGAATAGTTGTTGGCATTAGAATGTACTTTTTAAAATATGAACAATCTGGAGAAGGGTGTGATTCTTCACAACGCTGCATTTGTGGTATAGCAGATAACCTCCAGCAATCCAAGTCATTAAACTTACATGAAATGAGGCAGAAATGTAGGTCTGAGATTCTCATTCCCATCTTAGTCGCATGGAACAACTTGGTCTATCAGGAGGCACCGTGAAACCAAGTGGCTCAATTTTGTTCTAGTTGCTGCAATATGTTGTGCTTTATGGAGTTTACAAGACATTAAATGATTTGAAGGAGAAAATGTCACTATTACTTTGGGCTTATATCTATCTTATACAAACCACTATACAGTTTGAAGGCAAAGCAGTGAGACATGTGAGGTGTTTTTCCCTTAATATTCCAGGAAAGGTGAGAGTGTCAGGACAGGCTAATCACTTCTCAGGTTTTGATCTATTTCTTTGGCATCTCCTGGGAAACTGCAGAATGAAGTGAGACTTCCAGAATGTCCCGTGGGTTCCTAATGGCGTTTTATAAACTATCACATTCACCCTTTTTTATATGAGCTGATATACTAAAAAATATTAATGAATCTCAGTTTTGATGTTAGGATATTAAATATAGTTTTCTTCAATTCAGAAACTGCCGTAGTGGGTGAAGAAAGGCAGTGGGGTAAAATCCAATCCAAAGTGATTTTTTTAAGTTTAACGGTAATCCATATATCCCTGTGTCTGTGAATTTGAACAGAGTGCTGCAAAGCAGGGAATAGTCCTTTCTGTTAAGAATTTTCTGTACTGATTTGATGTGGGTGTTATTTTCAGTGCTTCCATTTGGTGTCTCTAAAGGTACACAGCTTTTCAGTATTTCATCCTAGGAGCCTGGCCTAGTTTGCAGCTGTCTTGGAAAAATCCTAGTCAAAGCCTGTGTCAAATTTCCTTTTGCAGGCTTGCAACAGGAGTTTGATCAATATTGAGATTTCTGTTTTTCTGTTTTTCCTAATTTGCCATTTAACGTGATGTTATGTAAACCTTGATTCTTCGGAGTTTTAGAAAGACAGAGGTAATGTTTCTGTGATAAGCTACGTGCCACTGTGAAGAATATCAAACTCAGAAAGGAATTTTCCGTTCCTGGCTGCAGATCTTACCCCTAGTAAATAGCAAGTGATACACTGCACTCTCTCTTCCTATCAGCCCTGCTTCATTCTCTCAGAGACTACTGAGGGACACCCTCTGCCCCCATGCCAGAGGGTGAAACCAGTTGTAGTCTACCTGAAGGGTGCGTTGTGTTGGCACCATGCTCTAATTTTGGTGTTCTGTTCTGTTTTCCTGATGTATATCCCTAATTTGAAAATCACAACCTTGTCATTTTCTTTTCCCTAGCTTCTGCTTTTGCCCCTTGAGTGCCTTACTCTGCTTCCAGTCCCTGTGCCTCACCTTGGCAGAAAACTGGCATAACCAAGGAGAGCTGCTCTGATGCCCTGCTGAGGCTCCTGCCCTAACTTTGGTGAAAGGGAAGCTTCAGGATTTTGAGTCAGATTTGTGGCTCAAGGTTAAACAGTGAGGCTGAGGGTGTGGATCATCCCTATCTTCTTCTTGACTTCTGTTCATCTGAACACATATCCATCGTGCCCTAGCCTGCAGATATTAAGGGCCTTGATCTGTAAAGAAAAGCCGTGACTCTCTTAAGCCTTGAAAGCAGAGCGATATTACAAAGAAGTACTCCACTAGATCTTTTGAAATATGAATGACCAGTGGTAGTCCTATGATGAGGTACCCTGCTATTACTCCTCTCTCAGGCTGGGAATTGACCACTTATTCCTGCACTTTTGCTTCTTATTTGTTAATCTATTTCTAATCTGTCTTGGTTAACAAACACAAATCTGTAGCTGTTGTAGCAGCAGCAGCTGTTCAGTAATAAGCTGCTTGAGAGATCTTATCAGAAGCCTTTTGAAAGCCTAGATTGTATCCAGCCATTGACAGTTGGCACCTGATTCAGTTCTTGCAGGAGCTCTAACAAGGTAGGCAGGTACTGGATGTTACTGTGTTAACTGTGTGGTCTCAGTCATATTTTGCTTATTTTGCTTAGTTGCTGATTCATTTTGATCTACTTTTTACATTTACTTTTTAAAATTTATTTTAGGGGAAGGCACAGAACATCTTAACTCATTTAAGGAATTGCTCTGATAGAGGCTCTAAGACAAGGCTTTAACTCTGCATGCTAGCAGCATAATTGTAGTGGGTGAAATTATAATAGTAGCAGTCCATGTTTAAAATGAGATTGGGTTGGCAGAACCAAAACATCTCTTGGCATGAATGGAAGGCATTCATTTTAATTGCTAAAATCTAATGCTGAGTTCAGAGGTTTGCTCAAATGATTGTGGTGGTATTCGTGAAGCTCAATTGTGTGTTTTTCAGACCCAAAAGACAGGTTTCTTGAGCTGTAACCTACAGTCTTGGATTTCATCTGCTTCTGAAGAAGAACAGTGTGCATCAGTTTCCATCTCATTTAGCTGGAAACCCAAAGTTGCAGTTTCTTTACCATTTAAAATAGTTTCTTATTTTTAAAAACTGAAGAGTTTCTCCATGTGAAATTTGTCCTTAGCACCGCGAGTTAAATGCATCAGACTTCATAAATGCATTGCTGCTGTCCATGTTTACTCTCTATGAATGTCCAGTTTATCTCTTTCTGTCCATGTCATTCCACAGCATACTGTTATTTGAACTTGGATCCCAACAAAGTGAACAAGATCTACAGAAATCAAGGGGGAGCTTCCTGTTGGTCTGAATGAATACAGAATTGAACCCTCCAAGATAAGCAACAATGCCTGCAGCCCTTCATGGGAATTTTTATAACAGTCTTACTGTGTTTTCAGGGAAAGGTGAATATACAGTAAATGTACTGTTCTGAGTTTTTATTTCTGTGCTGGATATTGCCTCACCTTTTTCAGGATCCTGTTCACAGTTATCAATGTGTCTTTGCTGATATTTCCACCTGATCAGTTATTTTGATCTTTGCAAGGCTCACAAAAGCCCAGTTTCATGTACATTTTCCAGAGGGAGCCTGTGCTGCAATACTGAATCACCTCCTTTCACTCTCCTGTAGCATTGGGAGATTATAGGGTCTTCTCATTGTTTCTCCAGAAGTTGTATGACAGTAATTTGCTGTGAAACAAGACAGCAGCATGGAGATCTTACCTTCCCCACTACCTTCTCGGCTACATCAGAGGAACAAAATCAAAGCTAAGCTATGAGAGAACCTGTATTTTAAAGTTTTGATGTAAAAATACTTCGTTTACTGCTCTTCCATCTTGGTGAGACATTCCAGCTCTCTTTGTATGAGTTGTTCCTGTGGTGAGTTGCAGACATCTGGCATTTACTACCGTTGGGCCAGTAGCTCTGGAAAGCTTTATCTCTTGTCTTCCCTTTATCAGATTCATGGACTCATATTGCATAGATTTGTAGAATAGCTGAGGTTGGCAGGGACCTCTGGAGATCATCTAGACCAACCCTCCCTGCGCAAGCAGGGTCACCTACAGCGGGTCGCTCAGGACCGTGTCCAGCCAGGTTTTGAGAATCTCTGCAGATAGAGACTATTCATACCAGCCTTCCTTCCTTTCCCAGAAAGAAAGAAACTTGTCATCTGCCTTGCATTTCTGTGAAGCTGTTCCCCACAGTGCAAGACCTACTCACTCTTAAATTGGCTAAAATCCTTTGTCAGCCCTGAGGAAGAGCAGACTGTAGTTAGATTGCTGTGACAATATGCAGAATGTGCTGGGACTTGAGATCTCTCTTCTGGCTCTGCTACAATGGGAAGTTGCCTTACTTTATTCTCTGTAGCAGTTTTGTGTTTCTTGCACATGGTCCATTATTTTGGCTGCTGAGAGAGGAAGAAGGCAGAGCTGCATGCAGCTCCTCCCGGTTCCTGTTACCTTACTTCTTTCCACCCAGTTGGTCGCTCTTTTCAGCATCCTGCATTTTCTTTGAGTCCCTGGTGTTGAGAAGGGCAAGTGGGAAGAATGTTCTTGTCCTGCCCTCCTCTGGGCAGTTATATCAGCGTTGTGTCCACTGCTGGAATGAGAGAGAAAAGAAACTGCAGTTAGGATGACACAATTTGAAAATGAAATTCACTCGGTATTGCATGGAAGAATATGTAGATATGCTATGAAAAATATGACATATAGTTTCATTTAGCAGGATTTTGTTTTGATTTTAAAAACCTATGAGGGAAACACATTTCTGAAATGTTTGGAGTCTCCAATAGGGCTTAAGATTTTCTGACTGTAATCCTAGCTGTTAAATAACGAAGGAAAACCGGGTAATTATTTTATCAACTTGGTTCTGTTTTAATGCCACCTGTTATCTCCAAGTTTACTTTTTTTTGTTTGTTTGTTTTTTGTTTGTTTGTTTTTTGTAGTGTGCTCATTTCATATGCTCAGGCAGCGTTATTTCATTACCAGTTCTTAGTTGTCTGTTAATACTTTAGTATAACACACCAATATATAGATTGAATTTTTCAGTGGAATCAAACAGACCCTCTAGAAACTGTTTTGCAATTCCATAGATTCTATTAGAGACTTCTAATTGGTTTTCATGTCATATAAAGTATGAAGTTAGCTAAAAATCTTGAAAAAAATGGATTAGATTATAGCTCGGTATTGTTCTTTATAAACTAAAATCTCTCCTCTTGCTCCACGTCACTCCCCCATGTACCCTTCACTATGATACATGAACAACTCTTCTGTGGTGGCTTGGATTAACTATTTAAATATGAGGTTACTATTAATTCCTGTGAAAAATGTAATCATTGTTACAGAAGAAAACTAATGCAATTATTATCTTAACAGCTGAATATATTTTTGAGCGAAGTTTTAGGTTGTCATTCTTAAATACTGTTCTGCTATATTTGCCTTTAGAAGCCTCTGTGTTGTTGTTTGAGTAGAATTACTCGTTTCTTTCATTTTTTTAAAGGATTTGTAATCTCTGAAAGAGATTTATCAGTGGAAGTTATTCCTATTCCTCACATTATTTTTAGAAGATTGGTACTTGGTGCATGAAATGAAATCCTGGTGTCTGCCACAAATTAACAGCAAACAGACTGAGCTCTAGGGCATTAAAAAGTCGTTATCTGTAGCTGTTGCATTTCAGCAGCAGTTCAGCTCTGGAACTCAATAGAGAAATCTAATTTCATTAGGTGGTGATGTCATCTCTATTGTTACAGGAGCCTATTTTAAGACTGTGGCAAGTTTCATGTAGAAATGACAAATAGTAATAACAGTCACAAGTAGTCTATAAGCAAAGAAACAAACTTGACTTGTTGCTGTGGTGTATTGTCTCCCCTGGACTTAGATAATACCAGTAAGTATAGCAAATGGGGTTTGAACTCTGCCTGCCTTTATACTCTGTGAGCATCTTGTATACTGCACCAATTTTGTTTCTGTTTTTCTTTTCAGCTGTGTTTAGTGTTTTAATAGTTTCTCCACAGAGCTCTTGTCCAGTAGAGTTGACTCTGGAAATTTTGAGTGAAGAACTAGCAATTTAGAGAGGTTAAAAGTGTGCTGGAACCAAAGCTATCAATCCTGTGATGTTGATAGTACACTTGGCAGATAGATTTTGAATGGGGGCAGAGAGAGCTGTGCTCTTTTAGGAGCAGAAAGTGGACAGGCAGCCTGTTGGTGCAGTGCAGGGGAAGTGCAGGTGAAGCTCTGGTCTGTTTGCTAGGGCTGCAGGAGAGTGTTGGAGGGAACCCAGGTTGAAGGTGCAGCTGAAAGCAGGGACAACTGCATGTTTCAGAGTTCCTTGTGAGGTGTTCCTTTTCATTCTCCTCCTTCTCTTCCTCCTCTCTTAGAGCTTACACCTCTATGCAGTGCATGTGCATGTAAGTCATTAATTGTAAATTCATGGCCAGATTCTGATGCTGTGGTAGAGCCCTTGTGCATAACTTTCAGCTGCAGTATGTGAAGACACTCGTTGAGCAAATGAAGCAGTTGGAGGGTATGAGACAAGAAGTATATTGTACTTGTGATGAAAATCAGCAGCATTAGAATAACACCTATCTAAACATCAAAATATGTTTATTTCTCTTTGTTTTACCTACTTGAAAATAATACATATATTTCAGAGGTGTGGTACGTTCATAGTAGAATTACAGAATAGAATCATAGAACAGTTTGGGTTAGAAGGCACCTTTAAAGATCATCACATTCCAACCCTCTGCCATAAGCAGGGACACCTCCCACCAGACCAGGTTGCCCAAAGCCCCATCCAGCCTGGCCTTGAACACCTCCAGGGATGGGGCATCCACAGCTTCTCTGGGCAGCCTGTGCCAGGCCCTCACCACTCTCTGAGCGATGAATTTCTTCCTTAGAGCTAGCTGAAATCTACTCTCTTCTAGTTCAAACCTGTTACTCCTCTTCCTATAATTACATGCCCTGGTAAAGAGTCTCTCCTCATCTTTCTTGTAAGCCTCCTTTAAGTACTGGAAGGCCACAATAAGGTCGCCTCAGAGACTTCTCCCCTTCTGTTCCCTGGGGCAAAATGTAGCAATTGTGTCAATTTATAATTTATGTTTTAAAAGTCTTTCATTATCATGCTGTGTTTTTGAATTATGGTTTATGAACCTAGCAGACATCACTGACCAAGAAGATGGCTTTCGTTATGCTTTTTTCTTTTTCTTTTTTAGTTCTATGCTTTCATCTGCTGTGGAATGATTCCTCTATATGCATTTAAGCCATGTTTGTGAATTCATGTTCAGATCCTTGTCCCTTGGTAGATTTCCCTTCCACAGTGAAGATGTAGAGTATTAATAAACAGGCCATATGGTGGTTTCTGTAGCAATAGATCAAAACCTGTATCTCATCAGCTTTTGTGAGATATGGTGCAAGAATTATTTTGAAAATACAGGATTTGTATGTCTTGTATTCTGTCAGTTCTTTGTTATTGTAGTGGTTTCTGGGACAATCGTTAGATGGAGTCATGAGAACGGCTAGCTGACCTTTGCTTCAGCCTCAGGCTGAGCAGGTTCATCCTTTCATCCTGCTGAATTACAGATATTCAGCACTGCGCTGTTTACATACTACTTCCTCTGTGCGTAGGGGGCAAGTTTATAGTGACAGTAGTGCAGGAAGAAGTTTTAATTAAGGCAGGACTGTTTAAAACAGATTTGAGGCATCTGCTGAATCTATACTGTTACGTGTGCTATATTTAATAATGTGTCATCAGTGGTATTCAGTCTAGGATTAAGACACTTAAAGTTTAATGTTTGCAAGTAGGTGTGTACATGTGCACTTCATGCCTGAGCTCCACTGATATCAATGAGGATTGAGTCAGGCCAGCCTAGGGAGTGATTCAGGTTATGCTAACGTACATCTGGTGCCTGCTTTCGCAGGTTCCAGTGCCTTAACAGGACTTGTAATGTAGGCATTAAGAATTTATGGCCAAACGTAGTTGTCTTCATCTTGAACTGAATCCCACCCTACTGCTCAGAGTTACCTTGGCTTCCTGTACCACAACGTTACAAACCGAAAGCTGAGACCTGCAGAGGAGAGTAGGGTTTGATGAACAACCCTGGTGTTTGTGGTGAGTGAGGGAAGATGCTCTTCCGCTGTACTGGATGATGAACATGCAGTGTGTTTTATCCATGCCATGAAGTATCCTGAACCTGTAAAGACTTGGAGTGTTATATGACAGCTAGGAGGTCCGTGCTACACTAGTAAGTGGTGTGAGAGTATTACCCCAAATATAAGCATTTCAGGTCCTCTTTTCTGGAACTGAGTCCCTCATTACTGTAAGGGTTTCCTGTCCCACATTTGGCAGTGTTTTTTTTACTCAGCCAAGGACTGGTTTGTCCTGTATTGATTATTATTTATGTTATGTGGAGGCCCTGTTCACAGTCCCTTACACTGTTTCTGCTCCAGAAAGTTTGCTGTTAAAGATTATAACTGTCAATGACAGTATAGTAAATGTACAGGTAGGGTGGCATGGGAACACAGTTAGGGATGAAGAGTTCTGTACATGTATTTGTAACCTCAGGAACACGGAAATAGCCGATTTACAACATTTTTCCACATATGTTTATAAATGGCCATTGATTTTTAAAAGGTGATATACTCTTTTTGAGCCCTGAAATCCTCTCTTTTCTACTGAGATACTGAAAATCTCTTTTGAGATCTTACAAGTTTTAATCATGTGTGGGGAAAAAAAAATAGGTACACCAGAGCAGCATGTGCACAGATGTGCATACTAGAACTCTGTAAATGTCATCATACTTGCATAATAAAGTTGTACTCATTACAGAACATCTGTGTCTGTGTTGAAAAGACTTGTTCAGTGGTTTCATGGTGGACATTTGGTACAGCATTAAACATGTAAATAGGGAGTATTTGCTTTCAGGACGTGGAGTAATACATTAAGTACAAGTCTGAGGAGATGTATTTGAGGGTACAGAACTGATTCCTTATGTTGTCCTGGCTCTATATCTTGAGCAGACTGAGCCTCCTGGAAACCACTAGGATTAGGATTTTGTCTTTTTACTCTAGAGTCATCTTGTGCTCTTTCATTGAACTATACTCCATTACAGAGCTAACAATATAAATTACACAGTATCAGGAAAAGAAAATGAGAGAATTTATACATGTGGGGCATGCTCTGCTCTAGTGTAGATGGGTGGATGCAGCTCCTAGTATGTCAGCGTAGTACTGCCCATGGACGTAAGGGAAGACTTATGTCTAAAAGGATGGAAAATATTGCAGAGAAGGCTAAGTCAATAGAAGAAATGAAATGGAGACCAACAGCATCAGCCTCTTGCTTTCTGTGTCCTAAAATAATTTAAGCTAAGACCTAGGGAGGCCATTTATTAAAGATTTAAAATGGCATGTTTGCAAAATTGAATAAAATGGATGTTGTTGAAAACTTGACTAAGTCTCTGTCTCAGGATTCAAAGAAGGACATCAAAGTCATGCACTGGGGTTGGGTAAGTATTTTCCAGAAAGGACAGTGTTGTACCTGTAGTGGAAGAGAGAGGGAAGCAGTAGTAATGCAACTGATCCATTGTACTGTAGGTAAACATTCAACCTGATCTCAAATGCTTCCAGGGAGGGGGATACATAATAGCTGGGAAAGGTACTGCTATCTTGTTCCATGGATATAATCTCCTTGTGGTTATCAGGACAGTTAACAGCAAGGTGAAACCTCAGAAGGAAAAGAATGCAGTACTCTGTTTTTTGAAATAATTGAGGTCTAGAATATGAATGCTTAAAAACTAAAAGGAATAAATAATATAGGAATAAATCTAAATAAATGCTATATAAAATATATATGGATATAAATAATAATATAATAATAAATAATAGAATAAATAATAGAGGAATAAATAATGCATTGAATGGATCAAAGATTGAATACAATATTTGGAGAAAGAGAACCTAGAAGTATATTAAATATCTGATTAGTGTCACTGTAGTGCCTAAATAGATAAGCAAGCATAGCATGAGTTGGTATGCTTTAGGTTAAATCTGATTGGGGTGAGGCCTGGTGCAGGTGTTAGAGACTTGAAGTAGACAGTAATGAAATAATATTTCATCATCATCCACATTGCACTTATTTTCTGGAGAATGACCAGAGACCATGATACTGGATGTAAATACCAGGTTATATAAGACAATTTTCCTATGACATAGGTTGTTTGGGAAAGGTAATCCTACTCCCTGCCCCTAAATAGTCAGAATATTCCTAAATTACAAATTTTGTAAGTTAGTATGGTTTTTGCATTCAATGAAAGAGACTGAAAGGCATTGATTGATTCCCTGAGTCCCAGATAGGCCAACAGGCTCTCATCTCTGCACCACGTTGTTCAAGCTCTGTGTGTGGGCTTTAAACCTCTCTGCTGTCTTTGAAGTAGATATTCTTTTTCATCTGTTTTACATGTGGGAAACTGCTATGTAGGCTAATAATGCGTGTTTTCTCTCTGAAAATTCAGTAAATAATGTCAGAGACTTAAAGTATTCCAAGGTCTACTTTTTTGCAGTCTACTTTTTTTGAGTTTTATAGTACATTTCATCTAAGGTAGTCTATTAACATCAAACACAAATTGCATCAGAGACGAAGCTTTGAAAAAACCTGTTGTTCCCCACTGTAGCAGTGAAATTCTTACTGACATTGTCCTTACAGTCCCCTTGCTTTATTTCTGTTTTGCCTTTGGATCAGTACTTATTTGATAGACCAGTTGTTCACCTCCTTCCCCCTGCACGTTCGGGAGGTACAGTACTGCTGCACTGAAAGGTAGCACAGACTTCTCACTCCCTGAGGAGTTAAGAAAAACATACTTTCTTCCCTTTTACTTTCATGCTGGATTCTTTTTTGTGTGTGTTTAGCTGTATTTTGTGCCAGAGGAACAATGTTTGTGATGTGGGTGTTGCTTTGCTTTGATGTTTAGCCATCCTTGAAAGCTGTTTACTGCTTCATGTGCTCCCTCATCATGAACACTCTTAAATAACCTGGCACCATGACAAGATATTTAAATCCATGAGTAGGTATTATTAGCTGTTTGTGTTTCTTTCAAGTTTATGGTGTATATATAGAGAGACACTTCTTCCACACTACAAAGAAAGAAGGAAAAGTTGTGTAAGATCAAAGCATCCACTATTTTTATTTTTGAATGTAATCCCTGGGTGATGCACCATAGGCTAGCAGGAAATTTGATCTTTATTGACTCAGCCACCTAAGAGAAAAAAATAAATAGGTTAAAAAAAAAAAAAAAGAAAAAGTAATTGAAAATAGCTCCTGTGGAGCAAAGCTGTCATGAAGCGGATTGATTCAGAAGTGGCAGAGTTACTTTATTGACTGTGAGTCCTTAGTAAATTAAAAAGCGGACTGAATGCGTTAATCTTTTGTGTGCGTGTGTGTGTGACAGTGACAATTGAGAATGTTCTGTCAGGATAAAGACATATAGGCGTGTGGGAATGTTATCTACTTCAGTCAGTAATAGGCTTTTCATAGATAAGAACAGAGTGCTTCAAAACCCTTCTGGGTTAAATGTTCTTTACTGTACCATAGACAAAGACTAGAAGTACTTTGGCTTGGTTGTTAAGCCTTCAGGTGCAGGTATTCTAGATAAAGGCATGAAACATTAACGTAGAAATTGCACTAATTTTTCCTCAGATGTTCACAGTGGGTTCCTTAAATTTGATTCTCTGTCTGAATTGCAGTGTCTAATTTGTTAAGAGAAAATTTGTTAAGAGAAAATTGCAGAATTTCAATATCCTTCAGCTAAGGATATCTGTCTGCTTCATAAGCAGAAGTCAGTTTTGAATTCGGATTTTTGACTCTTCCCATTACAGCTAATTACTTAATGTCATTGCTCATTTGCAAGTAAATTAATCCTTTATTTATATTTTGCCCCAAATCATCACTGCTTGACATAAGGGTGAAATTCATTTAGAAGGGGAACAGCCACACACTGTGAGATAATAATACAGAAACTTTTCTTCTACAGGAGAGCAGGGAGCAGGGACAGAGCTGGGATCCTTTGCTGGTGAGGATTAGATTTGCCAGATACTATGTGCAGTACATAATCTGTTTTTCAGCCTTAAGTTCTGCACCATCAGAAATTTCTTATTAGCTTAGCATAGTTGAAATTCAACCAAGAGCACATAATCTCCACTTTGTCTATTTTCCTGCCGCTTCTGCCTGAAAATCTAGATAGCGGGGTTGTTTTTTTGGCTTGTTGTTCCCAACATGCTACCTGCTATAGAGCACTCTGAACCTCTGCTGTTTTGGATGCATACTTGTTACCTGACTTAACATCTTTTGCTAAGGCACTCTGGGAGGTATACAGTTGGTGGGCGAAGAGAAATTGGAGATCCACGAGGTAAAGCAGCGCAGGCTTAGAGGAACTGTTACATTATGCTTCATACAGAATCCCCAGCCTGAAATGTGAATCCCCACATGAAAATGTAAAAGCGGCCGAGGTCCTCTTCCAGGCCCTGGAGAGGGATGGGAACTGGAAGTGTAGGAGACCTCATAGAGCTGGCAAGCATTGACTCCTGGAGAAAGTGTAACTCTTGAATGTTATCTGCAAGAACTGGACTTTGTTGCTATTACCAGGCAGCGGAACAGAGGGGTAACTGAGCCTCCAAGGAAGGAATTTGGACAGCGCCTCTTTTTCAGTTTATTCTGCTACACTCCTGAAGAACCCAATCTCATTCTCCTTACACGTGGCCCTCAGCAGCAGTTGGACAGGGAGGCAAAAGAGGCTGAGGTGTCCTCTCATCCATTTAATCTAGCCACTTCTTTCTTCTCTTCTTCTCATGCTTTTCCCGTACTTGCAGTTCTTGATCAGTCATCCTCTGGTTTCTTTACCTTACCAGAGCATTACTTTTCAGAGCAGCTTGTGCCTAGCCATGCTTTGTATGGCACAGCCTCCCCGTTAGATCTGTGAAGCTTCTTTGAGGATACCTGGAAGAAATAGCAACATGCAAGGGAAGGATTATATTAGAAAGTGTCTGCCATTCATTTTTTTGTGTAGCTGTTGAAGTGTTTCATAATAATTAATCAGAGCTCACAGGTAGGCTGTATTCCTGTTCTTCCCTATTTCTCTTACCCTTTCTGTCCCACTGTTCATCATGCTGATTTCCTTCCTCAGATTTAGGTAGTTTCAACAGGAGCAGAAGCTGTTGCTCTGTGTAGGTGGTATTAAAGCATAAATAATTTTTTTCCCTAAAAATGTAAATGCCGTTGTAGTTTGCTCCAGTGTGCACAACAATAAATAGCAATAGTTGCAAATGGTAATTTGTAGTGTTTAAAACAGTCTTGTTTATTCAGTCTGTCTTGTGGTGTTTTTTTTTTTTTTTTTTTTTTTTTTGCGCTGAATGACTAATCATTGCACCATTGTTTTCTTTTGATAAATGCATCTGTATGCAGAAGCAAAACTGCTTAATTTGTTTCAACCTGGTGTAGTGTAGTAAGTCTGCTTTTAAACCACATCCTTAGTAGGTTACAAATCAGGTGGCACCACTTTACTTGGGATTTGTTCTCAGTGTAGCTAGAACCATGACTTGAATGATTTTTGACAACTATTTTTTTTTTATTGTTAAGCCTTAAATCATTTGGCATGCTTAAAGGACCTGTTCCTTGTTTTTCACAGCAGGATTTTCTCTCATTTGGGAAATTTTGTAAAGCTGTAATCATTACCTCAGTATATTGCCATGGCTAGAAGCCAAGTGGCACATAAGAAAAGGCTGCTCCTGGTAGTTGGCATCTTAGTCAGGATCTTGGGAGACTCCTTGTCCTTTTTGTGCTGCAGACCTCTAAGAACTTGGATGGGTTGGAAATGATTTATCTGCCCTAATACTGGTTCTATAAATGTTACATATCTACCCTGAGTTAATTGTCTCAGCTCAATCTGCAGAGTATAAATGGGCATTTCCAGAGGGCATGAGGTCATCCCACATCACTTAGGTGCACTTTAGACTATGATGAATTGTCTGTGGAGATGTTTGTTTCTCTCTACATAAACCTCACAAAAAGACAGCAGCTGACTGCCTTAGCCCAGATGTGTAACTTAGATAGCAAGCGACCCCTCTCCTTAGGCAGTAGCCTTTAGTTGTAAGGTAATAATCTCTTCCTACATCACAGGCACATATAAAGATTAAGCAGTACTCCCATGATCTTGCAAATGAAGTTGTTATTGTGAAAATAAAATATTTATTTTAGTATTTCAATTATATTATTTATAAGGCTATATATATATTTTTGTGACAGCCTTAGATTTCTGAACACACTCCTGAAAGGCAGAGATCTTAAGGATGCAGGACAGAAACCTAGAGGCTTTTGTTTCGTTAGGAAATATGTAGCTGTTTTATGGTAATATTCTGATTAACACAATGAGGAGACAAACAAAGCTTGAGACTTGAAAATGCCTGGCATGTATGTGATGCTCCGTAAGCCATGCTCATTGCTGCTGGTTGTTTTTGTTTCTTTTTAGATTGTGATGGATTTCAAACACCCCGATGGCCACACAGTGGCAGTTATGCTGCCCCGATGCAGTTTATTGGTGATGTCTGGAGAATCCAGATACCTGTGGACACATGGGTAAGAGCCCCTGCATGCTGATAACAGAAGGAGAAAGTGTATTATTCATTTGTTTTGATAATGATATTCTGTATTTAAAATTACTCTGAAAGGAATCAAGAGGTTTTAAAATAACTATACACATTCTCTCCTCTGTCTAGATGCTGCTCAGGTTAAATTGAAGAAAAAAAAATGGGAATTTTAGAAAGCTAGTTGACAGTCCACTAGGTCACAAAGGGAAGTCTTCCTGGGCTCTTTCCCATTGATTTAGCACCACTTTAACTACTGATAAGGCTGCAGTATAGAGAACAAATTTGGGATACTAGGAAAAGAGATTTCTTGAAAGGTGTCTTGAGGCTTTGCTTATTTATTGTAGAGTTTCAATAACATTTTAAATTGTACACCACTGGGAAATACTTACAATAGGAGCACTGAAATTGACAAAAAGGCTAAAAACTTGGTGAGCTTTGAGAATGACAGTAGTGCACTTCAGAAGAATAATATGTAAACCCTCATATTGGACAGAAATGCCCATGGTAAATGTTTCTTCCTTTGTTTCACCCAGGCAGTCACTGGTTACAGCAGTGAATTGGAGACACTAATTACATTGTGTAAATTAAATATCAAATCCTTTTATTGGCAGAATTTCTGCCTTTTAATTTTAGTGGTTAATTTGTGTTATGAAGAAGGGTGAATATGAACTCCCCAACGACATTTACATTGTTCATTTTTATAGAGCACTTACACTACCTGTATATTCCCTCATTAAATTAAATAATTGTAAAAAGAAGCTGGTACTCCTGATATGCATTATTACAGAATCACAGAGTCGTTAAGGTCATTAAGACTTTCAAGATCATCTGGTCCAACCATCCCCCTACCACCAATGTCACCCACAAAACGATGTCCCTAGGCACCATGTCCAACCTTTCCTTGAACACCCCCAGGGACGGTGACTCCACCACCTCCCTGAGTAACCCATCCCAATGCCTGACTGCTCTTTCTGAGAAGAAATGTCTCCTCATTTCCAACGTGAAAGAAGTCCAGGGCAGTGAAGTCCAGTATTATAAACTTCTTACTCTGTTCTGACAAATACTGTCAGTCCTTTTTGGAAGGGCTGTCTACAACTCTGAGAACATAGTTGCTTCCATGTCAGTGATGTTGCTGTCCTGGGGACCTGGAGTGGCCCAGGGGAGCTGGCAGGGCGTCTTCAGCCATGTCCCATTGCTCCAGCCATGGAGTGGGTCTGGCTGGGGTGGCACCTGCATGAGGGCAGGCTGAGGCCTGGCAGGGACATCAGTCAGGGGTCTGGACCCAGAGCAGCAGGGCCATGGCCATGCACAGACACAGCTGTGACACATCTGGACCGTGGCTCAGGCATGGTGCAGCAGGACAGCTCCTGCTTAAAAGCAGCTCCCGAGGGAAGGAGAGAGACTGTCCTTGCTGAGGCCTCTGTCTTGCTTCACAAAAGCTTTCTCCAAGGCCACCAGTGGTGCTCTTTCCAAGCTGGCCCAGTGCCTGGGCAGTCAAACTCCCAGGAGGAGGAAGGATGCATGCACTGCACTTGTGATTTCCAGCAGGCATTCAGTCTGGGGTAGTTTACCTGTCTGCTAAGAACTGGAAGGAAGTCATTGCTTAATTCCCTTGCACTTTCAATTATGGTCGTATTTTAGGAACCAACGAAGTAGTCTGCGTTAAAAAGGGAGATCTCAGGTCTTTCTAGCCATATATTCACATTCCTGGTGTTTGTCTGCCTTCCTGAAAAATAGTTTTTCTGTATGATAAATATTTTTAAAAGCAGCAGTGGTCCAGATACTCAACTGGGGTAGATGGGTATTAGAATCTCTTTATTTCAGAATGGATAGTACTTTTTACGTTTTTTGTTGTTGTTTGTTTGTTTGTTTGTTTTTTAATCTTTGTTCTATTTTTTTTTTAAGTATCTGTTGTTGCAACACCACATATTTCTCAGATCACAGCTTCACATGGTGCACTTTGTTACTTAATGGGCATCTTCTGAATCCAAGGACAACAGAGATAACAGGGTGGGCTTGCATAGTTTGCCAGTAAAGAACAAGTTTTCCTTCATGCTAGTGAAACATGCTGTTGCAATTAATGAGATGAGTAATCTGGCAAACAAGTGTAGTTAATTCACTTGCATATGTAACATCAAAATGCATTTAAGATCATTGTGATGCCTTTTATCTATTCACCCAGAAATCAAATTAGAGAGCAAAAGGTTCATTTTTGGAATCATTCTGGAAACGTATTCACTTTGTATGTTTGGATGCCAAGAGAAGTAGAGACTTTATTTTAATTAACCCTGTTAACAAAAGGTGCACAGGAAAAGTTTTTTTTTTTTTTTTTTTACAGCATTTTATTGTTGACATCGAGAATATTGTTTTCAGTCCAGCCTTTATCTAGCATTCTTTCTTGTAGCATGGACAAAAGGAGAAATCATGTAGATTGGAACCACGGAACCCAGAAAAAGAAGACTTCTATCTGAAAATATTAGCTCCTAGTATTCACAGCTTATTGCTGCAGATATAAAAAAAAAATACTTTTTGAAAAAAAAAAAAAATCAAACAACAAATCTGCAAACTTGGGATTTGAAGTTCTGCTGTCAAGGGAATCTTGGCCATCGTTAGCTGGTTATTTCATCATAGTTTCATTAACTGCCATGGACAAGGCAGTTTTTTTTTTTTTTTTAATCAGATCCCATCCTTCCCATGGCTGTCTCTGGGAGATTTGTACTAGGTCTGCACTGTGTTGTCTTTGTGCAAGATCTCCGTGGACCGTCAGTGATTTTCAGACAGGAAGGACCTGAGCTCTTTCTCTGATGGGATTAAAGATTGGCTTCCTTGCGGTAGGAAAGGTGCCATAGAACAACGTACTGGCATGCTGATCAGGCTGTCTTCTCGGCATTCAGATCATTCTTCTGCTTGGTTAAGTACAGGCACTGATCAGCAGTTTCATGTGACCTGCAAAAAAGTTCCAGTTGCAATATGAGTTGAGATTGACTGCTCTGCTTTATTGAAAATATCAGAGACTTTTCCCCCTGTTTCTAGCTCAGCTTATGAGGGTTAAACTCAGCTAACCAATATGGAAGTCAGTTTTATACTGAGAGTTTTTCCTTCTGGGAATCAAGGACTTTGAAGTCAGCAACTCTGAAGAAGCTTCACTGAGAGGCCAATTCCTTAGAGATATATATATATTTTTTTCCTTGGGAAAATTTCTGCATTCATCTCCTTGATGACTAAGTTCAGGAAAGGGAAATGCATCAGTGACAGTAACAGCTTTGAAGTACTAAGCTATTTCCCTAAAGAGCTTTGGTTTTCTTCGAAGAGTATCTACTTTATCCTATGTACAAGTGATAGGAAGCCACATGTGGGTGCAGTATCTACTCTCTCATATTGTGTTTTACTTTCTCATTTTCCTCTTGTCAACTTTGAGAGAGATTTACTGTAGAGCTATTAAAAATTCTACATTTTGGTACCTTTTTGCAATGTAAATATCTTCATAAAATTGTTTGAAACTTTTTTTCACCTCCAAAAAAATATTCCAAGTTGCTTTCATTTTATGAATTTTATGCTTCCAAAAATGTTTTTGTTTTCCATTAAGATCTGTGCCATATCCAGAGGTAGCTTACGAAGCTCTGTTCCCAGTTGGCTTGATTGATAGATTTTGGTCAAGAAAGATGTACAGCGGAGCTGCACCCTTCAGGCATTTTTGCAAATCTCCGAAGTGCTAGTCTGTGCATCTTCTGCAGTCAATAAATGGAAAAGCAATTCTGTTGCAAAGCAAACTTTGTGAAAAGGCTCATTTGTACCAAGAAGCTTCAATATGCTAGTTTAGAGCTAGTCAATAGTTTTCTAAGTCCATAGCCTCCATTTTTACTAGTGTATTTTATCTTTAACGAATATATTTCAGATAAAGGCCTAAAAAATAATCGAACTTATGGAGGGAAAGGAAGTAAGGAAAGGGAAATGTAGTTCCTTTCAATTAAATAACACTTTAATTAACATCATTAGTTTATGTGTCAGCACTTCTTTTTTTGTTCTCTGAAATTGAATAAGCTGAAAATAGAAGCAGCAGTACATTAAATGGCATGTTGTAATCACACTTGTCAGAGCATTTAAGAATTGCCTTGTTAGAAAGATGGATTGTTTATTTTTTTCTGATGCAAATTAAATTCTTTGATTTTGTGTTACTTTGTTTTAGGATTACACCCAGAAAATATGATATCATTCAAGCCTCTGAGCTGGGACAGAAAGTTGGAGCGATCACTGCTGATGTTGGAGATTTAACACTAAATCAAAGGAAAACAAGGACATCGTTTACGTTCAGGAAAGTGAGGAGAAGCCCTTGCAACTGCAGTGAGTGTCTTGAGGTGATCTCCCAGTCCAAACTGTTATTTGTGTATTGTCAATATGTAAGCACATTTCTTGAGCAAATTGGTTTATCCCTTTAGATAGTTTTGGCAGTCCTGGTAGTTGTTCCTAAACACTGCAGGATTAGCCATACCGTATGGTTTGAATTAGTTGCATCCGCGTGGTTGCTGGAGTTTCAGTATACAGGAAGGCTTTTGTCTAACACTGGAGTCACATGATTAATACAGAATCTTGTATTTTATTGGTACCTTAAGTACTGGAAGAATGTAATATAATAGAAGTAGCTACTATTCTTCAGATTTTTATCAGTTCTGGGTATTTGAAGGGGATTGTAGTTTTGTGAAAATAAGTACAGTAGAGAGGGAAAAGCAGTCAGATCTGCAATGACAGAACCCTGTAAGTGCCTTAGGGCAGTACAGATAATAATTGATAGATTGCTCAATTGTTGTGTGGAACCTGAAGTCCAATTGTGCCCTCAGAACAGCATTTCATGGGAATTTCAGAGGCAGAATTGCAATGGCATGGTCTTTGATGCTAGGGGCACTGTCTCAGTTTTGAAAACACAAACCTTGTTAATAGAGTGGGATGAATGATCGCTGTAGACAGCCTCTGGTACACATGGGCAGGTTGCTTGCTGTAAAATCATCAAACAGTGCTGCAGTTTGACCTGTGTTTCAGTTCTTAAAAGGTAAATGAGGGATTGAAACACTTGTTGCAATTTAATATTTCACTTTTGTTTTGTTTTGCTAAGTAAGTTTAATTAATATGGAATGACTTTGTTTAAAGAAAAATGTTCTTGTTTGCGTATCTGTTGCTACATCTAGTTTACCCATCTGTCTGTGACAGCCAGAAAGGACAGCAAAGACAGGTTCAACCATCATTTCCCCACAACGAGACGGAAGCCTCGGAGCTGGAGCAAGAATATGTCCACAAGGTGTATGAGGAGATTGCCACACACTTCAGTAGTACCAGGCATAGCCCATGGCCCCGAATTGTGGAGTTTCTCAGGTCACTACCAGAAGGGTCAATAGTTGCTGATATCGGATGTGGTAATGGGAAATATCTAGGCATCAACAAGGATCTGTACATGGTAAGTAGAAGCCAATGTAATTTGTTTTCATTAGTACTAGCGTTTATTCCATTGTGCAGTTGTGCTGTGTTGGAGCTTCAACTGTCGGAAGAGTGCCAAGAACAGAAAGCTGTTGGCTGATCCAAGATCAATTACCAATTGTGTTAGGCTTCCTGATCCATTCACCATGTGTGTTAACCTTTATTTCAAAACAATTTTTGCTTTGCAAGTCAGAATACGTTAATAAAAAAGTAGTGATGGGTGCAGTGGATTGAAAAATTGTAATGGATGTTTTTGTCTTTTTGTTGTTGTTGAATAAGATTATTAAAGGGAAAATAGTTGGGCAATTTGAATTCTTCCAAAAATGTTTCATTTGGTTGATGTGTGGGAAATGCAGTGAACAGGTTGCTGAAGTCTCCATGGACAGTACTTGTTTTAATATATCCTCTTCAGTTCCCTTTGGCCTGATGGCATGGCTCATTTGTGAATGACAGCCATGTTTGGCCTTCTCACCTGAATCTGCACATAGTCCCAATAAATACGCCAACATAAAATGTGTGAGGGAGTCTCAACTTCAGCACAGATTTCTATAATTTCTCTCTCACTCCTTTTCCTCACTTTTCAGTAGTCCTGATGTCATTGTTCCTATATGCTCGTCACCTTCCCTCTCGCACAGTCTGTGCTTAGCTCAGTTTTACTTCTCTCCCTTCTTACTATGGGAACATGAAGCACATACAAATATGGACCAACAGACTGTTTTTACTGCAAATATTTCAGACTTTTTTGCAGGGTCAAACTTTCTCTTGTTCCTTTTACCCAGAACAAGACTTTGAGAGGTGTGCATCAAGCTGTCCTCTGTTCCAGAACTGATTCTTTCATATGTTTGTATTATGAAATGCTTAAAAATCCATCAGGCTTGAAAAATTCTATGCAAGGCAAAACATTCATTATCAATAATAAAAGTCAGGCTTGTTTGTCTATTGCAACAGAGAAACAAGAGTTTCTGTACCGTTATTTATAGTCAGCTATAAGACATAAGTTGTTATTTACAGCCCTGTCTGTATTTGTAATGCATTTATTTTCATTACTGCTCTTGTAAGCTAGAAAAAAAACATGACTGATTTATAAGTAGGCATGTTTGTGCCTGACTGCAGTAGCCTGAAAATAATTATTAATGTTCAATACATTTCAGTCTTTTGCTCCCGACTAATCACTCTCCTGTAAGAAAAATCAGCAAACCTAAGTAGAGGGGAAAAAAGTTTTCCAGGGCTTCATGTAGGTCACCTAGTGCTAGAATGAATTCGGGAAGTTGCTGCTGTATAGGTTTCTGGTAAGCTTTTAAGGTGAAATCTCTGAGTTGCTGTATTCAGAAATTCCCAGGACCAGTCTGTGTTCTGGAGCCCACAGTTAACCAGCGGAGGGAAAGAAAGATCATGCATCTGCTGGCAGTCAGCTGAATGCCAGCCCTTCCCTTCTGTTCCCGTAGGAGTTAACTCATTTCCTACAAGCCTGCAGAAGTCCCCAAAATGGAAAGTAACAGTGACAGAGAGCAAACTTTTAAAGCAGTTG
Source organism: Nettapus auritus (assembly GCA_011076525.1). NCBI lineage: Eukaryota > Metazoa > Chordata > Aves > Anseriformes > Anatidae > Nettapus > Nettapus auritus. The sequence goes on from CM021765.1 coordinate 188,622,354, forward strand.
AGACAGTGGGAAATTAGCATCTGGAGATGGTTTCCTTCAGCTGGCCGTTTACCATGAGTTAGGCATGGATCTGAGGCTGAGGGGGTACTTCACACTTTACATACAAGGTGCATTGTTGGGATAAGAGGATGGTCTCTAGATACAGGCTATCCGTTTCATTCCTCATTTCCTCCTCTTAGCTCGTGAGCATAAAGTCAAGCCAGAAACTTACTTATTTGCATCCTTCCTTCACAGCATTGCTGTGGCTCTTGTCACATTTTTATGCACAGTGCACAGGAGCTCTTAGTCCAGTTGGGAAAGAAGCAAAAAACAGTACAGCCATGCAGCTTGGGAGTGTTTTTCTCAGAAATAGCGAAAATTAGGCAGAGGGACCTGAGGCAAGCACTTTCTGAGGTCAAGTGATGTACTTTAAAGGTTACTCTACATTTTTAGACAGGATGCTTCAAGTAGCAGCTCTAATGGTGGGTCACAGCTAAGGTATCTGTCTTGATGTTTTAATCTTCAGGCACTGTTTGAAAATGTCTCCACTCTGGCCTGAGCAGTTGAATTTGCTTCAGTTTCTTTAGATGATTACACAGAGCCTTACCTACTCGGGTGTCATTGCGTTACATTGAAATGCGCGTGAGTCCAGCCACGCTCAGCGAAAATGACAGCACTGCAGTGGCTGCGTTGTTCTGACACAGTCAAGGAACAGCAACTTCGTGACAAGCACAAGTTCAGGTTAAGAATGTTTGAGAGAGAGAGAGAATCCATGTCTGATGTAGTTAGGGCAAAGACTGGAGAAGGATCTCAGACTTTTAGTCTCAGATTGCTTTTATTTCTCTGTCTCTCCCAGCTATGTTTATTGTTGGAAGGAATGCAAATAGAAGTGTCTATAGTTCTTTGTTTGTTTTCATACCCAACCTCATTCGGGGGAATTAATTACTTTAACAGTATGTATTTAGGCGTTTTCAAGCTTAATGTTTATATGTATAAGCAGAGCTTTTATTTTTACAGAACGTGGTATTTCAGCCTTACCTGTCTGCCCATCACCACAAGGGTTTCCTTCCAGAGCCTGTTGACATCATTGCAGTATATCTCATCCATTTTTATGAGCTGTAGCTCTGTCTCCCAGTGTCCAAGCAGGTGTGGTGACGTGTAAATTGCCACAGGAATGTGCAGCATCCCCATGGGGCTAGGGTGTGAGTGGAAGACATTGAAGCCTTTCAGTTTTGTGGTTTACACTTGCAGTTGAACTGATCAACTGGTGGGAAATCCAGTAATAACTGACAACGCATTCGGTAGCTATTTTTCTTAAATAAAAAGAAATAACTCGCCAGAATACTGATGCTAGGAAGAAAAATGATGGCAACACATGAGCCCAAATGGTTTGTTTTAATACAGACATTCCTATTTCTGCACTGCATGTCATTCAAAGGTAGTCAGGAATAGTGCTTGTATTTCATGTGGCCTTGTAAGTCACCCCACTGCAGTGAGATGCGTATCTGTCTTTATTCCCCCCCCAATTATTGTCCCAAACTGTTACCAGCTGGAACTGTAGGCAAGTTTGGTTTTGTGAGGGTGTGGGGAAGAGGACGTGTGAAGATCAGCTGCATTAATGTTGCTTGAGAACAGGTTCCGATCTGAAGGACTTAGTAGTAGGTAAAAATTGGAAGGACAAAACTAACTGCCACAGGTATACCTAGAGCCAGGTCACTGTATATTACAGTGATAGAAGGGTGAGGCAGAGGAACCTTTCCTGCCCTTTTCTCTCACTGAATAGGAGCCATTAAAGTGATGGGAGTTCTGGGCTTGGAAGGAACTGGGCAAGAGCAACACAAAACCAGAATGAACACTGACTTGCTTAGCTTGGTTCTGTTGCTGTGTAATTGAGAAATGGGCTTCCCGTTGTAGTTACAGCAGTTTCCACAGTTACCCTGACTGTATGCAATGGAAAAACCACTGCGTGAAGAGAATGCTGAAGGCCTGGCAGACCAACTGGAGCAAGGAGATTTGTCTTCCTTGCCGTGTCTGTGCTGGTGTCTCTTTTTTCCTATGTGTGTGCATGTGTGCTGGAATGTAATTTGGTTCCTTGAGGCTCTGACACTATTAGTTATAGTGGAGGTGTTTCTCCGGGGAGCCACATAATTCCATTTGGTAGTTGGATTTCAGAATTAGATGTAGTTTTCTCCATCAGTTTCTAATGTGCTGAATCAATCAGGTTCCCAGATACTTAAATGAGCTAATTCAACCAGGTAGAGTTAGTAATAATGAGATAACACAGAAAGAAAATATATAATGGTGGGCATCGTTGACCTTTCTTTACCTATCTTTATTTAAGCCTGCAAGAAGATTTATATTTTGCAGATTTGCAGCACCATTACAAAGCAAGCTATTTATCTAGTGTCTTGCTCCCTAATGATCAATTCCAAACCACTGCATTAATGGGATTTTATAAAATTTAGTTTTACTCCTAGCTGAAATGGTGCAGGTGAAGTTGCCTGAGAACCTGAAGGACTGGGATGGGATTTCTGCCTATGTTAGCCCTTTCCAAGGAACGCGGTGCAGAGCTGCTGGAAACTCAGACAAATCACAGGTTTTGCATTTCTTTCTCCCTTCCCTTCACATTTTTTATCTTAGTCTTTTTTGATGCTTGTTTAGTTTGTCTAAAGGTTTGACAATACAAATTTCCTGGCTTAAAACAAGAGTTGGATGTAGATGCTTTTATCCAGATGAAATTAAGATCAATGGCAGATACACCCTTAAAAAAAAAAGTGTATTGTGAGCCCAGATAAATAGGTGTCAGTGGCCACTGGAGCTCCTGTGATCACAAAAAATCAGTGAAGGAGTTTGTAGGTGCCTGCCAGAAAGGCAGGGATGAAGGGAATGGCTGTCTGGAGTAAAATCGATGAAACCTGAGAAGCAGACCTCCTCTGGGGAAGTACTAAAAGGAGTAGAGCAACTTGCTTAGAGGTGGACTGGCTAAGAGCTGGGTTCAGCTGAACAGTCAGCCATGCTGTTGGAGATATGTGTAAGAAATTGCATGCCTGAAGCAAAGAGTTTTATCTGGAAGACTCGGAGTAAAGGTATAAGAAATGTTAGAGGAGACTCAAAGGTAACAAGAAACAGGGAACCTTAAAATGTGTACAGTTTGACTCATCAACAAATGTGCTAGATTAAGATTGTTTTCTTTTTGGACACTGAGCTAATAGCATTTCCTTTACCTTTCTACACAGTTCTAGAAGAGCTTAGCAAGGACATCATCCTGTGCTAAACATCAATATTAGAAATACGAACTGGTGAAAAAGTGTTCCAGTTACATTTCGAGATTTTTTTTTAATGATTTGATTATTTAATTGGAGAGAGGAAAAAAATAAAACTATTCTGAGTCAAAACATTTCTTTGAACTGTTTTCTGTAAATGAAGCTTCATCACATCAAAGCTTCTACTTCCTTCAGAACTAGAACTCAGTAACAGGATTGGGAGCAGTTGAATTTGAGATCTCTGTCTCTTGCTGTAAATGCTTTCTTACGGGGTATTCATCTTGTTCTGGGAAGTGCCCCCTACATTCTTAAGAATCAAAGATAGACTCGATTGTACCTGTAAGCTGGCACTACTCCACTGAAGTTAGCTGCTTTTTGTTAGGTTATTGGTTTCTAAGAAAACCGAAACCAATAGATACTGGTTTTGAATGAGTGCGTGTTTCATGTAAGCTACAAAATATGGAAATGTGGTGATTAGAAGCATTGTTAAAATATCCTGGGGAGATTATTCTGATAAGGATGCTAAATTTGGTTAGCTCCAGCACCAGGCAGGCTTGTGGTGACTCCCCATGTTCAGCATTTATGCATGTATATGTAGCACCTATTATAAGGTAAACATTAAAACCAGTTGAAAGGAAAGCCTAATATACCTGTTTTAGAGCAGCTGTGCATCCAAACTGATCCATTTCAAGGCTTCCATTTTCCTTGCAAAATGGAATCTTTTTGCTTGGATGTAGATCCACTCTAACAAGTATGACATTACAAGGAAGCCTGACTTCGTAATTATTTGATGTAATTTAGATGCAAATGAGGACTTCACATTCTGGCAGTCATGCCTTTGTTCTTGTTCTCAGTTCACTGAATTTCATCAACATACAATGTAGTCCTTTTCAAGGTCATTTTAGGAGGGGAGGATCGAACTTCACTCTCCAGCCTGTTTTTACTGTAGCAGTGTAGGGCCCAAGTAGTTCTTTCTGCAGAAGCCTGTGGAAGTTGCAAATGCTCTTCCTTCTTTTTTGGTCTGCATCAAATTGGACCCTTTGAGTTTTATAAGTACCCCATGCTAATGTCTTAATTGCAAAAGTAGTTGAAGGCACTGCTAATGAGGCATGGAATCACCAGCATGCAGGTTGTCAGCTCAACCTGCCTCATGATGAAAGTAATTTAAAGACACTTCAGTTGTTTTCCAGTGTGAAATGGTGGGGATTTATGTTTACTTCCAAGTAAACAGGAGTTCCCTCTTTTATTCACTTTGTGCTTCAGTAAATTCTGAGAAGAGGCCAAGAAATAAATGGGAAGGAAGCAGTACTAGGATTGATCTCGATCTTTTCAGGTCTGTTCAGAGCTAATTGGCAGGATGATGTGTACATAACCATAGTGCTGGTTTTGTGGAAAATGATCCTGGGTAGTCAGACTGGCATTTCCACAACAGTTTCATTTATTTTGGACCAAAAGTCAGGGGCATCAGTAGATAGAAGCCCACTTGGAAGCTTTCAGGACATCTAGCTGGAACAGAATCCTGGTTTTCTTCAAAATTGTGATGGTAGGTGGAAAGCTAAAATAAATTGAACTGATAAAATGAGAAGTTATGTTGAAAAAGACATTTATTTTTACTAATTATTGCAAAAGACGTTTTTAATTTTAGCAATGCTGTTGTCTCTGCTGGGTTGATTAGCCAGAGCAATTTGCTATTCTTCTTGCATCGAGGATACTTAGTATTCTTTTCGTGTCAAACAAAATAAACACTGTCAGAATTATTTATTTAGGAACCTGAATCTGTGCTCTGGTATTTGCTCGTTGCTGATCATTGAAAATCAAAATAAATGTAATATTCTGATGCAGCCTGAGTTTGATATATATGGCTTGGTAGCGGGGCTTTGGTTTGAGTAGTGAATGTGCGTGGCAGACATGCAAATGAGAGTGGTACATGCCTCGCTTCTTTTGTTCTTACAGAAGAGTCTTGACTAGTTTGGATTTATTGTTTTTATGCAAGCATGTGAAAAACTTTTTCCAGATGTGTTTTCCTACTATCTTTGACTTGGACATTGGGTAAGATTCAAAGGGCAAAAGAAACATTTAATGAGGTGTTCTGAAATGCTTTCTGGGGATCATTTTGTTTGAACTGTACAGGAATGTTGAAAATTATGTTGTGCTGAATATGGAAGCTTAGCCTTTTGTGCGTTTTGGTGCTGAGGTTGAAAAGGACGGTACCGAAGCACTTTCTTACACTGAAATGACAAAACCTGTATGATTAATGAATGTCTCTGTGTGACATACCTCAGAGATGCCACCGAAGTCGACACTTTGGTGTTTATACTTGTAGATTCAGCATTAGTGAGTTCAGAATTTGGCTGCTTAAAATGTCATCAGATTACAAGTGGCAATTGAAAGGAAACGAGAATACTGAGGTTAGGTTGGGTCATCTCTTCCTTTGCTAGTTTCTGGCTGTTCTGCTATTTTGAGACCAGCTTTGAGAAATGTTAGGCTGAAAGCTGTTCTGTCTTATGCTGGTTCAAAATCAAGGTGCTATAATGAGCTGTCTAATAGCCCATCTGTTATCTTTCAGTTTTAAGTAAACACTTTTCTTTCTTTTTGTCTGTACCCAGGAATCATATATGCTGCTTACTTGACACTCTTTTCTCGTGCTCACTTGTGGTTTTGTTTTGAACTAAAATGTGTTACCTTGGAAGGAGACTGTGATGACTCTATTAGTGTAAGCATCGAGTGAAAATCATTTTCCAGTCTTGTAATTATCCTCTTAGGAAAAGCTTAATAAAACACTTTCTGTTACAGATTGGCTGTGATCGTAGCAAAAACCTTGTGGATATTTGTGGAGAAAAAAATTTCCAGGCTTTTGTCGGTGATGCCCTGTCAGTGCCAATCCGAAGTGGTTCTTGTGACGCCTGCATCTCTATCGCCGTCATTCACCATTTCTCAACAGCAGTAAGTCGCCCCTCTGTGCTCCACTCTGCTGCTGTATTGCTGTGCACAACTACTAATGGTATAAAAATCTGCTGGTTTGGGCTCATTGGAGCAAAAGGGAAGAACAAATGGGGTGAAACTGAAGACTTGTGTTTGGTATAAGCAGTTGTCAGCAGAGTTAAGCTGTTAAACTGCTGCTGCCTTTGAGACATTCTCTTTACGTTCTCCTTCTCCCTGTCAGGTGCACTTGCTCCTCCTGGCACTTGGATCTCTAGGTGTTTGTGTTTTGTTTTGTTCTGCTTAAAATTAATGACTTCAGGAAGGGGCTTTGCTTTGGGACTCAGAAGATATGTTACTTTCTAGCTCAGATCTTGAACAGATCTCATGGTTTTTCCTCTGTGCCTTCATACTTAATCTACAAAGAACAACAGGGACACTGGTCATCTGTCTGCCTTCTCTCTGGGTTGTGTAAGCTTCTCCTGGAGGAACTGTGCAGCTGTAGCAAGCCCATTTCTGGTACCAGAAATGAAGTGAATGCTTACAAGTGCAGTATAAAATTTAGGAATCAGTCTGTTTTGGAGAAGATTGATGTATCTTTATTGGGGTAGTTAGAGGAACTGTGTTCAAGCTGTAAATGTAACTCCTTCAGCTGCAAACTTGTGTAGGTATTGTTAGGTATGGTAGATTTGAATCTAGGGTTTTAGATACTGATCAACTTTCTTGAAGAGACTGCATGTCATTTTGAACTGGTCTGAAACGTCCAGGAAATTCGGGTCAGCACAGCACTGTTTTCAGATGGCAGGAGAACTGTGTTCAGGCAAATGGCTTAGCTTGTGCATAGTGATTGTCCCTCTGTACTTGTCACTGGTGAGGCCGCACCTTGAGTACTGTGTTCAGTTTTGGGTGCCTCTCTACAAGAAGGACATTGAGGCCCTGGAGTGTGTCCAGAGAAGGGCAACGAAGCTGGGGAAGGTCTAGAGAACAATTCTTATGAGGAGCAGCTGAGGGAGCTGGTGTTGTTTAGCCTGGAGAAGAGGGGGCTCAGGGGAGACCTTATTGCTGTCTACAATGATCTTAAAAGAGGTTGTAGTGGGATGGAGGTCTCTTCTCCTAAGCACTAAGTGATAAGACAAGAGGAAATGGCCTCAAGTTGCAGCAGGGGGAAATTTAGGTGGGATATTATGAAAAATTTCTTCACAGAAGGGTTGTGAACCATTGGAACAGGCTGTCCAGGTGAGTTGTTGAGTCACCATCCATGGAGGTCTTCAAGAAATGTGTAGATGTAGTGCTTAGGGACTTGGTTTAATGGTGGACCTGGCAGTACTAGGTTAAAGGTTGGACCAGATGATCTTAGAGATCTTTTCCAACCTAAATGCTTCTATGAGTTATTTACCAGTGCTTGGCCATTGGTGGATTATGGTGCTCTGTATTCATGCATTTCAGGCAGAAATGGACATTGCCCAAAATGCAGAGTGGAAAAAATTCCTCTGGTTTTCATTGCATCGGGGGGTGGGCAGATGGACGACGATAAGCAGGATGCACTGCCAGGTCTGTTATTATGTCTGTCTGTTTATATACCAACTTCCCACTTCTGCTTCTCTTTTGTAGGAAAGGAGGCTGGCAGCTATCCGTGAGCTAGCTCGGCTTCTGAGACCTGGTGGAACAGCACTCATTTATGTCTGGGCAATGGAACAAGAATACAAAAACCAGAAGTCTAAATACCTGAAGGAAAAGCATGGCAATAAAGACAAGGAGGAGGAAATCAGTTCTGGCATGGCTCAGAGACTGCTTGGTGATCAGATGCCTGATAGCAGCAGCCAGGACTCAACGTGTACTGACCAACCCCTTGACGACTCAAAGGACAAAGGCCGTGGTGCAAAGCCAGCGGCAGACTCCAGACTGCCTGTTCACACCAACCGAACCTCCTTTCACTCTCAAGATTTGCTGGTTCCCTGGCACCTCAAAGGTGGCACTAAAAAGAGAGGGGAAAGCGTTGATACAGTGTTGTTTCCAGCTGGCTCTAAGGAATCACAAGGACCCAGCCCTGTTTTCCACCGCTATTACCACGTGTTCTGTGAAGGCGAACTGGAAGCAGCATGCAGATCACTGGGTGGTGTGAGGGTTCAAAAGAGTTACTATGATCAGGGAAACTGGTGTGTGGTTCTAGAAAAGTTGTAGTCCGTGGTATTTCTTCTGTTACCTGTTTTTTCTGGAGTACTTTTAATGCAGGCTATAGCCATTACCTCTTTTAAAATAACAGAATAAAAGATTGTTTATTGAATTAATAACTAGTGCTGTGTGCATGCGTTAACAAAATAATGACCAAACTCAGGTATTACCTCGGTGGAGTGTCTATTTCACTTTTGTGAATTACAGGGAGGAGGATGCAATGAGTAAAATACTGGCCATGCAAGTCAGTAAGGCCAAGGTTGAACTTTTAAAGACAAAGGGCCTGGTTCTCCTTTCTGTTACACCAATTTATGCTGATATAGCTGTAGTGGCCTCTCTGCAAACCACCAGTTAATTGAAGTGTAGCTCTGAGCTGATCGGTGCAACCAGGAAATACAAAACTGTTTGCAGTATAAACTTTGGGTCAGACAGGAGGGAACGAATGGCATGTGAAGCAGTTTGGCTGAAGAGCCACATCATTGCCTGAAGTCTAGCAGAGGGTCCTGCCTGGTTTGGCATCTGTCAAGGGGTCACAAATCTCTTGCAGCTTGCAATTTACTCTCTTTTCAGAGTCGTGATACTAATAATTTCCTCAAGGGGAACTGGAAAGCCAGTGGGGATACCACAACTGTTTTTTCTCTTCCTTGACCCTCAAGCACCCTCAATTCATGCTGTCACTCCCCAGTTTTTTCTAGTTCTTCATTCTAATGCTGTTTGAGAGCTCTTCTGAGGTGTGAGGTTGCCCAGTGGGACTTCTCAGGGCAGCTCAGCTAAATGCCTGCCTTCCTGGGAGCACAGGGCTCTGCCCCTGCAGCACCAGAGCTTATGGTGTGGTGCCAGCTTTAGGTGCCCCTGAAAAAATCAGGAGAAAGATTAAATTAAGGGCAGAAACAGTGCAAATTTTCTGCAGGGCAGTTTCAATTTTTAAATGCTGGTAGCGGAACGAGTTTTATTTATTGTGCTTCAGGAGAACTGACGCTGAGCTGGCTGACTCACAGTTACGCAGCCACTGCTGCTGTTGCCTGCAATGACCAGCACAGAATCACAGCACAATTTATTTAACACAGCCCTTGTGCTATCGAAGGGGCACGCCACCTGCAATGCCTTTCCAGAATTAAAATATAATGGACTCTCTTTTTCAGGGTGAATGGCTATCGGTGTCTCTGAAACCCAGAACTACAAGGCTATACCTTCATTGCCCTTTTCACTGATTCATTGCCTGGGGATAGCTCTACAGCATAAGCAGGTCATGGCTGCTGTAATTAATGGCATCTAAACCAAGGTGCCTGTAGTGACAGGACAAGGGACAATGCTTTTAATTTGAAACAGAGTAGATTTGGATTGGATATCAGGAAGAAAATTTTCACAGTGAGGGTGGTGAGGCCCTGGAACAGGTTGCCGAGAGAAGTTGTGGATGCCCCATCCCTGGAAGTGTGGAAAATGGGGCAGGTCTTTGAGTAACCTGACTTAGTGAGCCCCCCAAAGAGCACTTGGAGAAGACGATCTCATTCCTCAGCTGCATGTACTGTCCCTGGACGAACAGTCTTGTCCTAGCTGATTTCTTTTGCTTGAGCCACATGGAAGCAAAGAGCCACATCCTTGGCAGGTGAGCCCTCTTGGACGTGCATGGGAGTTGGTTTGCATATATTCAACGCATACCACGTAGCTGGTAAGCATGGTCTTCATGTGTGTTTGTGGACTGGATGGTGAATTTGTGCAGGAGAAGCCTTGCTTGCTCCTAGGTAAATCTGTGGTCAGCCTGCTTGTAGGAGTAATGTGATCGAGTCCTGGTGCCCTCAGGTGAGATGTGCAGAAGCATGGGTCTTTGCTGGGTGTTTCAGCTTGGTGTGTGTCCCAGCAGAGCCACAGAGGGCAAGGGGCTGAGCTCAGACCCTTGGCCAAGAGGGGAACTTGCTTATCCTTGCTTCTGCTCACAGCTGACGTGTCGTGGGCAGAGGGCAGTGCTGGGAAGATATGCAGGAGTGTGCTGTGCTGATAGTTATTTACATCACGAGTGAACAGAAACATTGAGTAATGTAAAAGCTAAGAAAACCTAAGGAGTTGTGGCAATTAGCAGTGAGAACATGGTTGGTGTTTTACTTGGCATGACCTGCCACAGGGAAACCTGACTACTGGTTAATGCATTTTGTAGGATTGCCCCAGCATGCTCTCTTCCCTCTGGGACAGTTTCCAGTGAGTTGTTACTCCCAGCAGGGCCAGTTGTCAGAAGGACCCTCCCTGCGTGCTGCTTTGGCACTGGGGCACGGCATGAGCAGGGGCTCGGTGCAGGGCACCCTGCGGGCTCTGGCTGCTGGGGTCTGGGTGCCGCAGCACACACAGCTCCGGGGTGGCCTCAGGATGGTGACAGAGGGCAGGGACTGACCAAACTGGGCTGCCTTGTCATTTCAGGTTACTCTGGATTGTATCCATTCAGGACAAGGGAAGAGGACTGCATTGCTTATGCTCCTCATCTGTGTGGCCATGTGTTTACGGGTGCCTGGATGCCTGCTGAGCACGCAGCAGCTTTTCTGCTTGCGAGTGCAATTCCATAAGGATATATAAGGTGCAGGCAAGAAAAGCTGCTGAAATACTACAAAGCTGCCATGTATGGACATCTGACCTTGTATGAAATTCTGAAAGTGGGTCTGTGGTAGTGCTCCATTACTCAGAGACTCACAGTGCTCTTGTGAGGTGGTGCCTCCACATTCGCTGCTGGTGCTGAGTTGGGCATGGGCATAAACACTATTCTAACCTAGGGCTCTACTGTAGCAAACAAACCCTGAAAGCTGAGCATGGACTTTGTGTAGCAAAGTGGTTGCTGGTTGTGAAAGCAGACTCTCACATGGAGAATGCCACCTTGGGAAATGCTGGCTGGCAGGTTAAACTTGCCATGCATAATTCCTTGCCAGATGGGGTTTTCCTGGCATTCCCAGTGCAGTTCTGTATGGAGAGCAGGGTGCTGCTCGTCTGCGAGGGCTATGAGCTGGAGACCTGGTCCCAGCAGCACGTCAGCTCTTCAAAGACGTGTGAAGAGTTGAAATGACTCTGACATTCTCTAAGGCTTGGAAATGTTCTGAAATATATATTTGATTAAAGCCAGACAGTCTCTTTAGATGCTCAGAGAGGATGCAAATGCTGAAGGAGAAAATGACGAGGGAAGACGACAGGTAGATGTTAACAAAATCTATTGGGGAGGTTTATTGAGGAGCTCATTACAGAACAGAATTATGTGCCACCGCCGATGCCCTCTGCAGCTCTTGCTCACCCCTGTTTTCTTCCTGGAAGTGTAATGAGCTGAAGCTCTTTTGGGTCAACAGTTGGATTAAAATGTTACAGGTTTCACAGTGCAGTGGTTTTCATAATAACCATGATCCGTTTTTTGGCCTTATTTAAATAACAAATGTGCTTAAATGGTTATTCGTTTGTGGTCTAGAAGATAAAGGGAAGGCAGAGCTCCACGTGGGTATGACCTGTGCTGTGAATGTCAATGCATCTCCTGCTGCAGTCCTCCCCCAGGGCCGGGCAGGCGTCCTCAAAGTGCCTCTAAGTGCAGCCTGCAGGTGGGGATTCCTGCCCCAAATACCACCATTTGTTTAGCTCTTGGCACATGCAGGCAAACACCTGATGTGGGGACCAGAGGTGGCAGTTTGTTTTGGGCGTCGCTGTCCCTCTTGTTCCCAGCCTCTGGTTCCAGGGATCCCCAGGGCCACCCCACCCCATCAGACACATCTGTCCGCTCATGTCTCGCCCTGTCCTGCCTTGGCAAAACAAGCGCTCCAGAGCAGCAAAATATTAGCATGCTGGAAGCTAAGTGTGCAAATGATGTCATTTGCTGTCCTGGGGACAGGCAAGAAAATTAAACCTGCAAAGCACCAAGGGCACATCCTGGTGCAGTGGTGCCTGTGACAAAATTCCCCGAGTCTCAGGGAGGCCGGGTTTGTCTGGAAGTGCTCAACTTTGGCTTTGTAGGCAGAGGCTTAGGAGAGCAGATGGCAAGGGGTGGCATACTCAGCTGTGTGGGGACCTCGGCCTCTTCTCAGAGAGCTTGAAGGAATGTCCTCAGCAGAGTGAGCAGAAGATGAATCACACAGAATCACAGAACTGTAGGGGTTGGAAGGGACCTCAAAAGATCATCGGGTCCAACCCCTCTGCCAAAGCAGGTTCCCCAAAGCAGGCTGCCCAGGTAGGCGTCCAGACAGTCATGCTTCAGCCGTTGGACTGACTAGTTAGCCTGTTTTATTTTGTTTTTCCCATTTTATGTGAATCTGGGAGAGGTTTCAATATACAAAATGTACAATTTTCCTTATTTACTGGGGACTGCATTTCTGAAAGCTTCCAAAATGGGATTTGGTTGCCTTCTCTGCCTTACATTCTGCATGGTTAGTAGTATGTACTGTCTTGCCCCCTTATTTCTCTTCTTTGCAGTGACGCCTAGAAAACACTGGAACAGGGTGCTATGAATAGTTATTCCCTGCCACGCAGCCAGCTGACTCATTGCTCCCCTCGTCTGCATCCATATTTTCTGCTGTCGTGTTCTGTACCTTCTCTGGAGCGTGTGCTCTTCGCGTACTGTGAGTATAGCTGGCTCCTCGTCTGCGGCTGTATTCATCAGGTTTGGTTCCACACTGTACATTCTTTGCTGGCAAAGGCCCACTGAGGCATGCCCTCTGATACACTGCTGATCCCATCCCTCAACTGTGCTGAAAACTGCTTGAGAGAGCTGAACAAAGAAAAAAACTGCATAAGCTACGTAATATAACAGGAGAAAAGAAGCCCGAGACAGCAGAGATTCCTCACCTGAAGGTTATTCCTGCAGGTCTGTCCTGTGGGTCCCCACAGCAGAAGATGCAATTTGCCCCCCTCCCAAGGTTTTGCTTTGCCTGATCTCTCTGGGTTTTGTTGTTGTTTTTCATTTGTTTGTTTTTATGAGTCTGATGACGTGTTTATAATAAGCTTTTTCGAAAGCTTTTCCCAGTACAAAAAAGACAGGGATCTCCTGGAAAGAATCCAGTGGAGGGCCACAAAGATGATTCGGGACCTGGAGCATCTTCCCTATGAGGAAAGACTGAGAGACCTGTGTCTGTTCAGCCTGGAGAAATGAAGACTGAGAGGGGATCTCATAAATGTGTATAAATACCTGAGGTGTGGGAGACAGAGGGATTTGGCCAACCTCTTTTCAGTGGTTTGTGGGTACAGGGCAAGGTGTTATAGCCACAAGATAGAGCACAGGAAGTTCCACACCAACATGTGAAAGAACTTCTTCACGGTGAGGGTGACGGAGCACTGGAACAGGCTGCCCAGGGAAGTTGTGGAGTCTCCTTCTCTGGAGATATTCAGGGCCCGTCTGGACGCCTACCTGGGCAGCCTGCTTTGGGGAACCTGCTTTGGCAGGGGTGTTGGACCCGATGATCTCTTGAGGTCCCTTCCAACACGTACAATTCTGTGATTCTGTGAAAAGTGACAGATGAATTACAAACCATCAAGGGAATGAAATTCAGACAGAAATTGCTGTGTTAGCAAACAACACTCAATTTTCTTTCTTCTGGAAGAGCTGCTGCATGACAGGAAATGGTGAAGCTGAATGAGGGCATAGGAAGAAGTGCACTTCGGAAGAACCCGCCAGGTAGTCCCCTTTAATCCCACAGACATCAGTTGGCTCCTTGCAGACAAAGCAATTAATCTGTACAAGAGATGCAGATATGTAGGTCAAGGTCTTTTCTCCCAATTTATGTACTCAGAGCAGTTCGAGAGTTACAGGAACAAAATGTCTGGAGCTGAGGGTAATTCATCTTGTCTCAGACATGTCACAGACTTGTTCAGATGGGCAGTATTTTACTGAAGGTTTGACAAACAGAGTGGTAGTCCAGTGCTGGGGCAGTGGGGATTCAGCCATAGTTCATGTTGAAAATAAAGGACCTCCTGAGCAGATAGCACTATTTATCCTGAACGTACATGATGGGTCCAGAGCAGGCCTAGCTGCTGCTGTGGCCTGCATCTCTCTGGCCTGAACAGGGCCGGCTCTCTTACGTCCTTCCATGCTATGACTGAGTGTGCTTTCATCCAGAAAAGCTTGAACTATTTCTGAGCTTCAAGGAGGTTGACCACTCCTGCAAACAAAGTGGGCCATGCTGCACAGGAGGGGCCGTGATGAGGATGCTTTGATAAACGGCCAACTTGTGAGGTTTGGGCACTGCCTTGAGATACAGGTAGGAGGAATACACAAAGCAGAACTGCAACTACTCAGTGCAAATGTTCAGGCCTGCAGGGCTATGACGTGGGAGGTTTCTTCACTGCAATTTTATTTGTGTTATTTTGGAACCATCCCCATCCTCTCTGTTTCCTTGATGCTGGGAATCAAGGTGCAATGTACACTTGCTAGCAGAACAGCCTGTTATGGGCTAGGTGCCCTTGGATCAGCTTGATGTTGGAGTCAGTCAGAGGAGGCCAAGCCAAAGGCCTCAGAAAGAACTTTTGGACTCCGGAGTGGCTGTGAAATAAGGAATTCAGAAGAAAGAGCTCATTGTGTTTCAAAACTGACAGAAGGAAAGGGCATAAGGGCAAGAAAGATGATCCTGGCAATTACAGGTCTGTCAGTCTCACTTCAGTGCTCGGTAAAATTACAGAGAAGATTATTCAGGGAGTTACTGAAAAACACCAAAAGGACAATGCAGTCATTGGTCAGAGCCAATATGGTTTCACTAGGGAAAAGTCATGTCTAACAAACTTTATTTCCTTCTACGACAAGGTCACCCAGCTAGTTGACCAAAGGAAGCCAGTTGATGTAATCTTTCTGGATTTCGGTAAAGCTTTTGATACTGTCCCTCACAGTATCCTTCAGGACAAAATGACCAGAATCTGGTTAGATAAAAGCATAATAAGATGGGTGAACAGTTGGCTGATGGGTCAGGCCCAGAGGGTTCATGTAAATGGAGTTACATCAGGCTGGTGACCTGTCACTAGTGGGGTTCCCCAGGGCTCCATTTTAGGGCCAGTCCTCTTCAATGTTTTCATAAATGATTTTGATGAAGGAACTGAAGGTTGTTGGAACAAGTTCATGGATGATACCAAATTGCGTGAAGCAGTTAACTCTGTTGAGGGTGGGGAGGCCTTGCAGACAGATCTGGACAAATTAGAGAGCTGGGCAATCACCAGCAATATGAAGATTAACAAGAGTAAGTGCTGTATTCTGCACCTGGGAAGGGGCAACCTTGGTTTTACGTACAGACTGGGAAGACAAGATGCTGGAGAGCAGCCCCACAGAAAGGTATCTGGGGGTTTTGATCCCCAAAAGCTGAACATGAGCCAGCAGCGTGCCTTGGCAGCCAGGAGGGCCAACTGTACCCTGAGGTGCATCAGGCACAGCACTACTAGCTGGGTGAGGGAAGGGATTGTCCTGCTCTGCTCTGTGCTGGTGTGGCCTAACTGCTTTCTGCCCAGAAAAATGGCTACAGTGGGCTGCCAGACCCCTTCTGCGTGATTTAATTGCAGGAGAGAGAACAAGGCTAGTAATCCTACAGGGACAGGTATCTTGTATGGTATTAAGTCAGAAGTCTGTTTTTCTCAAGCATGGGGTCAAGACATCATCTGAAATGATTCCCTGATAATCTCTTTAGAAAGTATGGCCACTTGCCAAAGGGCAACTGTGTCTGGGATGCTTCTCCAGGGGTGGCTGGTGAGGACCTGTTCTTCACAATTCACCTTTCTTCAGGGATGTGTGGTACTTCAGGTGATAGAGTTACAGCCTTCAAAAAGGTTTAAGGACCCCCGTAGGGTGTTGAATTATGTGAGAAGCAGATGGAAAAATACACTCCTTTTTCTTGGCAAAGAGTCCTTTCGCTGCTGTAGAATGTTTTCAGAATTTAGGGCAAAGTCCTTGGAAGCGTCCAGATTCTGCTCCAGCAGGAACAGTTAGCGTGAGTTTCTGCTCTACAGAAATGCATGCATTACTGTGCAATCAGAAGCAGCCTGCTCTGCTAGTCTAACACATCTCTTTTATTCTGCATTCCTGATCTGACTCCGAATTGTGTTTAGAAATTTGCCCATTATGACCTGATTCCTTGTTTTGATCCCGAGGCAATTCCAGCATTCCTGTCTCACTGAAGAAAAGCTGCAGTAAAAGCTCTTTCCCTCTGTTTCTTCCCTTCTGCCGAGGTCTGGTCTGTGCTGGCTGGTGGCCATTGGTTTCTGCCTCCTTTAATAAGACAGATACAGAGGTGCTGCTTTGCATGAAGCCACCAGGACAATTGTGAGAAACAAAGTTGTGTTTTTGCAGTAGAGAATTATTTTCCTTTATTCCAAGGTAGTTGTGTAGTCACAATAAGGAGAAATGCTAAGTAGATAAGCGGACAGTTGAAGGCCTCACTGTTCCAAAGTAAGGCAGAACCTTGAGGAAAAGAGAATGAGCAGTGTGAGAACAGTAAAACAAAGATCACAAGTTCTCAAAACATAAGAAAGGAGAAATTAAAGGGTTGAAAAAAAGAAAAATTGTACATATACGATAGAGAGGCGTGTCGAGTTGCTTGTGAACCTGTAGTACTCAGCCATTGAGGAAATGGGAGGTGATCAGGCATCAGCTAATAGGGAATAAAAGGTTATGATTTGTTTACTAAAATGTGCTCCTGATTGACAGGACACCCACCATTGCAATCGCAAATAAAATAGCTTCACAGAAGATCCTGTCTTAAGAACAGGATTTGAGATTTTTCTCACACAATGAAAATGCTTGAACATACAAGTGGCTTATAAAAAGGGATCAGCATCTGCATGGTTTAATGGTCCCCAGACCCTCCCTGCTAATATGAGAACAAATGAAGAGACAAAAATAAACAAACAAACCAATACCTTGGCATTTACCTTGGGACATATTTGCAGATTAAGGCAAAAGCAAACTTTCTGTGTGTGTATCATTTCCTTAATTGGTGAGAGAATGTCCCTGGCAAGTCTTACCAGAGGTGTTTACATGGCACTGTGTCAAAAGTTGCTGTCACATCTGGCTGCTGCCAACTGATTTATCTCTGTGCACTGCACTTGCTCCATTCAGCGGTGCCCTGGGATGGGTGAATCAGTCTGGTACTTGGTCTACAAGCTCTCTGTACAGTTCCAGGGAGATTTAAAAACTGAAATGAAATAACTCAGATATGTGTGTGGGTTTGGGCTTAGGCAAGTGGCTGTAGGTTCTTAACATTCTGTGGGTTGCTGCTGCTCACTTCTTCCTATGAAGCTCTACTAGGAAGAATTTTTTTAAAGACATTTTTGAATGGAGGCTAGGAGAATAAGGAATGGGTGAAAATGCTGCCAGTTTGATGTAGTCTTAGTGTCTGAAACACAGCAGAGGATTGAATTACTGCAACTTGAGGGTGAAAAAGGAGAAAAAGATAACTGTATGCTATACTACTCTTCTCCCCTGCCAAATATCCCCCCTCCTGTCTCTTAAAGGGCTATTTTAATCAATTACAAGGTTGCTCTAGAGCTATGCTTTCTAAATGACAATGGCTTATGGGCCAGAAAAATCAATAATCCAAATGAATAACCAATATGTTGCAGGCATTATTGTACTTTGCTCTTCCTCTCTGCCCAACTTGGACTGCAGTGGCTGTGGGTCTTTGTGCCTGCAAACCTGTCTGCACAATGCTGGGGACAGCATGCTTTGCCTGTGAAGCCACAGCTAGGGGGAGTCAGTGTTAAATTCATAGAATCATGGAATCATTTAGGTTGGAAAAGACCGTTAAGATCATGAAGTCCAACTGGTTATCCTAGCACTGCCTATCATTAAACCATGTCCCTAAGCATCACATCTATGTGTCTTTTGCATCCCCCCAGCAATGGTGACTCAACCAGTTTCCTGGGCAGCCTGTTCCAATGTTTTACAACCATTTCAGTGAAGAAATTTTTCCCAATATCCAAACGAAGACTTCCCTGGTGCAACTTGAGGTCATTCCCTCTTGTCCTATTGCTTGTTGCTTGGGAGAAGAGGCTGACACCCAGCTCCCCGCAACCTCCTTTCAGGTAGCTGTAGAGTGCAATGAGATCTTCCCTGGGCCTGCTCCAGACTAAACAAGCCCAGTTCCCTCAGCTGCTCCTCAAAGGACTTGTTCTCCAGACCCCTCACTAGCTTTGTTGCCCTTCTCTGGACTCACTTGAGCACCTCGATGTCCTTTTTGTAGCAAGGGGCCCAAAGCTGAACACAGTACTCGTGGTGCGGCCTCCCCAGAGCAGAGTACAGGGGACAATCACTTCCCTGGTCCTGCTGGCTACGCTATTCCTGATACAAGCCAGAATGCAGTTGGCCTCCTTGGCCACCTGAGCACACTGCTGGCTCATATTCAGCCAGCTATTGACCAATATCCCAGGTCCCTTTTCACCAGGCAGCTTTCCAACCACTCTTCCCCCAGCCTGTAGTGTTGCGTGTGGTTGTTGTGCCCCAAAAACTGTTGCAAGACTGGCACTTGCCATTGTTGAACCTCATGCAGTTGGCCTCAGCCCATTGGTCCAGCCCATTCAGATCCCTTTGTAGAACCCTCCTGCCCTTGAGCAGATCAACACTCGCACCTAACTTGGTATCATCTGTGAACTTACTGTGGGTGCATTCAATCACCTCATCCAGGTAATTGATAAAGATACTGAAGAGAACTGGTCCCAATGCTGACCCTTGGGGGACACCACTAGTGACCAGCCTCCAGCTGCATTTAACTCCATTCACCATGGTCACCCAGCCAATTTTTAACCCAGTGAAATGTATGCCTGTCCAAACCATGAGCAGCCAGTTTCTTCAGGAGAACGCTGTGGGAGATTGTGCTGATTATCAGGAGTTCCTGTAATGCAAATGGTGATAC
>CM021765.1:188641618-188722771 GCA_011076525.1 Nettapus auritus
CCCTCTCAGCTCACCCTGCCCTTAGATCCAGGCACCCTGAGCCAGGTGGAAGGCCTGCCCTATATAATACAGCAAGCCTGTAAAGGATGGGTGTTGCTTGTTCAGCTGCCCGCAGGGGACACTAAAGAAAAGAAAGGTGGTAAAGGGGTCAATGACTGATAGGACCTACAGAAAAAAAAAAAAAAAAAAAAAAAAAAAAAAAAAAAAAAAAAGAGGAACCCAGAGAGAAATTGTTTCCTATGCCATTAGTGAGATTTAGTGAGATTCCAAGTGCTGGGAGAGTACAAAAGAGCAAAACAGACCTGGGTAGGAGGAATGATGACCAGAAGGAGGGAGAGCTGTGTGGTTAAGTGTAGGCAAATATGCTTTAAAGAAGGCAGATGCAGAGACTCCCTCAAAAAATGACAAGCAATGGTGCCAGTGAGGTAGAAAGATCTAAAACATTGTCTTGTATGTAATGGGCACCTTCTCTTCATGCTTGAAAAGCTGCAAGTCAGAGACTGGAAAGGAGGAAGGTGTCGGTCAGAGGGTGAAGAGGAATGATGAACGTGTTACTGGTCTCTTCTTGCCCAGTGCAGTGTAACAACAGAGAGACAGGGGATGAAAAGGAGATGGGGATGAAAGCTCTGAGTCAGAGGCAGAAATGAAATACATGCAGCTGGGAAGGCAGAAGGTAGAAATAGCAAAGTAATGCAAATGGCTAATGGAGGGTGTTACAAAGTACCTGAAGGCCAGGCATAGGATCATAGAAATATTCATGGACCTCTGGAGCCGTATAGTCCAATGTAGTGCTCAAACCAGACTTAATTTCAAAGTTAGAGGAAGATGCTCTCAGGGCTTTGTCCAGCTAACTTCAAAAATTTTTCAAAGATTGAGGTTCCGTGACTTCTGTGGGCATTTCTCCACTAACCTTGATGCAGACCAGAGATGCTTTCTGATAGTGCTGATTACCAGTAAGAAACTTTTTCCATTGAGGTGACTGTATTGCCAGTTCCTGAAATAATCCATGCAGCTCCAAGGAACTGTGTGCTATTAAATTTCTGTATATCCTAAAGGGTGGCTGTATTTGGGGCATCGTGAAAACTACCAGAAGGAAGAAACCACATTCAATGCAATTCCCCAAATTTAGATGTAAAAGGTTTCAGTCCTCTTCTCTTGGAGGTGTTTACCTCACTCATGTAGCCATGGACCATTTGAGCTCTTCTGAGCTTTTCCTTTTGAGTGAAGAACCATGTGCTTTTATGCCCTAAACCATATCTGGAACTTGCTTTGGTTCTTACTGAAATAATTTCCCTTCCTTTACTCACTTTTTAAATTTATTTTCTTGACTTTTAATATTTGTTCCTTTGAGATATTATCTTTCTTCATGCCTTGGGAAATGGTGATGTCCTGTTCTTATGCCAGGATTAGTCATCTCCTCTTGGAAGAACCACTACAGAATATGAAACTTTTCCATGTGCTGGACCTTATAGTCCACATAAATACAAATAAGGATGTGCTTCATACATGCAAGTGAGATTAAAGTTGACCAAGAGAGTTGACATCTATCACATCTATGTTGATACTGGATATAAAGTAACTAGAGTGCATTTCAGTCTTTAAGAGAGATAAGTCAGTGAAGGAAGTCAGGAAGTTGCTTTAATATATTAAGAGATGTAAGAGAAGAAAAAATGTAAGAACAGTTTATAGGAAAGAGCTTATAAACTATGACTTAATAACAGCAGAGCATGAGAGTGGAGAATGGAGACTAATAGTGATCAGTTAAATGGCGTGATCGCAACAGGAACAATTAAAGTAAATGCCTATCAGAGATATTAAATATAGGCTAGGGAAAACAGCAATCAGTGTGAGTGATAGCAGGCTGCTAGTGTGCATACAGGATGAAGAAAACTCCCCAAAAAAACAAAACAGAAAGTCAGCTGCATAGGTAAATCTCTCCTGAGCAGAGCTCGGGCATGCTCCGCATGAAGTAGAAGACTGAGCAGGTTTGGGGAACCATGTGCCAGAAATTATTGTCATGCAGCTGTCACTACATATAGCAAATAGCAAATGTTCTGAATTATGCCAGATACTCCCATGACAAAGCATGGGAAATACTGGGTGGATGGGGAGCCATCCCAAACACTTTTATAATGAGAGACTTAGAGCAATAACTTTTTCTGTACATAGAGGATTTTCAGGTTTACTGGAATACAGATGATATTTAGTCTCAGAATTTCAGTTCTGTTCATCTGAACAAGTTGCACTTGCAAAGGGTAAAGATCTGTATAGAAAAACTGAAGAAGATTAATAGTTACTGTCTCCAGTGTGCTTTGTTTTGTGTATTCTTCTTGCTACTACAATTAAGGACTTCTTCATTACCGCTTTGTGTGTCACTATGGTTTTATATAATTTACTGGGGAGAAAAGAGGGAAAGACATTTAATTCATCATTGCAAATTTCTTTTATGTGAGCTAATGCACTTTATATGAAGTGATTATGCTGTCAACAGCAGCATTTGGACCCTAATTTATTATGCAAATAACTTGCTTGGCATTGACTAATACGTGTCCTCCTGGGGCAGAATCAAAATTGCATGGCTTTGTCCAAACTGCTCTGAAAGGCCATACCTGACATCTCAAGTGGCCAAAACTGAATCATTTTCTTTCTCATGCCTGCTTCTTCACCAGGTATTTGCTGCAGGAGTGCTTGCTGAATGCAGACGGCCTCTGCCTGAAGGTGTTCTCATCTACAGGTTTCTAGGCTGAGCCACCTCATCTAACTTTGAAAGACACCAGTGTTGATGCCTACCTCTCAGGTCAACATTTAGACCCTGAATAGTTATCGGAGACAAATAGGGACTCGATGGTGTTATTTATCTGGCTGAATTTATATGAACATAATGCTCAACATGTCTCCTGTCAGAGGCTGAACCCCATCGGGGTTACAAAACTAAGACTTTTCTCAGACATGACTTGAAATAGTGTTGCAGTCTGATCTTGAGTCTCATCACTGACATTCATTGTACCTTTGAGAATGCCAGCTATGTTCTTATTTTGAAATCTTCTCCTCCCCTTGCTCCTGTGGTGCTTTTCCTTCCTGAGTCTCCTGCATTTCTAATCACTCTATGCATGTCCTTGAGTGAGTTTTTTCTTCCTTCCCTTCCTTTAGATAGGCTTCATAAGGCTTTGCCCTTGTTCATCTCTTCTCCTTATCATGATGTTGTCTCACCTACAAATGCAAATGTGATTATCATTGGTATGCAGACAACTTGCAGGTCAAACTCTCCATTCCAGGCTTGTTTCTTTGTGACATTAAACTCATGGTCTCTCCTTTGGACAGCAAGCAGACACAACTCACTGTGGCTAAAATAAAGTTTGTTACCTTCTCTCTGTCTGCACATTTTCATGGCTGGTTTGCTGCAACATTAATATTCTTTTGGCCTCAGCAATGCAATGTTACCACATTTATATCTGGTTAGATACCTGTATCCAGTGTGCTACTGCAGATTATCTTCCCAGATTCTCACTTTGTCTTGCCACACCTTGTGTTCTTTCACTGACCCCCTCTTTGTCTCACCCTGGTTTTTCATTGTTTTCAAGATCATCGGGATGTATCACAAACCACAATGTTAAGTGAAAGATAAAGAAGATCTTAAGTCCTGGGAGTGAAGAAAAATAGCCTATGTGATACAAGAGGCCAGCCAGCAATACCAACCTTGTGGTTGTAGGTCTGAGGGTACCATGACCAGGGTACCATGAGGGTACCGTGGGCAGCCCCTCCACAGTGGCAGCTTTATGGAAATACATCTAGGAAATACAGACTGGATCAGGCCCACACAGACAGCTGTCTGACATGAAACTCATTTCTCCCCTTGAGCGGGCTGTCTGTGCATCACCATTACAAAACAGCAACCCCAATGACCACAGTTGATTTTCTTTTGATTTTGCAAAAGCAAAGGCAAAAAAGAAATAATAATAAAAAAAAAATCACAAGTAAATAAGATGGAGATCTGTGTCACTGTAATATTAGTAAGCAAGTTTCTCCAATGCAGAAATACCCTGTATTATCACTCTAGCATGATGGCAAGCTGATCTTTGCTGTAAAACATATACGTATATCTACAAAAATAAAGGAATATCAGTGTTCTATCTCAGCAATCAACAATATCAACAATATCAAATGGCATATTTATTCTTAACTATGCCTTTGTCTTATATTTGTATTGACATTTAAATTAAAAGGAAAACTCTATTGAGCTGAAGCGTAAAGCAGTAGCATAAATGAGTGCAAAATATCTATTTTTATAAATGATCTTGTGCTTCTTCGCATGATGTTTTGTTTTAGAATCTAGATCAAACCTGAAATAGATTCCAAGTCCTAGACAGAATTTAGAAATTATTAACATTGAAAATAGTCTGCTTCTGAGCCATCCTGTCTCCTCAGCTAGATCATCTTTGATGCCTTCTGCAAAGCAGAAGATAGAGAAGCATATTTCTCATCACACTCCACTGCTCAAACACACATCAGTCCCTAATGTCAGACTTCTTATTCCCTTGGATGAGTTCAAAATATAAACTTTCAGCTCAGGAACTGCTAAAGCATTCATCTCAGGGAGGCAGTCCTTCACAGGATGCTGCAGCTCTCTTCAGCAATCACTCAAGTTGCAATCTGACAATTTCTAAATCTGTTAGGATAATTACAGTGAATCCTGTACTCCTGGTATTGAAAGGCAAATCCTGCCTTAAGGTTTCCATTTTCAAAATTCCACAGCTTTTCACACTTCTGTATTCTTTTACTTAAAGATGGCAAGGATGATAACCTGGTTGTTCGTTCTCCCCCCTGTTCCCCCCTGCTTCTTTCTTAGTTGATGAATGTGATTTTCACAGTATATAGTCTTGATACATTCTTTTGTTCTCTCTAAATCTAGCAACACAAATCTGATAGTTTTCTCTTTCCAAATCAATCTTCTGTGCACAACATCCCTGTCTGAGGACTTGTTTGTGTGCACTGTTCATCTATGCAGCTTGATTAACGTATGTGTTTCTTCTCTCGGGCCTCATAGCCTATAAACTCTCCCCTGCATCAGATTTCCTAATATACAAGAACTAAAATGATCCTCTGACTCACAAAGCAAGTAATGTCTTGCCTAAGTCCCTTGAAACTCATAACACTTGGTATTTCCCATTCAAATACTCTCCTCAGATTATTCCTTCCTGCAGGACTTCATGCAATCGTTTCCATATATGCTTTTATTTGGTTCTGTTTTAATCAAGCAGTGGCTTTTGAAAGGATACTGGCCATCCTGGAGAGGGCTCTGCATAAGGGAATTACATGAGATGCCGAACTCTTGAGCTTCAAAGAAAAGACCATCTCATCGTCAGTTCTGTGCTCCTCTGGAATGGTGGGTTACTCACAAGCCTCAAAAATGGTTAAACGCTGATCGCTTGCTGGATGAGTCCTTGAACCCTCTCTCTGTCTTAGGTATCCACACAGGAGTCAGGCATGACCAAAGACTTGACTTCCACAAAGCTTAAAGGAATTAATCTCAGAATTTAACAATTAAGCTTTACATCTGTATGAATCTTCAGAGAGTATGTTTTGCTTCCTGAAAAATAGAACCCCATCTCAGGTTGTGCAGTTTTGACACAAAGCCCTTTAGTAAATATCCTGTCTGATAGGCTGATTCTGGTTTTTATTTACTATAAAAAACACTTTTTAGCTGTTTCTAGCAAGATCTTTTTCTCAAAGGTTTATGCCCTTCTGTAAACATGGTTTCTTTGAGGAATGCCTTTTTTTTTTTTTTTTTTTTTTTTTTTTAATTTATTATTATTATTATTATTTTAATTGCTACTATAGTGATTTCTGCTCTCTACTCACTTCAAACCTCACTTACCTCACCCTGCATCTCATATTTTAAGGACGGACAATCAGGATGTTTTATGTAGAGTTCATCACTGCCTCTCACCAGGGCAGCAGAATGAGAGGGTGTATTTCATCTGGCCCAATTGTTCGGTTCCCTGTCTTCCTTCAAATTATGTTCTCTCAAATTGCCTTGAAGTTAAATTACTGCAAAGACACTGGAAACTAGCATCCATATTCAGAGCTCTAAGAATTATTTTTGAGTCCTCCAACTAGTCTAATTTCTTCTTTAATCAAAATGAATTACTCTTCTCCAGTAACAAAGCTCCTTACTCTGGCCTCTGTGATACTGGGATTTGCAGACAGTGCCTTAGATTACACATTAAAAGACATTTGGTTGTGGAAGGCAGTTTGATTGAAGAACTTGTACAGCATTGGCAAGAGAGGGCTGTCACCTGCATCTTTTAACATTACATGTGGGCCTTCTGCTTCCTTAAAAAGTAGCATGGTCTCCTTCTCATCCAGATTAACCTAAGCCTACAACGGAGAAACAAAATTTCCAAGGGAGTCAGAGCATCACATTATCTGCATTCAATGAAAATTAAAGGAAAAGAGATGAGTTGCATATTAAGATATCTCTAACCCATGTCACCTTATTCTGTATTGCAAACACGTTCAGTGAAAGCAGTGATTTACCATAGTGTTCATTAAAGCTGAACCTTTCTTTGCATGAATAGTTCTTGTGTCAGTGCACAGGAGGCACATTTTTAAAAAATGGGCTTGAATTTTGTTTCTTGTTTTTACTATAAAAAATCTTTAACCCATCTTTCTGAGTCAATGCTATGAAGAAGACAGTAAAAATACATGCTTACTTATTGTGCAGTTGGATCTCAGGCTGTATGTGGCGAGGATGTAAATTAGAAAGTGATCAGCAGTGCAACGCATTCACATCAATTCCTTTTAATGAAGCAATGCTGATCACGAAGTTTACCCATATGCTTTGAGTTAGAGGAATTACTTGATACATACAGCTATATCTGGGTCAAGGGCTGAGGCAAGGGTTGGGTATGAAATTACCCTTCCCTCTTAACACAGTACTGTAAAATAAAGAAAAATGAAAAGCGATTTCAGGAATTGTGGGGTGAAAATTGAAGAGAAGCAAATTGTTCAAGTTGCTGCCAAAAGAGACAATTACAGGCACTTTCGGTGGCAGTCAAATTCTCTTTACAATTTTTGTTACGGTGCTGTAGTACTCAGAGCCCTTTCAATGGTGCACAACCTCACTGGTCTCAGTATTTTTTTTCAGGGAGTGTTCACCATCTCATTAGAGAAAGACAAGCTCTCATCCCCACCTGTTTTCTGATTCTCTATTGTAATGAAAGGAAGAGACTCTCCTACAGTAAATACTCTACACTGAGTCCAACCAGGAGTGTTCTGGCCACATGAGTGTGCATTGGAATGAGCAAAAGCACTGCAGTAGAAAAGGGCAGACAGCCCCAAGGTCTCTGGAAGGTGGCTGCTGATGGGGAAACAGCAGGAGCAGCCAGAGGCTGTGGTTTATCAGTACAGGGTGTCTGTAATACCAGCTTAAGGTGTTCCTGCTCTTGTAACTATCAGCCTGATACAACTGCCTGTGGGACTGGGCTGCAAGCTGCCTTATGCAACTGGCCTGGCTTTAGAAAGCGAAAATATACTTCAATCTCACTTTAAAAACAGGACAAACCCATTGCACTGCACTGAAGCTCTGCTTAAGGTTGTTTGAGTTCTTGTTGCATTGGTCTGATACCCCAAAGCCCCAAGGCTTTCATTTCTGCCCCAGCCAGGTGGTCTGAGTCAGTATGTATGTCTCATTTTGGAAGTAGCTGACTTGAAGCTCCCTGTCATGTGCAGTGCTGGACCTCTCCAAGTTGAGCAGGCATAAAAAAGTCCTCTCCATTTCCTTCAAGTAAATGATTTTTAAGAAGATGTGTTATCAGACGCCATAAAGAAGGGACAGGACAGGTGTTATTACTGCTCTGTGCTCACCAACTGATAATAGCCTTTGTTTTCAAAGTCTCAAAAGATAAAAAAAAAAAAAAAAAAAAAAAGGAAATGAACTGAACATGTTATCATTTCACATGTGTGACAATGCAATTTGAACTTTTATAGCTTCCTCACAAAACATTTATTAGCTAGTAGTTGTCACTAGAGAATTTGCCAGATGAACAATCCCCAGTATTACAGTCATGAAGCTGGGGTGGGGAGAGAAAAAGCTGATGTGTTTGTAAACCTCAGCCCCAGTCTGACAAACTATATTTGAAGAGATCACTTGTTTTCAACGTAGCTGAGCAAATTAATGAAGTAACTGCTGCTTAGGGGCAGACTCCACATGGTTTGCTACTGAATATGGAACAAAGCGTGAATCATTCTTTGATTCACCAGTCTCCTTCATTTTCATTGTAAACCCAGCTCTTATTCCTGAAGCAGGCTGTCAGGATCCTCAGTGTCACAGAGCAATTTTGCTGCTGCCCAGAACACTCTTTTTGATGGACAGTAGAAAGTCGTCTTGGTTTTCAATTCGGAACCTCACTGCACAATGCAGGCATAAGCAACTAATAACCCGGGTATGGCTACTGCACTGATTTTTGGGCAAGGTGGTCCATCATTTTATGACACTGAGTTTAGACACAGTAACTTTAATTTTCTGCTGAGGAGACATTATGAAATTTCTATAAAAGAAATATGCATTTTCCTATAATTGTCTTTTATTTTATTTTATTTTATTTTATTTTATTTTATTTTATTTTATTTTATTTTATTTTTTTCCCTATAGTTTCTCAAGGGACTGACACTTTTATTAGACAAGCCATTGAAAATTCCCTTCCTGGTCTATGTGATCTTTCAGAATCAAATCTAAATGACTGCTCAGCAGCACCAGTGGCAACCAGATGGTTTAAACAATGAGCAGAATGAGAATTAACCGAAACTCAGACCATTTTGACTTGTTTGTACCCACTCCTGCTGGATGCTGTGCTTCTTTTGATATGAACACTTCAAAATGTTTTGTTAAAATTAAGGTAAGAAATTCTCTCCAAGTGCAAGCTGGATTTACCCATGTGCTTGCAGCTTCTTCATCACTGCAGAAAAAAATTTCCATATTCTTACAGTAAAGAGCCTCTTTTCCCTATTGAGCCATTACCTTTCACTTAAAGGAAACTATAGGATCGCACTGAGCAGAGAGGATTTTTTTCAGCCTTTTTCATATCAAAATAAAATATCAGAGCACTGAAGGCAAGCAGTGAAAGTTAGCAGTATGAAGGTTTATAAAGCAGGTCAGTTGAAGAGTCATCACCTTCTTTCAGGGAAAGTATAAAATGCGCCATTAAATAGGAAATAATTCACTCTGCAAGGTCAGCACCTCCCTGTAGGAGTTCAGCAAAGATCAGTATATCCACAACATTACTGTTTTATTAGTGTGTTTAATGTTGGCAGTGGGAATGAGATGACTGAGCAGAGGTGCCCTGCTGACCATTAGAAGTGGTGTACCCAAGAACTGGAGATTTCTGAATACGTGAGAAGTCCTCAGACAGTAATATCTTGAAAGAAATCAGACTAAAGTTTCATTTTTTTTCTTGCATCCTCTGAAAAAATCCTTTCCTTGGATGAGGAGAGGAAATGAGATTATATTTTTTCATCCCTTTCTTAATGGCTGACCTCAGAATTAAAGTCATCTCTCAAACAAACCAACAGCAGAATGATCACATTTGCGAAATATCTTTAACTGTTCTTCAGATTTTGAGATTCCAGAATGCATTTGTATCATAGTTTCTCTTCTGATATTGTGAGTAGTGGAAACTTGGATTTAAATTAAAAGTTACAGTGCTGCTTTATTAGTGATGTGCATGGAGGATTATGGGTGTCAAGAAAAACAACAAATACTGCAGAAGCTCACACGCTGCTTTGAGTTCTCTTTGTGTGTGACCTTCTGCTGCAGAACACACATTCCCTGCTCTCACTATTGCTCCTGGAAGAAAAAATTGTCCACAGCAGTTGCTAACCATATTTCTGTCAGTTACCAGGCTTTCTTTTCTCCTGTAGCTCTTCCAAGTACCTCCTAAACTGATTCAGTCAAAACTAGTCAAATCAACTCATGGGCTATCAATTTGCTGTTTAGCTTCAATATAAATCTATTTGGTAAATACGCCTGACTGCATGGAGTGAATTATGGAGCACCCACCTGACCTGCTCTGGGGTTGTCTGGAGCTGGGAGGGAGAGAAATCAGTTTTGGCTGTAAAAAGAGCACACCATGGTCAAAGAAGAGGCTTTTCTTACTGAGCCAAACATACACTTTCCTTGCTTCTCCTCTTGCTACCAGTGTACTTGGCTGCAGATAGCTACGGACTGAGCATGACATTTGCCAATCCTGCTGGAATGTCTTTTGTATCCATCTGTTTCCTTTGTAAGTGGCTCCCCAGAGGGGGTTCTTGTACCACTTTGCCAAACAATGCTTATGAAGCTCTATCAGTTATCATTCTCTACCTAGGGGTGATCTATGACAGTTTTTCTTGAGATGTTGTTAGCTGTCACAGCATAAATCAAACACAGCATAAAGATGCAAATGCAATTTACGCACTTAATACCACCACAAATATGATAATTACTGTTATCACTTTGAAAACATTGTCCAATGCAAATAGCTAACAAATTACCCAAATGCTTTGGTCAGACCTTTACCTAAATAACGTTATTACTTGGCAACTGTGAACGCGTTTGGTGTCAGACACACATTAATAATACTCTGATCTCATTGCAAAGAAATTATGTCTTGGATGCATGTTTGTTTCACCTGAGATATACCAGCCCTGTCAAATACTGTTGGCCAACTGCAACTTGTAAGCGCCTTTTTTAATTTCCCTCTCTCATGCAGGCACATCACAAGCAGCTGCCAACCTGCCAGGTACCTAAGCCAAATGCTAGCCCAGAGGCTCTGAAGCGCAGGGTCTTTGTGCAGAGCTATGGTGGCAACACGGAGCACCAGGCACTGGGCAGCACAGGGGCACATGAGAGTTGGTCAGGCCATGGTTTCTCCTTGTTCAGTTCTCACAAATCCTGGTCCAGATGAGGGGACCAGGGCTGATGTGAGGTTATTTTGGCCCAGCAGAGAGGCCAGCATTCAGTCTGCAGTTCAGTATTACCGGGCTCCATGCTCATAGCCCAGTAAGCCAAGTGGCACAGGCACTCGCTGAGTTACGTGTGCCACGATGTGCTGTTTGCTGGGACCTTTCTCTGCTATAATGCTGTATGGGACTAATGTGGCAAGGTTTTGGTATTTGGAGGGGTGTGTGGGTGACCTCTGTGAGCAGAGCCCAACAGCTTCCCCAGGTCAGCTCAGAGCCAGCTCCAGACAGCTCCAAAAGGGACTTGTTGCTGGCCAGAACAGAGCCATCAGCGACACTGGTTGGGCCTCTGGGAGAGCAGATTGAAGGAAGGGAAAATCTGCTGTGCTACAGCAGCTGGGAGAGAGGGGTGAGAGCTGAGAGAGAAGTAGCCCTGCAGCCCCCCAGGTGAGTGCAGCAGGAGGGCAGGAGGTGCTCCAGGCACGCAGCACAAGTTCCCCTGCGGCCTGTGGAGAGGCTCCTGGTGGAACAGGCTGTCCCCCTGCAGCCCATGGGTCCCCCATGGAGCAGATCTCCACGCTGCAGCCCGTGGAGGAGCCCCCGGTGGAGCAGGTGGATGTGGCCTGGAGGAGGCTGCGGCCCATGGAGAGTCCCCGCAGGAACAGGCCCCGGGCTGGAGCTGCAGCCCGTGGAGAGGAGCCCACGCAGGGGCAGGGGATCTGGGGGGAGCTGCCGCCCGTGGGGGACCCGTGCTGGAGCAGTTTGCTCCTGGGGGATGGACCCCGTGGTACGGAGCCATGTGGGAGCAGTTCTTGAAGAGCTGCAGCCTGTGGGCAGCCCCCGCAGGCTCGGTTTGGGAAGGACGGCATCCCGTGGGAGGGACCCCACGGGGAGCAGGGACAGAGAGGGACCGAGAAGGAGCTGCGGAGACAAAACGTCAGGGACTGACCGCAGCCCCCATTCCCCTGTGCCACTTGGGGGGAGCAGGTAGAAGTTGGATGAAGGTGATTTGAGTTCTCACTGCCCTGCTTGTTAGTAACGGGTAATAATTTTTATTAATCCCCCTATTCTGAGCCTTTTTTTTTGCTTGTGACGTTAAGTGCTTATCTCAACCCTTAAGCTCTTTCCGTTGTATTGTCTCCCCTTTCCCATTGATGGAGAAGTGAGAGGTGGCAGAGCTCAGCTCCCCAGCCGTGTAAAACCCCGGGGAAAACCACCCCGAGCCTGAGGGTGCCGCGGCTGAAGGCCGGCGGGGTCCAGGACCTGACCCCTGCAGGTGCCGTGCTCCCACCCCCGCCGTGGGGCTCAGCCGCTGCGCGCCCGGGTCCGACCCGTGCGGGGCGCTGCTCCGCTCCATCGCCGGGCGGGGCCCCGCGGTTGCCCGGTTCCCGTTCCGCCGCACAGTGCCCGCCTCCCTCCCGCCCGGCCCGGCTCCGCGGGGCCCGCAATGGCGTCGGGCTGGCAGAGCGAGGCGAGCCTGGCGGCGCTCAAGGAGCAGCGGCGGCGGCAGCGGGAGGAGCTGCTGGCGGAGGTGGGCGGCCCGGCCCCGGGGAGAGCCTCCGGCCCCTCGGCCCCGGGCTGGGGGCGGGTGGAGGAGCCCGGGGTGAGCGGGGGACGGGCAGGGGCTGGCCGCCGAGTGATTTCATGGGGGTTGTGCTGGGTACTGGGGCTGGGCCGGCCGTAAGGCGCCGCCGAGAGCCCGCCTCTGCCTGCTTTACGCCTTCTGCTCGGGTGTTTGTGTGCTTTCCTGGGATCCCCCGAGCCTTTTCTCCTCCGGGCTGAGCTGTTCCGGCTCTCCGCCCTTCCTTCCCCTGAGACACCGGGCAGCAGCTCGGTCCTTACCGAGGGGCCGGGGCTGTGCCATGGCAGCCACAGCTCGGGCAGAAGGAGCAGGGCAGGAAGGCCTTGGGGGGCAGGAGGGCTCCTGCTGGGCTCCCAGCCGCAGCATCCCTCTCACGGGTGCTTTTCTGGAGTTGCCCCGGCCTGGAGGCCTGTCCTGATCCCCGTGTGCTTTATTCAAAGCCTGCCTGCACAGTGTTTGGCTGCTGATCCCTGTTTTGTGACTTGTGGGCAGAGGAGGTGGTAAAATTGTAAATCACCCACTAGTATAAAAACGTGGCTCGTTATGAAGTCTAACGAGATAACTACACAAGTCCAAGGGGATAACTACACAGAAAGCTGAGTGTGAGTGTATGAGGAGGGCAGGGCATGGGAGGAGTGTGAGGTGGTGATGACAGCCTTTGAGAGAAGGAGGACTGAAGTCAGCAGCAGACAAACCCGACCCGACAAAGGTGTTTCTGGAGCAGTGTCAAAGCGGCCTGACTGGCCTGGTGCTGCTGTCTTTCCCCCTTTCTCAAAGCAGGAGGCAGAGAGGGGGCTTTGGGTAACATGTGGGTGTCTCCCCAAGCCCACAGGGAGTTCCTAAGCAGCGGGGCTTCCCTGCTGTGACTGCACAGCTCTGGGACAGTTCTGCCCTGTGTGTTTCCCCCTTCTTACCAGCAGCTGGAGGGAATGGCCTTTCACTTAGCGATAAATCATATTTTCCTACAAAAGTGTTTTATTTTTTTGGTGTGTGTGTGTTATTAGTATGTCTTTTGCACTTTCTGCTGTGTATAAATAACTGTATAATAAATAATAGTTAGGAGCACTCCTTTGCCCAGTATCAAACTCTTGGATGTCCACAAAATACTCTTAACTAAAATAAAGTGAAACTTATGTAGGGTACCGTTATCCTGCTTTACTTCCTCTCACTCATACTGTAAGCTGTTTGGGAACATGCAGCTCTCTTTGTACAAATGTTTTACCCTGTCAGGCACTGTTAGAGTAGTTTATCAATATCAAATAATAATTTTTCTCTCTTTATTTGCTTCTACTCGCATCAGCAGTGTAACATGAAATAGAAGTGTTGTTCTGTGAGGGTGTTGTTTAAAAATGTTTATATTACTTAGTCTTTCTAAATGTCCGTGGACGGACTTTTACGTTCTCTAAATATCTCTAAACTACTGTTGACTTTAAGGAAGAGGTACAGCATTCAGCACTTCTGTGATGTTTTTGTAGTAACTGGATTGCGGTATTAAATATGCTGCAATCTGTGGAAAACTCAACCAATTTGTGTTTAACCTGTCATCGCTAAACTAACGATACATTCCAGGAGACATAGTGAAGATGAGAAAGGTTTGGTTGTAGTAGTGAAACACTATGGCCATGAAACTAAAGCTGCTCCCGTGGAGAAAAGGCTGAAGCTGGTGTTGAGGGCTCATACACAGAGGTTGGGGGTAAGGGATGAAGGTGGCTTTGGCAGAGGCTGAGCTGGTGCTAGAAAGCATCACATTTTGGCTGTAAGGGCTGCGATTCTTGCTCTTGGGATATGTCTCAAGAGATTATTGATGGTAATGTAGATGGGTCCTTCACGGGTCCTAATTCTAAATGTTCACATGTTCCTTTAGATTTAGATGCTACTCATCAGCCTTGCTGAATAATAATAGAAAATCTGATTTTGATATTTTAGGTTGGAACAAAATCTGAATTTATTTTTGTTTTCTTACCAGTAAGTTGTGCTATATCACAAGATATGCTGTGTTGAATTTCATTTTTTTTTTTTCTTCAATTTGAATAAGAAACATTACTGTTATATTATTCAGCTTCTTTTTAAAATGCCATGAATACATTTTATTCCTAGGTGGAAATATATATATATATATATATATATAATATATGTAAAAGGTACCCACAACTTTTTTTGCAGTGCTAAATAAAACCAAATGCACAAATTCTACTTCTCTTTCTGTAACAGTTGAGGTATTAATCTTGTGTTCTAAATCATGACTTCAGTGGAGGAAATACTCTTGCCTTTTATTAACAAAAAATACACAGCAAAGAGTTGCAGAAGGATGTGATAGAATCATACACTCATTAAGGTTGGACAAGACCTCCAAAAATCATCTGGTCCAACCATCCCCCTACCACCAATGTCACCCACTAACCCATGTCCCTAAGCACCACGTCCAACCTTTCCTTGAACACCGCAGGGACGGTGACTCCACCACTTCCCTGGGCAACCCATCCCAATGCCTGACTGCTCTTTCTGAGAAGAAATCTCCTCGTTTCCAACCTGAACCACCCCTGGCCCAACTTGAGGCCATTCCCTCTAGTCCTATCACTAGTTATCTGTGAGAAGAGGCCGACCCCCAGCTCCCCACACCTTCCTTTCAGGTAGTTGTAGAGAGCAATGAGGTCTCCCCTGAGCCTCCTCTTCTCCAGACTGAACAACCCCAGTTCCCTCAGCCGCTCCTCATAGGACTTGTGTTCCAGAAGGATATTTCAAGATAGCATTGATTGAATTTCATCTCTCCACTTCCTAAATGTAGGTGAGCATAAGGCAGTATGTGCAAGGAAGGCACCTCTAATTTTCTGTATACAACTGTGCTCACAATTAAATTTTATCACTCAAAAGTAATAACTGGGAAGAAATATTGATCTATGAAGGTGCTGTATCATTGCTCATTCAAAAGCTATTCAAGTGGTAGAGATTATTAGGAAAGGAACGAAGAACAAAGGAAATCATTACACATTACATCTAGCAATAGCCAATACTCAGTGGAGTTTGAATTCAGTTTTTTTTGAACTTTCTTAAACTCTTTTGAATGATGTTAAAAGCAGTTTAGTTTTTTTTTGTTTGTTTTTTTTTTTTTTTTTTTTTTAATTCATTTATTCCCGTTAGCAGGCATTAAAATCTGTTTCTTTTCACTGTCTGCTCAGAAAAGTAGAAAGCAGAGAGAGACAAATTAACTCAGTGGTACTCTGCCTGAAGTTTTAGGCAGGAAAAATTGCAAATGACAAATCGGTGGTATGGTTTTCCTTCTCGTACTGGGGAAGGTAAACAGTCCTCATTTGTAGAAAACAAAGTATTTCTGGTTTTGTGAGCTCCTAAAGGTGTTAGTCTGTTGATTAATGTGTACATAATTGATAATATTGACCAGTGAGCATTGATTAATATTTTAAATGTGTTGACTTTCTCTGCTTTACTTAGATTAATCTGATTATGGTCAGACTGCATGTTGCTGTAGGAGCAGAACAGAATCGGGAGGAAACTACTGCAGGACTTCATCTTGCTGTGCTTTGACCCTCTTGCTCGTGAAGGCAAGAAAGAGATGGGCTTAGTTTGACAGACTTAGTGCAGTATGTGTGGCTTAAAAAATGAGCAGGAGGCCAGGTGGAGGTTGGGAGCACTGTGTGGCAGTGGCTTTTAGCTTGTGGCTAATATTCTCAGGGCATTTATTTGGTGGTTGCAGCCTTGGAAGCTCCTGTTGGTTTTTTTTGGGAAAGGTAATTGGGAAGCTGCGTAAGTCTGTAAGTAGTAACACCTAATAATCTAAGAGGTTTATGGACATGAACATATGTACTTCAGTTCTGTTTCTGGAAAGACAAGAAGAGATGTTGAACTGACTCACCTTAATTATAAAATATAGCCTGTATTTATACCTATACATTTACTTATTATGAATATGATTCCTCAGCTTGTAATTATAAAATATTGAAAAATTTTAGTCTGTCTTCTGTTCTATGGAGGATGTAGTTGGAGCAGTGAAATGAAACCTTGAACTCTGGTCACCAGTACCATCCTTTTCTTGATAGCTGGGATGGTAAGGAGTCCAAGGGAGCTCTACTGTATCTTCAGAAGCTATTCTGCCAAAATCACTGAGCTCACAAGAAGATGCTGGGATCAGCTCACCCTTTTCTATCTGCAAATGG
Source organism: Nettapus auritus (assembly GCA_011076525.1). Lineage (NCBI taxonomy): Eukaryota > Metazoa > Chordata > Aves > Anseriformes > Anatidae > Nettapus > Nettapus auritus. The sequence goes on from CM021765.1 coordinate 188,658,308, forward strand.
CACATCCACAAATGTCAAGAGTTTTACATATATTACAAATTTTGAAACAGCTGTAGAAGCAGACTTGATTTATTACCTTTTATTTTTAAAACAAGCTGACCAGAGGTTGCTTCTTGCTGATTTTTTTTTTTTTTTTTTAATTAAACTTTCCTGGTTTTGCTGGTTTTGATTTTATCCTACTTCTTATGGAAATCAAACCAACTCATTGACTGAGATTTCTCTTTCAAATTTTGGAAATGTATCTTTTATTTGTGTAGTCTGTCCTCCCAACTGCATTGCTCGAACCCCAGCAGCTGGTAATGTTTATGGATAATGATCAGTAATCAAATAATTAAGTGTTGACATGCAAATTGTTATCAAGCTCCAGAAATAGCATCTTGTTTTGATGAGTATGATATGTTCATGACACTACTGTTTCAGTTTGCGAGTTTAGAAGGAGAAGATAATTTGATAGATGTTTGGGTAAGTGCAGGGATGTGTACTTTTCCTAGATGCGAATACATTTTTTTTTTTGGGTAAATACTGGCAGTAATTCAATCTTGAATTAGTTCCTGAATCTGAGCTGCTACGTGTATTTTTGGCTTTCAGCGTTACAGCTCTGTGAATTGGACCTCGAGTCTTTCACTCATTAGTGTCTAAAGCTGATGTGATTTGGCCATTGCTTATGCAGAAATTGTCTTTTAATCGTTAGGGATGGCTGAGAGATTGTGAGCTTCTCTTGGTAGCAATACAGAGGGATTTAAAAAAAATGTGTAAGTAAATGGGAACTCAGGATTTTAAACAAATAAGATGTTAATGAAACAAAATAAGTGATGTGATTATTTGAAACAGGTTTATGGCAGAAATGAGAAATGGTGTGTTTTAGTTTTATTCCTTTAGATTTCTGAAGAAATGTTGAGATATGCCATCCAATATAATTAGGAAAGAGTTTGCTTTTGACTCAGAATTCTACATTTATTTTTATTTTACATTTTTTATTTATCTTCTTTGGAAATAGAGCCTAAAATAAATAATAACAAAGTAGTGAAATCACAGAATGGTCTTTGACCTCCAGGTGAGCCATGAAATCAGCGTGTTCTCCTGAGGTGTGAGTAGGTGTTTCCCCAGAAAAGCTGCCGGGTTGTTGCGATGACTAGGATTTGCAGAGGTGCTGGAGTGCTATGGCTGCATCCAACACTGGAAATTAATAGGAAAGCATCTCACTGTTCTACGTTATAAAGGTATTACTTGTTGGAAGCTGCTTCTGTGCACTAACACTGAGCTCCCCTTTCTTGCTCTTGCCCTTGGAGTCCATGATGGAGCGTTACATCCCTGACACTCTTCCAAAGGGAATTAGCGCGTCAGTGGTACTGTACCCCCTTTTTTGAATAACATTAGAAGAGTAACAGCAGTGAGAAAGGAATACTGCCTTTTCACAGAAGGCTTTCAGACTTCTTATAAACCACCTCAATAAGCATTTTTGGAAGCAGTGCCTCTGGTTGAACAGTAAAGTCAGAATCCTGCTGCGGCCTTCACTCTTAGGCTCTGTGAGTCCTTCCTGTTGGGTGCTCTTGGCTGTGAGTTCTCTAGCCTCTTCTTTAAACTCTGTTCTGTATTGATTACCGATCACAATAAGCTTAAGTGTTTTAAACACTCCCCCTGTACTCGGCTCTGGTGAGGCCGCACCTCGAGTACTGTGTTCAGTTTTGGGTCCCTCGCTACAAGAAGGACATGGAGGTGCTTGAGCGAGTCCAGAGAAGGGCTACGAAGCTGGTGAAGGGTCTGGAGAACAAGTCTTACGAGGAGCGGCTGAGGGAGCTGGGACTATTTAGTCTGGAGAAGAGGAGGCTCAGGGGCGACCTTATCGCACTCTACAGGTACCTGAAAGGAGGCTGTAGCGAGGTGGGGGTTGGTCTGTTCTCCCACGTGCCTGGTGACAGGACGAGGGGGAATGGGCTTAAGTTGCGCCAGGGGAGGTTTAGGTTGGATATTAGGAAGAACTTCTTTACTGAAAGGGTTGTTAGCCACTGGAATAGGCTGCCCAGGGAAGTGGTTGAGTCCCCATCCCTGGAAGTCTTTAAAAGATGTTTAGATGTAGAGCTTAGGGATACGGTTTAGTGGAGGACTTGTTAGTGTTAGGTCAGAGGTTGGACTCGGTGATCTTGTAGGTCTCTTCCAACCTAGACATTCTGTGATTCTGTGAAATCTTAGTGATCTGTCTTGTGCACCCTTTGGCAGGTGGAGATGGAGATAGCGGTGACGTTTCCAGCTGGCGCTGCTGGAGCAGGTGGAGGTTACCAGCAGTGGCCTGGCAGAGCTCTGCTTTGGCAGCTTGGAGTGGAAGCTAAGCCCTTCTGCATGTCCTCCTTGCTAAGACGTCACGGGTGTTAAGTATAATCAGAATATTGAGGGTAGGAAAGGCAGTAAGCTTTCATGAAAATCAGCGTGTTCAGGTGGAGAACTGGGGTAGGAGCATCAGGATGGTAGGAAGGACTCCCTGGAGATGTGCAAACGGAAAGCTGTTGCAAAAAGGAGTTTTTCCACACTCCTTCCTCCCAGGACCCAAAATACACACCTTTTTTCTTCTTTCTTGCACGGAAACTGGTAGCTTTCAAGACGTTGCCTGAGGGCCGGCTTGGAAGCTCGATGTGCACGAAGCTGTACTCTGCTCTTGGTAGGATGCATTTTCTGTCAGAGTAGCTGTCTAAGTGGCTTCCCCCTCAGGCCAGAGTACAGCAACAGGCAGGGAAATGGAAGGAAAATAGTGGGAACATACGGGGTGGGAGCGTGGAGGGAGGTGTGGGAGTGGAGCCATGCCCTTCCATGGCAAGTGGTGGTGAGAGCAGCTCGGTTTCTTTGTAGCTTGTCTCTGTCATGCTGTACTGGTCTGGTGGTGTGCTGCGGAACTACTTCTGATTGTTACTTGGAGGAAGAGGGATTTTTTTCCTCCTTTTGAATGAAGAAGTTAACTTGTATGGTGGTGTTTGTCATCTTACCCTGAAATGCCGTAAGTTGGCCGCACTGAAAGGTGGGAAACTGCTTGGTCTCTGTCATGGTGTGGAGAGCTTTCAGTGGCCTTGGTGAGAGCTGAAATGGTAAACGGAGTTGGGAAAGGGTGTTGGTGGTCAGGGTTTTGGTGTGCTGGAGAGGGAGTGAGCCCTAGATGAGGCATGCCCACTTCTGGATGTCTTCGAGGTACTGTCCTGTAGCAATATCTAATTTTTGGTTGACCTACAGATTCTGCCCACTGGCGGTGCATTTGATCCTTTCTGCTGCCTCCTGCAGTGACGTGCCATAATTTTTTCAGCTTTTGGTGTTTTGTGTGTTACAGGCTGTTGGGAATGAGATTTTTTCTTCACGCAGCAATTACTGCGGTTAGCAGCCCTGCGGGCTGGGACTCATGACCTGCCTCAGCTCTGTAATGAAAACTAGAAAGCAATTTCCCTGAACTTGATTTCCTCCCTCTCTCATATGGGACTGTGAAATCCAAGATCCTTTGGCCTGTGTGTGGTAAAGGCTGCAAAGAGTTTGCCATGCTGCCTTGGCAAGCAGCACTAACCTAGTGCTCTAGTGATTGCTTATATGACACCAACAGAGCTCGCAGAGAGCTTTGCCAGCATTAGACTTCACCTTGTGCCTGCTGCAAATGGGACTGAGCAACTTTATTAGGGTACCGCAGAAGTATGTAATGAAGTACGATGCTTGCCCTTCTTGATAGCTAGTTGCTTTTAGTGGTCCTCTGCGTTTGGTGTGCTCTGCCACTTGCAGAATTAATGCGTTACTTGGCAGCAGAGTTATTTCAGAAATGAGACATCCTGTATTTATGGAGAATCACAACATGGCTTGGGTTGGAAGGGGCCTTAAAGATCATCTAGTTCCAGCCCCCAGAGGGAAGCTTAGAAATGTTGTTGCGGTGGCAACTTTAAATGTACCAAATGTTAAGTGCTTGTCTATAAAGATGAAAGGATAAGTTGTATTAATGAACTGTCATTTGAAATAAAGGTTTGAACTGCTGTGGGTTGAGAGCTGTGAAACTATTAGTTGGCCTTTGTAGCACAGAATAAGACTGACAGCAGACTTAATTATAAAATGTAGAAAAGGAAGAAAAAATAGATGGATGCTAGTAAGCCCTGCGTGATTGATTATAAAAGGCAAGTGGAATAGGAAGGACGTTTGGAGCTAATCAAGTAATGCAGACAAATCCCCTCCTTCTCCCTGGTGACACTTTAAATAATTAGGGGTGTGCTGTGAGGGGAAAACATTCACCAGCTAAAAAGTTAATATTGTAATTTGATGGTAGAGGGAAGTAAATAGTTTTTAGCTATTGGAAGGATCAGAGGTTGTTGCTTCTGGCTTTCTAGCTGGGTGTTAAATTGATAATACAGGTGAAAATGTAACTTCTGGAGTCTTTCTAAATGGCTAGGCAGCTTTGTCTCTTGTGTATCGACATTGTTACGAATCTTCTGTAGTATCTCGGTGTAAGAAGAACCAACTTTAGGCTGCTGCTTTTGTGCCTCCCTCTTTTAGCAGTCCAGTGGCATTGCCACTACAGACTCATCTCGCGCAAGCCTGTTCCAGCCAGAATTCCGGAGACAGCCGTCTGCAGCTTAATGCTGATCTAGAGTCGTTCTGTGTCCTGAATATGGATTTGTGCACTTCAGCCAAAGCTCTGATCAACCAATTTTATTAGGATCACGTATCTCCTTTGCATAAATACTGCCTGTTTTTTTTTTTTTTTTTTTTTTTTTTTTTTTTTTGTATATCTAATCAAAAGGATAAAAGTTTCCTTTGTAGCTTATTTGTAACGTTAGCTTCATTTAACTCAAGGTATATTTGTACGTTTTGCAACATGGGGGAAATAGTAATTTGATTTAAAATATGGTTTTTATTACAGGAGGGTAAGAGCCTAAAACACAGGAAAAAAACAACAGCAAATGTGAAGAAGTAATGGAAAATAAATGAGAGTGCTAATTGAAAGGGACCCCCTCTCCAGCTCCAAATTAAAATGTCTGAAATTTAAAGCAGAGTTGGGTTTGGGAGGGCAGCAGAGGAGTAAATACAGGAAGAATAGTGAATGATGCTCAGGAGGAAGACTTGAAGAGGAAACAGGAAAGGATCTGGAGAATGATTTTATGGTTTGATACTTTTGTGATGTGTGAAAGGACACAGTCGCTTCCCACTATGTAACATTGTCACTCTTTGTGTGTGCTGTCTCCTGGTTTACCATTGCAAAAGGCTGCCTGGTAAAACTCAATGACTCAGGAGGAAAACCAAATTCCACTTTCAGCTTTTGCTTTGACTTTAGTCAAACTTGAATGGTTTATCTCAAGCAGTTGAAAACGCTGCAGAAGTAGAGTTGTAATAATATAAAACTTTTCCTGCTTAATCAAGTGTGATGATTGCATTTTGGGATAAAACAGTTTTCATAATGGCAAATTATGTTTGCGGGAACTTGTTTGTGGAAACCAGGCTTGTGTTGAATGCAATAGAGGAAACTTCAGTGGCTGGAAAGGTCCTTATTTTATTCATGTAGTTTACAGGAATCCTTTTCAAGAGTTGAAGCTACAGTGATTATTAATTTTTCAGAAGTAGTAATAGTAAAAATATTCCTGTTTTTCTCTCCATAACCAGAAGGGGTAGAACATTCAGCAGCCCAGAGTGCTAATACTTTTATGCTTCTTGAGAGTCTACACTTCTGCAATCCAAATTTTGCACCTGGCTGAGATACTTCTAAGGATGAATGTGCCCAAAGACAGGCTTGCTAGTGGTTACTTTTAAAATTAATAGAGAGTGAGCTGTGCTTGGCAGTGGTGTAATTGCCCAGGTAATTTTTTTGAAGTAGAAAATCAGAAGGTAAGTCCACTGTATCATAGACATATTGTATGCAGTTCACGAAGGCTGTAAGAACAGAAGATTTTTCTGAATTAAGAATGGAAGTTGAATGCTGTTGCCTCACTTACTGAGTGTGATAGAAGGAAATCAGTGCTAGAGGAGCTGCAAAGCTGTAGGAAGCTTGAGGAAAGAGCGTGCATAATATGTTAATTGGGAAACTCAGCTAAAACATAATCCTGAAGTATTTTTATTGCTGTCCTCTGAAAGGATAATTTCTCAAGTACAGTCCTTAAGTGTGTGTGATTGTGTCAACGTGGCTTACAAAAGTGTCTGTACTTAATGCTATTAACTCCATTTGGTTATCTTTATTCTCTGTTTGTCTTAGGCCAAAATTAATTATGAGAAGGAGGAGAAGCGCAAGCTGAAAAAACATCTGCGAGGTGAAGATACATGGATGCTTCCTGATGTGAATGAACGGGTGGAACAACTGGAAAAGGTGATGCAACTGTACATCACTGAATTGTGGTGTTAGCTCTGCAGTGTGTCCGTATGAACAGGAAGCTTTGAGGGCTTTAAGGTGCTATGGAAAACCTCCCAGTTTCTGAATTCCTTGTGCTTCAAAATTAGCTTATTTTAAGTGGAAATTTACTCAGTGGAAAAAAATTTAGTCATGATCTTCTATGTGGAATTGTAGTGCCTTAATTGCAGTGAAAAAGGTACTACTGGGTGGGGAGTTGGTAATGGATGCGAGGCATAGGATATTGCCCCCTCTCCCCTCTGCCCCAAGGTGAAGAGAAAGGGTAGTAGAAGTAAAATGTAGCTATGGCCAGCCATGTGTTTTACCTTTCTCAGTGTGGTTTGGTAAGCAAGGTATGATTGTTTCTCGTGTGTGTGGGCGATTTGGTTTACTGAATCTCATTTACAAACATTTACTTGTAGGAACATTCTGTGCAGAAAAAAAAGAAAAAGGATAAGCATTCAAAAAAATCTAAGAAAGAAAAGAAGAAAAGTAAAAAACAAAAATCTGAAAAGAAGGATGACTTCAGTGATAGCTCTTCAGTAAGTAACAAACGTTAAAGTGCTTCAAATGATACTTTAAAAACCTGCACCATTTTATTCTCCGTGGGTACACATGGTTAATAATACTAAGACTGACTCTGTTGGGAAAAACTGTGGCAAAGTTTCTCTCTTTAATATACCAAGTACTTAATTCAGAAGATGCTGTGAGTGCCTCTGAACTTTAAAATGTTCAATTCACTTATTAGGAAATAATGTATTTACAGTTTTTCAGCAGAGAAAATGTGGGGAAAAAAATCTTGATTTTTGGGGACTTCAGGACAGTGGAAAAATTCATAATTCTATGCAGTCAGTGGTATGTGATAGAACAATGTGTCTAAAATTGCGTGTTTGACTTTGATTTGAAGCATGAATTACTGCTGCCTCTTTCCATAGATATTCAGCTGGGAGTTGTACACTTGTCCAAAGGAAGGCTCAGGCTTGTGCATTTGCATCTGTAGACAGTACAGATTTTGCATCTGGCAAAACAGTACAGAGACTGCATTACAAATCAGGGTGCTGCTTTCTGGCCATGTTGTGTAAAACATCCTTACCAGTGTTTTGGTGCAAGTCCAGTAGCAGTGTAAATGTTCTTTTCAGAGAACCTGCTTTACTGAGTGAATGAACGTGCAAAGTGAGGAGATTTATTTTCCAGGGACAGACAATCACAATTCAGCTATGCTCTAAGTATGGGAATAAAGCTACAAATGTCCCACGTTTACAGTGGGAGTCATCAAAACTTCTCAGATCGCATCAGTGAGACCCCTGGATACAGCACAATCCTGGTTTGATCCAGAGCCTCTTATTCCGTTAAGAGGTTCATGTAAATAGCAAAGAAATTCTACTCAATGAAGTGCTCTTTGCTTCAAGTGTGAAATTGCAGTGTATGGTTTGCAAGTGTAGGAGGTCAGGTAGGAAAATGGGAGAAGAGAGCATGTAAAGAGCTTTAGATTGTACTGTGTTACTGGTTTGCTTTTTTTATAATAAGACATGTTAATGTAGACTGTTTAAATTTTGCTTTTGTAATGCCATGAAAATATTTGTTTTTGGTTTTGTTTTGGTTTTAACTTTAGTAGCATTATGCTGCTAATCAACTGCTGGTCTGAACTAGTGTTACATACTGTGATGTGTTCATGAAGACTAGCAGTATGTTTTGATCTTAAAGGAACAATTTCCTGTGGGACTATCAAAAGTACATTTTTATTATCAATATTTTAAAATAATAATCAGTATTACATTAGTATTGCTTAGCAATCAGCATCAAGTTTGGCTAGTTATGTACTTGGTAAGTGTTATAAATTTTATCAATATATCTTAAGATACTCTTTTTCTTCTTTATATTAAATTCTATATTTAGGATTCTTCAGTTGAATGGGTTGAGTCAAATGTGTCACAGTCAGATAACACAGAAAAGGCTTGGAAGGTCAACAAGGAATCAGATGCTGTGAAAGAACCCTCCTTGCAGGTGAGCTGTCTGATGGCTATTCCAGAAATGGATTCAGCATGACCAAATGCGAAACGTGCTTAGGTTTCTTGACAGTTCTTTTGCGATGTATTGAACAAAAACTATTTGAAAGACAAATGTCTGTGTTTATCTGGGTAAATGTTACATTTCATTCAATGGAAGACTTCTCTAGCTAATAGTTACGTAGTATTTAACAAGGTACAACACTAGCAGTCTAGTACCAGTTCCTTTCATCCTGTTTTCAAGCACTGGAAATGCAGCCTGATTTTCTCAAAAAAGCCAACTTAAAGGCATTGACTAGAGATGCAACCTTTTCTGCATAATTTAGGTCTCTGTTCTACAGTTGAATGAATTCCTGCTTCTACAGTAATTACAGTGATACAGATAGAAGGAAAGGAGATGCAGAACTTTTCACCAACAATAATAATGGAATCAAGGCCTATTGATTTCCCTAGGTGAATTCTGTGCCCAGTAAGCACCATTTATTCTTGTTAAGAAAGTTGTACTGTTTTAATCTTAACTGCATAAATCTGATGTTTTAATTTCTGTGAAAATGATGATTTTGTGTTTAGTGTCTAATTCTATTCTTGTTTCTCATTCTGCAGTTGTGTATGTTGTTAAGAGAAATAAAAAGTATCTCTGAATCATTTTTTTAAAATGATGTAATAACAAAATAGAAATCCTTATGTACGTCGTGATAATTTATACTGTAAAGCCACTATTTTTGCCAAGCATTTGTCATATAAAGTAACTTGCCCTGTGCATTCTGGGCATGTCTACTTTTGAGTGAGGAGTGAATTTCCATGTCATTCCTACCTTTTGTGTTTTGGATCACTTCATGGAACAGTTTTGGAGCATGTAAACCCATTTCATATATATATAGAAGCATTTGGAGCCAGGCTCTGCTCAGTGGTGCCCAGTGCCAGGACAGGAGGCCATGGGCACAGCCGGGCACCCAGGAGGCTCCCTCTGAGCACCAGGCAGCACTTCTGTGCTGGGTGGGTGACGGAGCCCTGGCACAGGCTGCCCAGAGAGGCTGTGGGGTCTCCTCCTTGGGGATCTCCAAAAGCCACCTGGACGTGGTCCTGGGCAGCCTGCTCTGGGTGTCCCTGCTTGGGCAGGGGTGGGACCCCATGACCTTCAGATGTTCCTTGCAGATCTGTGTCTGTTGATCCACATTGCTTAGTAATGCAGGTGTAGAATCTATTGAATCTCTCGAAGATAGATTAATTTTTAGTTCCTTCCCTTTCTTAGAGGAGATCTGAGAAGTGGAATGTTATGTTTCACCTCCAAAACTCTCTGTTCTGTGATGTAATATCATTTCTGAGCAATGGAGAAATAGTCCCATGCAGCATCTGTTCAGACTGACAACTCAGACTTGAACTTTAATGAAGAGACATGAAGACGCATCTGCAAGGACATGTTTCAAAATAGGTGTAGACTTTTCATTTTAAGTGCTATAGTATACATAGAAGTGTTCCAAATACTTGTTTTTGCATAGTAGTTGTTAATATTGTGTATGTCACTGCTTTCTTTTGGGGCTTGAGGTTTTGTGTGTATAAAAAAAGTGTTTGAATAAGTTGTTTATATGCTGCTGTTCCATAGACAGTAGTCCTTATTTTTAAAATGCCCTCAATCTGGCTTAGGTTTTGTAAATGCATCTACCTGCTATTGTCGATACAGTCCACAGAATTTAGGTGAACAGCTGTTTAATTTGAGGGTGCTGTTAGGTACCTAGATATCCCAGGTATGAACTGTGCTCAGTGACTGATGGCAGGCTTTGTAAATGCTTGAAGAGACGCAGGAGTTCATGAAGACAAAAGCAAAAAGTGAAATTCTATAATGATGGAAAAGGAACTGGTCTAGATGTATAGAGTTAATTTAAGCAAAAAATATGCTTAAATATTAAGTCTACATGGTTTGCATATTACTAGTGTCATAAATGCATTGGGAAGAGTTATTTCAAATTGCAGAAAGATATGAAATCATGCTTGAATACATGAATATTAAGACTGAAGTGGTTAAAATCACATTTGCTTTTAATCAAAATATTTCATATATATTAGTAAAACCTATGTTGTTTACTGTCAGTAGCTTTTGACATTAGTTGCGCTGGTTGGATATTTTTTTGAAGTACGAACACTGATTGTATATTAGGTTGGACTACTTTTACTTTACTACTACTTACTACCGTTTTTTTAAGAGAGAAGAATGGATGAATTTAGACTTTGTGTCTTTGAAAACTGTGCCCCTAGCATCTTGCAAAAGTGAAAGAGAGAAAGAAAAGATACTGAAACGACAGAAAGCTCAAGAAATTGAGCAGGTAAGAGGAATTAATATACCAATACTTTCTACATTTTTACTACATTTTGTATAATAAATTGGTTCAAATACGTAGGTTTCTACGTTATTAAATTATTTAAATTAATGCCTGATATTCTGATATTCTGTATGATAATAATTACTAAATTGATCAGATATTTGTTCTGTTTGGGATGGGAAGGATCCATACAGAAGGCTTATCTTGTGGATAAAACTCCTCACTTGTCTTATGGGTAAGAAGGAAGCCAGCTTAGTCAGTACTAAGTTCTGTAATGTTTGAAGTGCTTCTGAGATGTTTTGTTTAGTTACAGTGACAGACTGATGGTCTGTTCTTCTTCCCCTTGTTGGATGCAAAAGGTGCACTGTTGTTTTGTGTGTTAAAAGCTCACCTAAGTTTCTGTGTTAAAGTATAAGGTGCTGAGGCTGTTTTTTCATGAAGAAATAATTCAGAACAGTTGCTGTGCCCTTCATGCAGTAGTTGGACTCTGAACCTCCTGTGTGTTGATGCACAGTCGGGGAAGGCATTGCAGTTATTAAATTAGTTCTATTTACATACAGTTGTTAGCTGCTTCATTTGTTCATTCAGCTCTATAAATGCAGTGTGGTCTGTTCTGAAAACATAGAGGCTGATTGCAGGTTTTTGTTACTTAGGTTTTCTAACAGTAACAGTAACAGAACTAGACTGACCTGGAATACTGTTCTTGTGTGCCATGGTACTTTAGTTACTGTATTTTGAGCAGAGATTAATCTTTTTATTTTTTTTAAGGTAATATTCTGCTGAACATTTTTTCTGACCTATCGGAGGACCATTACCAGAGTATCAGCATGTATTATATGGTTAATGACAGATTATATATACTTTTGATCCTAAAATAATATGATTTTTATATCCTCTCCTGCTGAACTACTTGCTTTCCACACAGGTTTATACTTTTGTGTTTTCTACAATGCAATGCATGTCCTTTATTTGATACCCAAGGCAATATGTACAACAGGTATATATATATAGCATGCTCGTGGTAGTGATGAGTTGAAAATACAACGTAGACAAATTTAGTATTTTATCAGTGCAGGAATTGCCTGTTCAGACTTTCCTCCAGTGGACTTTCTTGCCTAGAAGTCAGCTGACAGAATCACAATAAACAATCTAGTTTGAGAAAGAAAAACAAGAACTTGAGACAAAACTAAGAGCTCCTATATCCCTTCTTCAGACACAAGTGCACATTACTGCTACATAGGCAATGAAGCTGAACAGGAAAACTTTGTGTAACATAAGTTCCAAGTAAGCATGTCTATTGAGAGATTTTACTCAGGGTGGAGAGCTATGTTTATTTCTACCTTTCTTTAGACAGCACAAGTTATGAGTAAGCTGTTTTAGTCCCACAGAAGTGCCACAAAATTTATCAGATATTCTCGAAAATACAAGCCATATGTTATACACACATACAAAATCTTTCTGTTTCAGGCTATGCTTTCTGAGAGAGAACTCAACCCCTATTGGAAAGACGGTGGTACAGGTCTGCCACCAATGGAGGGTGAATCAGCTTCAGTTAAAAAAGGTAAATAGCAGCTTCATTAATGATCTTAAATTTCTGTATAAGCTTTGTGGTCTCTGGGTTACTAGCCAAATTACTGCTAATGTTGATATAACAGGATTATGAATAAAGTAGAATATAAATGAAAATTCAGTAATGAATATTGGGTTAATATCATATTATGTTGTTTTTCAGAGCTTCTCTTCACTGGTTTTTAATCTTGAGTGGTTTAACCTTCAATATCTTCATATAAATTCTCAATTTTGAACTAATTAAAAGAAAGAAACATCATTTAACCAAGACAAGATAAATTTTTGTCATCTCATTTGGTTTCTTTCATTCCATTATACGAATTGTAGTTTTAAGATGCTCAACTACAGAAGTCTGAGTCACATTAAAGTGAAGTACATTACAGATGCAATTTGTGAAAAATATTATTTCTGTAACCTTCTTTCTTTACTGTGGGGTAATCCTGTCTATTTTCAGTAAGACCATCTAGAAAGATGTTCTTCATAATGTCATGAAACATTTATTTTGTGATAAGAAGGGTCCTTGTATTCTGTCGACAGGGAACAATAGGGTCCCTGACATTTCTCTCTGGGAGCCTTTCCCTGTGGGCAGTCTGTCCTGCAAACCATTAGGCTCATGCCCACTTTTAGGAGTAGCAGAGATCAGCGATCTATAAAAACATTGGTGAGTATGTGTCCTGAGTGTTAAGACCTGTGCTATCTTCTGAAATGAAAAACAGTGGGTTACTTGTTAATTTTATGAGAAGGAAAATGCACTTGTTTGTACAGAAAAGTGTGCCAAAGAGTGGGCACAGAAGGTGAAGACCATGAGAAGTTTTTTTTAACTTCAATTAAAAAAACAACAACAAAAAACCAAAACAAAACAAAAACATAAAAACAAATAATGCCACAAATTCTCTTGTGCTGCTCCTGTCATGGAAGGTGTATGTTGTGTTCTCTGACAAAATGTAGAAGCTTAAATTAAATCATAAATATGACTGAGGTACATCCAGGACGGACTTATAAAACCATGTAATTTCATTACTATATTCCTTCTATATTTCTTCTGCAGCCTTTCAGTTTTTACATTAACTTCTGGTGAAGGTTTAATGTCATGCACAGAGTAAATGTTAAGTAGGAGAGACTACTGAAATACAAAACCACGATCTCTCATTGTTTTATATTTTAGTTACGGTGGTAGAAGATGCTGGATTAAGCTGGTTACGGAAATCATATCAAAGGATGAAGGAGCAGGCTGAGAGAGAGAAACGAAATGTTGAGGAAATTGTAGCTGAGAGATACGGGGTAAGATTATTTATTTATTTTTTTTCATATCAGTAGATGCTTTGAAAAGGTTACTTTCATATGAAGGCACTTGTACTTCATGTGCAGTGTCAGACACAGGAAAGAAGCAGGAGAAAGCAGCCTTCTGAACTTCTCTCAAGTGATGAACAGTTTAATGGTACCCAACTTAAGTTACAAAGTATCAGTTAAAAGTACCAGACTGCTTTGAAGATTATGATATTCGTTAGGAAATACGTTTTTCTCCTGCACATATAGTTTGTGGATAATAGTAATGTCAATATAATTTGGAGAGCTGTGTCAAATTTTATCAGATATGAACCCACCCCCTGCATATTGTAACACAGTCCTTAAAAGCATTGGTCAAAGGTGTGGGGATGTTCACATCCACAGTTCAGGATGTGTTAGCCATAGTGCTATATCTGAGTTTTCTGTAGTAGTGTTTTTTTTGTTGTTGTTGTTGTTGTTTTCTTTTTTGGTTAGGTTGGCTTGTTTGTGGAAATCTTGGATAAGACAGTATGACTTCATACTTGTCACTCCTGAATGATAAAACAAACAGGGTCAGCACTCGTGGAAATTTGTTGGTGTGAGTGATTTTAAAGAAAATTATTTTCAAGAGTCTTTTTCAAGAAACTAAGGTACAAACAACCTGAACACTCTAGCTGCTGCGGTACCAGGGTAGTGATTGAAAGAGATCCTTTCCTGATGTACCTCAGTATGTAATATTTTGAGCAAAATCGTGTAATTGGTGGTATTTAATTCAGCTCGAAAGAGGGAAGAGGAACACTCCACATTTTGTATAATAGCCTAATGGATAGAGTATTTGTCCAGAAAGCTGGAGACAGAGATTCAAAGCCTGCTTCAAGCTAAATACTTTGAACCTGCTCTCCTGTGTTTTTAAGAATTTAACTGGATCATAAAATGGTTTAGTGCGATCATCATTGGTTCTATAGAAAGTGAGCATCTGGTGGGCCTAAGTGTTAAAGTTCATGAGCAAAAAAGAAGAAGCTTTTCTTCCAGCTTAAGCACCTAATTTCCAAGTTACCAGGAGGAGACAGTTCTGAGGCTTGGGCTTCTGTTTTCAGGAGTGCTTCAGCACTTTACTATAGAGTCACCAAATGAAAGTTAGAAATAGTCTAAGAGAAGGGATCAAAATGCCATCCCAACAGAGCACCTCAGACACTAGACTATAAATTCTCTTTTTTGTATTAGTCTTCCATTCCACTCCATGGCTCATAGCTCTGCACAGTGACTCATTTTCACAGAATGGTGCCTTTCTTGTAATACTTCTTAGAGAGTTTTATGATCTTAAAAGCAGTATGATGTTTTTATTCTTTCTTGCAGTCAATGGAGGCATTTCAGTCACGGTTAGAAGCAGCTGAAAAAGTTGCATCGAAAAAGGAAAATTATTATAGAGGTGATAGATGGAAGAAAACTGATTATTCAGAAAGTGAGAAGAAAGAACAGCATATGAAAAACACTACACAACACGAAGATGATAGGAACACGTTTGGGAGACATAAGAGAGAGAGGTATGACAAGGGATGGATGCAAGAAGACAGAGGTTACAAAAGAGATGGATCAAGAGAAGACCAAAAACGTGGACACAGTAGCAGAGACTCAGAACTGGGTGGTTACAGCTCCAAAGCTGAAAAACACATGGATGAAAAACGAAGTCAAGGAAAGAGTCTCTCTCTAAGTGACATAAAACACAAATTTCTGAAACCCTCTGAAGATGATTTATCATCATCTTACAGTGCACCTAAGGACTACAAGCCACAGCAGTCCTCTTCAAAACTGCCTGCTCGTAGCTCTTTGAACAGTCGTTTTCAAAAACCTAGTGAGGATACTGCATTGTGGACAAAAACACACCCACAAGATAGGAATGAACAATTACCATCTGATCAAAAGTCATCAGATGCTGTGGCAAAAATTGATGGTGAAAGAATGTCAACTGATGAAGAAGAGAAACCACAAAAGGAGTACCCCTCTGATACCTCTGAGAAGAAACAAACGTCATCTGATAGTAAAACATCATGTTCCAGGTATTTTACTACACCTAAAACTGTGTTGTCCTTGTGTTAGTATCAGTTATATGGTCAGATGTCTTTGTTTAGAAGGACGCTAGCCTCCCATCTAGGCACAGCCAAAATGGACCTGTGTAGAGGTACTGAACACCCTTACTTCTTGTCTCCTCAGCGTGTTTGAGAACTGCTAGTGATAGATTATTTTGACGCTTCTTTATAATGTTAGTGCACACTGCAGTAAAATCGGCTTCTTGCCACCCCCTCCAAAGAAACAAACAAAACAAAAACAAACATGTTTCATCTGTTTGATTTAGGAAAAATAAAGATTAAATCTTAGGAAATGCTGACTAGCAGCTGATATAATCATTACAGCAAGGGATAGATTTGCCACCTGTGAGATATGCTTATAAGCTAAGGTAACCATATGAAAAATAGTAGAAGGTACTGATTAGAAAAGCTTATTTTCTGTAGATAAGAAAAAAATGACCAAGAATGGGAAGGAAAATGCAAGATTATATGTGTTGGGAATTTCAGTCAGCCTGACCTGCTTTACTGAAAGACAATGGAGAGTAGTGAGGAGAGGTGGTCAGAAACATCAGTTGCAGACAATTGAGCTGTTACTCTACTCAAAGCCACCAGTTCTCTGTTATTACCAGCTTGCTGGTTCTTCCAGTGATATGAGTAGTGTGGTAATTACTGTGAATGGTTTCTTTCAGATCTTTCTGATAGTAGGTAAGCATGTGCAAAAGTGTTTGAGTCAGTGTGGTGTTATGCTGGCACATAATAACTGCTTGGGAAGTTGGACAATTAATTGGTCTTGGCCTGAGTATGTAAGATACGATATGATTTAGTCGGAAATAGCAGTTGATGAAATGCAGTCAGGTATTAATTCCTTGTTTCTCATAAGCTCCTGTCACCTATTTGTGTAAAAAAAATTATTATAGTGATGTCATGAATTTATTTTTAATGTTTAATTGTTGGATTCTAATAACAAGGCAATACCTTAAAATTATTTATTTTACTTACAACTGTTCCTACACACAGTACTTGCAGATACCTTGCTGTGTCTTTGCAAAGGAAAATTGTACATTAAATCAGTACCACGTGCCCAACCAGAAACAGGTGGCTGTGTCTACACAGTTCTTTGCATTGCACAGGTTGGGTAGTTCTTCTAGATTTTACTTACTACATTTTCTACCTTGAAGGGAGCTAATGAAATTTACATTTTCTTTCACAGCAGGAAGAGAGATTGCATGATGTATAATATATTGTTATTTTCTAAACGTGAGTTTGAGTATGCATTGTGGCAGGAGGAGTTCCCAATTCTGCCACGAGCAGTTTGCATACACTATGGGAAATCCCATTCGTGTTTGTCATGCTTTTTTTGTTTGTTAGTTTTGTTTTAGTATTTCCCTTCGATGGAAAATGAGAAACATCTTTATTTTAGTTACTCTGAGAATAGTACCTGGTAGCATTAAACCTGCAGTGTATGTGACATTTAGATGGTCAAATCCAGCGATCCTTTTTGTTTTTCCAGATACTGCCAAGTATTTATTGCCCTGTAGTGCCTGGGGCTTACCACTTAGGTGCAGTTTGTAAACTTCTGGTTAGAGTGATTTATGGCCTATCTCAGCTGGAACCCGTGAGACTTGCTTAGTTCCGGAGTCCTGCTTTGCTCATGACTTCATTCAAGTGCAAGATCTGCATGGTCCACACTTGTCTTCTGCCTGCTTTGCCTTCCATAAAGAAACCTAGGGAGGAATGGTGCTACTGGGAGCTGGAAGAGCACAAAGTGCATCTACACTGCAGTTCAGGCACAGACTGCATGAAAATGAAAATATACGCAGAGCTGCGTACCTGGGGAAAATAAAAATGTGTTAAGGAGGAGTGATCTATAGCTTCTTTTGTGCACAGATTAAAAAAAAAAAAAGGCACGATTAAGTGTGGTTAGGTTTTTACCCTTTGTCTTAAAATTCATGCCCTTTTGTATATAGATATGAAACTTGTATCTTGTTAATGTTTCACTGATTAGCAGCAAATACTCTGTGTAAATGTCACAGAATCCTTTAGAAAGTCTACCCTCCTTATCTCTCTTTGTCATGGAAGAAATGAAAGGGAGAATGCAACACCTCTCCCTTACCTCTGCCATACAGCTGGTGTCAAATACACGTTCTGACATCCAGTGCACAGTTGTTTGGCTATGGCGAGCTATTAACAAGAGACTTCTGGTGATCATCCAGAGCGCGGATACTGAGAGAGACCTTGTGAAGACCCTGCATCTGTTCTGATTTGCTCCATGGATTTTTGGTTCCTGTGGGGCTGGGGGAGTGTTGGCTTTGTATATGCAGTGTCCCCTCCCAGCCACTTGCCCACCCCAACCTACTCAGTGAGGGTGCAGAGCAAGACACAGAGAAGGCACTGGTGCTCTGCAAGCACTGCTCAGCAGTGACACTGGTGTGTTACCAACCTCGTTTTAGTCACTGGTGTAAAACACGGCACCATACGAGCTGCTATGAAGAGCGTAAACTCCATCCTTGCCAGACCCAGTACAGCATGTAATTAATGAGTGGTAGTTAGCGATACCGTCACAGAATCCCCAAACCTCCTGTGTTCCAGTTCGTGCCCATTGCCTCTCATCCTGGCACTGGGCACCCCAATCACTTCATTGTCTCAAAACAAGCAACTACTGCTTTACAATCATATTTTTTGTTTTTCATTAAAAAACGGTAACTCACTTCTTTGTATGATAAGTACAGAAGCTGCACCTTCTACCTTTTGGTTACCATGTGTAGTAAGTGCAATGTTAATTGTAACTGGGCAGAATGGAAAATTTAGGAAACTAGATTGTGTAAGGAAGTAGTTTGCTTGTTCGAGTATATTGAATTAAGTTGTTATGATAGAAAAGGTAACTTGAGGTAATTTTCTTCTTTCCTTCACAGAAGAGAGTTAAGCGTAGAAGCTATTTAGCTGATACTTTCTTTTGCATGTGTTCTGTTTTAGTACTGTTAAACCCAATTGTGCATCTTCTTTTATATCATAATTCTATTTCTTAACCAATTTGATTACCGAGGTGATTTATTGGTAAAGTGAAAATTACTTAGGTCTGGAAAGCCATGGAGTCATTGTGTCATTGCCTTATTTTCAAGCTTCTTTAAGCTGACTCTCAGCTCCCTGTGTGCCTCGTCTTGCTGTGTTTGAGACAGCATCAGACCTGTGTTCCTGCTCCCTTCAGTGAGAACCGTGGTTTGTTCTGTCTTTTGCAACTTTTCAGGGTTGGATGTTTGGGGCACTGAGTTTTGGGAACAGTTTATGAGGTGCTGCTTTCTTCTTCTTCCTAAAGCTTTAAGGGTACATATAGTACATGTACGCTTCCAGGGTTGTCCAGTCAGTCTCAAAAAGTAAACTTTCACTGACACAAAGACTTGAATTAATAGGTGTTGCTGGTTCAATTCCTCATCTCTCACACTGATGATGTACCTTTTAGGTTTTATTGCTTCTAAAACACGGGGAGTTTATTCAACCTATAAATCAAAGTGTTTTGGACAGTTATGACACAGGCTAATTAAAAGTGTTGATTGGATTTCCAAGGGATCTCCCCACAGGTGAAGTCCATCCAGCTAGTGTTTGCTGAAAATCACACTTAATAACGTGACTGCTTCAGAGTTTAATCTGAGACAGGATAAAAAACATGTCATTAGCCTCAAAATTTTATGTGATGAATGATTCAAGCACTAACACTGCTTTAAAAACATACATAAAATAATAACCATCTCTTGATCCCTTTGCTGAGGTGCTCTGCCTTGTTTAGAAAATACAGGTTAAGGAGAATTGAGAACTTCATCTATGAAGATTCTCCTTCTGGTGAAGTTAATGTAAAGATTTTTGTTGACTTCTGGGGTTGGACATCTTCAAAACAGACAAAAGTAACTTTGGTTATCTTTATCCATGAGAGATCTGGCAGTTAAAAATCACACCATCTTCAAAGTTCTCCCATTCTTCAAATCATATAGGATTTAATCATATTGAGTAGTGAGTGAATTGTTTCTCTTTATTTTAATAGCAGGGACCTATATCATAACTATCTTCTTATATCTCTTTTGTTAACTATTTTATTTTCAAGGTTGGTTGTTTTTTGTCTGTTCTAAGGTTAGAGAAAATGAGCAAAACTTGTTTAGCTTTTTACAGTAATTCTTAGAGATGTTAATTATTATCAGAAGCTATTACCGGTAGTTTCCCCAGGGAGATTTCATGTTTTAAAAATGGTATCAGTTAATTTTGCATGGAAATTCTCCAGTATCAGCCATACATTGTTATAAACAATGATTGTGCTGTAAGTAGATACGATTGGGCACAGAAGTAGTCTTTGAGGTGGAAGACCACTTGGCATACAGAGGAGCTAGGAAACAGGTGATTTTGCTGGAGCTGACAAGTAAAAGAGCATGGCCAAAGCCAGAAAGGATGGATACAGAATGAGTTTAAGTTACTTTTTCTACTCATCTTTTCCTTTCTTTTTTTTCTGCTTATAATTGCAACTGGCTCTTGACTATCATTTCATGCTGAGAAAGTGTTCATTAAACAGTGCTTTTCATTTTAATGACCTCAAAAGTAAAATGAAACATACCTTGTGAAAGCTCTGTTTAAGCTTTTTGGTTTCAGACGCCTTGGTAGTGTTTGTGAAAGAGAATTGTTGTAAGCAATGACTACTACTGACTGCAAATATATTTCCATGGTACATTGTTACCAGTTATTTTGACAGTTGGAGCTTATATGCCAATACAGTAGCTATATAATAATTATATATTATAATTACAATGCAGATAAATACTTTGTTTTTGTATGGGTTTAGAGCTGCTGTTTTTTCACAGGGATACGTCAAAGGATGAGCCACCTCGGGTCCTCAGTGAAGAGGAGATGAACAGACTGGGAGCCAGGATTGTGAAAGCTGAGCTCATGGGAAACATGGTAATGTTTTTGAAAAATTGTCATGTTTTACTGGAATTTTTCTTTGAAGCTAACAGTACTTTAGTCTTCAACAACAGCAACAAAAGTATTTATTCAAACAATTGAAAAGTTCTGAGAAATTTGATCAGACAAGATTTGAAGATACTACTTTTGATGTAATTTCTGCTTCAAATGCCATGCTTCATAGACTAGAGTAGAGGGATCAGGTCACCAGGTTTGTATACAAGGCAGCGTACCCCAAAACAGTTGTTCTTTTCCTTTTTTTTGGTGAGATTTAATGTCTTTTTATTAAGCGTGGAACAGGTGAAAACTGCAAAGCTCTCAGTCAGTGTTTACAAGACAAAGTATCTTGAGCTTTTTGTTATTTTGTGAATTTTGTCACAAGAAGATGCTTGTGATCCGTAGCTCTGCTGTGTAAGCACAACACGTTAGGTTAGGATTTGGAAACTGAAAAGAGTCACATAGACCATTGCATCCAGCTCTGCAATGAGAACAACTGTGTAATGTTTTGTGGACAGCACTGCAAAATGCCTACCCTGCCTGATCTGTATGAGACTGGGAGCCGAGATCCACCACTGCACATTTAATGTTACTTTTGGAGGCTTGTTTCAGACAGCAACCTGACGGATCACAAATTTACTCTTTTTGAACACTGAACTCTGGCAGTATATTTTTATTACATTAAGGATGTCTATACTGAGTTATTTGCATTCAGTAATACTGCCTGGAAATTTCAGTTATAACAAGGTCATACTCTCAGTTTTTAAGGTATGTTATACAAATGCTCTGAGTAGTTACTCTAAAGTATCGCTGACTTTTTATGAAGGTTCTCAAAAGATAGTATTTTTAGAAGTAAATCCCATCACTATAGACCTTTGTGTTTCTTTCTTTCCTTTTTTTTTTTTTTTTTTAAAGATTAATTATTGTTGCAACTGTTGGCCTCTTGTAACAGTCTGTGAACCAAAATCTGCATCACTAAGAAGTAACAAGCAAGGCATGTTATGAATTTAAGTACCAGGCTAATATCCTAACATCACATGAGTGTCGCTGATTCTTTGTGGGATTTTTTAGGATGGATTTTGTATAATTTATTGCTGGGTTAGGATATACTGTTAGTCTGTCTCAAAGCCCTTTTCACAATTTAAATTTGATAGGAAAAAGTGTTTGATAAATATTTTTAAACATTTTATTTTATGGATCTTTTTTCACAGACTTCAGACACAAATGCACGTATGTAGCTTTATAAAATTTGAACAAGTACACTTTTTATAGAAAACCTGTCCATTTAAAATCTTATCAATCTCAAAAGTGAATTAGAAGTATCTTCCAGCTGTGTGTTTTCTACTAAGACATAATGAATTTAAATTATTTAAATATTTGCCTCCATGTTTTAATCTGTATTTTTTCTAGTTAATACGTAGGGATAGAAATACCCTGGTAAGGAAAAAGTGTATTTATGAATGAACGTAATTATATTGCAGGATTGTGATG
This sequence comes from Nettapus auritus, assembly GCA_011076525.1. Classification (NCBI taxonomy): domain Eukaryota; kingdom Metazoa; phylum Chordata; class Aves; order Anseriformes; family Anatidae; genus Nettapus; species Nettapus auritus. The sequence goes on from CM021765.1 coordinate 188,680,287, forward strand.
GATTAGTATCAGCAACTCAAAGATGTTATTTTAGAGCCCTGTGTTCCCGTGGGGAAGATGGGTGAAGCTATCTATACACTAATCCCTGTAAAGTGGTGGTGGTGGGATAGTTTTCCAAAGACTGTCATGAAGAGCAGCAAAAATTGAGACTTTTTTTTTCTTCTGCTGTGCTTCAGTAGCATTGTCCAAATGAATGTTTGAGCACAAGTATATCTTCTTTTTAGCCAGACAGTAATAGAATTGCTATTGAATTATTTTGAATAAGCATGCAGGTGGTGGGTGACGAGAGAGTAATTCTTTAATTATTCTATTGTTCTGTTTTGACCAAAGTCATGTAGCAGAAGACAACATTACAATTTTGTTGTTAATTTTATATTTACGTTTTTTCTACATATATGCTCTGAATTAGTTTAAAAAACAAATAAGTGAGCACCACCCCAACAATATAAATCATAAAATAACTAACATTCGCCTTGTTGCTCTTTAAATAATTTTTATGATTTTGTTCAGATCGAAAATGCAGTTTGTTGAAACAAGTTCACCCCACACATCAGAACAGGTGGTTTTGTAACAGGACATCCTAGTGGCTGGAGCTCAAGGCTGACCATGTGGAAATGAAATCTAAGTTTGTTTTTGTTACTGACTTGCTGCATGGCACCGATCAAATTACTTAATTTTGGGGGAGCAAAGTGTTGGCATGATTGCTGGAGTCCAATCAATGAAACTGGCAAAACGGTCAGAGTATAAATGATTGCATTTCTTATAGATTAATAGGTTGTCACCTGATGTTTTTTGGCAAGCCAAGAGCGTCTACATTGCCTTTTACTTTGTGAAGAGGTGGACAAGAGAGCAGGAATGTCAAAAGCAGTTTTCTCAAGACTGTGTATAGTTCTCATTTTCCATCTCCTCTCCATTTTAACACTCAAAGTGTCAGGTGTTAAGTGCCAAGTTGGACGTGTGATGTAGAGAAATGTAGAACTGCATTAGCAGAAATCTCAGAGAGGTTTCTCTAGACCCACTGTGTGTGCGCATGCGTGTATGTGTGTCTAATAGACTTCATATGTTCAGGCTTCCTTATCTAGTTTCCTTGTAGTAAAAGAAGTATAGAAGTAGCATCTGTGCTTAGCTACACAAAACATTTATCATTAACTCTGTAATGTTTAAACATATTTTTTCAGGTGTTCTTATTACAATATATGTTTCTATACTTCAGAAACCTCTGTTCTAAATGACTATTGGTGTTTTATCTCTGGTAAAGAACTGTGTGAATTACATTGAGATGTTTTCTTTAGCCTTTTTTACATATCAAAATGTAAAGAAATTAATAGTTACTTCTTATGGAACGGTTTCTAAAAGTTTAAAATGGTTCAACTAATTCAGTAATACCGCTTTCTTTAAAGGAGTTAGCTTCAAAACTTCAAGAGGAACTTGACAATGCACGCAAATTAAGAGAGACTCAGCAGCAGGTCCCAGCAAAGTCTGGTGGAGAGGTAAGGAGAAAATATTATTCTTTTTGTTGTGTTAACACAATGGTGTAATGCACGTAGCAGATCAATCACAGAGAATGTGAAATATTCTTAAGAATATTAGAAGGCGTTACTTGTAAGGAAGGGTCCATACCTTCATTTATGGGCCATGGTCCTCATTGATGGAGAAAAAACTTGGACAAGAACATCACATATTTGCCTAATTTGACCCTAGTTCAACTAGTTTCCTAGTAAAAATTCATGCATATGTTGTCAGCAGATTTCAAATAGCCACTAATGTTTTTCCAAGAAGAGTTCATCTCAGACCTCTTCTATTGACTAGTATTTCACTTGTCATTAAGAAGGCAGACTGAAATGGAGGTTAACCTGTAGCCTCTATGTCATGACAGTCATATTGAAGTATTAAGTCTCAGTCCTTGAATTCACAAGAATTTAATATTGCCAAGGCTCTGTGTAGGTAAACTGTATGCTTTGCTGCAGTCCAATTCTTAGGCATTTTTTTGTGCATACACACAAAAAAAACACTGATTGGAGTTATGTAATGACAGAAAAAAATACATTCTGGTTTTAAAACTGGAAATAGACAAAGAGGTTATGGGTGGTCCTCAGAAATGTAGATAAAGACGCGTTCCTTGGAAAATGAGTTTTGAATAACAATTTTGAGCAGCCTTAAACCTTAACAACACTCTGATTTTTATCTTAATTTTGATTTAAATTATTTTTAAAACTAGCAACATGTGGTCAATGCAGAAGTACAAAATGTAAATACTGCTTGAATTTTCTAAAGGGAGAGTCTAGCCCTTGTCATCCTGAGAGCAGTTGATCTAGCTTTTGCTTTTACCAAGTGATAGGGGGCTGTGCAATGTGGAGATTTCTCCATATGTGCAGAAGCACTGAGTTCAGAAATGCAAGGATTTGGGAAACTGAGAAATTAAACTTATGAAGAATGTGTTTGCATCCTTCTGGTTAGGTCTGACATGGGTCCTAATCAATCATTGTACTGGAATCTGAAAAATGTCTAAGTAGTCCAGAAGGAGTCTTTCTGAGGAATTATAGATATGCTGTAGACTGCTAGACTAGAAATACCAGCTTGCTGCCATGAAACTTTGAAGAGATTATTATTTCTATTCAAGAATATACTATAATTATGATTTGGACTCAGTGATCTTTGTAGGTCTCTTCCAACTGAACTGTTCAATTCTATTTGATTTTTCTTGTATCTTTTGTGTGTCTGTCCATCTTCAGTTTTGCACTCTTCTGTGCCTATATACTTAAGTTGGGTCTGCAGACTTAAAAGGCACCTGCTCCTTCTGTATTCCCTTTAAACACTGGGGAAAAAAACTGTTAATGCTTCTACTCCATGGGGACTTGGCTAAGCCTCCAATGACCACCTTAGTATTGTGATTGATCTAAACTTTATTTGAAGATTGAAGGGATTTAAAAACAGGGCTCTTTTCTCTCTGAAGTGTCTTGAATGCAAAACATTTACCCTTGTGCTTTCCGTGTTGGCTTTCTCTGAAGCCCAGGATCAACATCGTAGATAATTCCAGTATGTACAAGCTTGGTTTTCAGGTCTCTTCACCTCAGAATGCTTACTTTTATGTTAGCACAGCTGTCTTTTGGAAACGATCTTTACTTGGTGAGAACCAGGCCTGCTGACAGTCCTAGCGTTATGGACTTCCCATGGTTTGCCAGTGGAAACGGAGCCCTCCAGATGCAGCAGGGCTGGTGTCAGGGATCCTGCTAACGGTTAGTTCTTGACCTGCATCATGCGTGAACAGCATCAACCTCGTTGCAACCAGCTATAAAGTTGCTTAGCTTTTTAGGCTTGTCATAAATTTCCAGACACCCCAAACCACTGGGAAAATGTTGCTGCTTACATGAAGTTATTCTCGTGACTTTAATTACTGCCAGGGCTTGCTTTCCAGAGAGTGAATGTCTTCTGGTAGGTTTCAGAGGCTTGCGATGTTGTCCTTATGAATATGCCTTGCTTGTTTCATGGCTACTGCTGGCCCGCATTAGGTGGGTTTTGGGTGCGAGTAGTCCAGGAAAACCAACAGCTGCTTTGTCCTGAGGCCTATCCCTGGGATAGTTGCCAGGGTTGTCATACCAGTTGTACAGCTCAAACTGTTTTTGGAGTTTTGAGACAAGTGGAATGGCCCTGCATATCAATGGCCATCAATATCATGTATGTATGAGCAACCTGAATGTTCAGAAACCATCCTGTAACATGAGAGGCTGATTTCTGAAGTATTATTTCATACTGTTTGAATCAGTCATTCTGTATCATTAACCACCCAAGTGATGGCCTCAATCAGTTTGGCCAGCTCTATTAAAAACAGATACCTGAAACACTTTCCACAGAAGTGGTATTCCAAAATAATGTCCTAGCAGTCCCAAAGTTTGATGTTTGCCTCAGTTACCAATAACCAACATGAAGCATTTTGTTTCAGGAAGGTTTCTCTCTGGTTCCTTGATGCAGCATGGCCAACATTCTGCTGAAAGGTCCCAAAACATTTTCAATTCTGTTGGAAGAACTGGGGAGATAATTCAGGAAGCAGTGAAGGCAATTCTGAATGAATCTCCCTAGTTAGTCTTTTATTTTTTTTCTTCCTTTGTGTTTAATTGAACATGGATCAATTTCCCAATTTGATTCAGTGTGTGACTGAATAAAGACTCATGCTAGTGTAAGGGGGCATGCATGAGTGGCTGGGTTTTGTACAGAGGACAGGATCAATTCTTTTGACAACAGTGCTGGTTTTATTCTGCCTTAAAGTGATCAGGAAACTGCAGAGGGAAGGGACTCTCAAGTGGTGGCATAAATCCTGCTTTATTTAATTTAAGTGAGAATAGAAACGAACCTAGTTTTTATAGTGGGGTTGATTTGGACAAGAATTCTACCCCAAATGACCCCAGATTGTTGGTTGATTGCATGATTGCACAATGATCGCACGATTTTCAAATGCTGATGTTTGGTGTTTAAGAACCTTACCTGTATCAGCTGATACCTTTCACCAAACCTACACGTCCTGCTAGGACCGTCTTTTTAACTTTGTTCTTTTTGGCCAAAGTCATGCTTAGTTTTAAGACCTGCTGCTTGTAATGCCTTTAGAAGTTTCAAATAGAGATTTCCAGCTGAAAGAAGCCAAAAAGCACGAACGTATCCATCTTTCTGAACCCAGAATAGCAAGAAAATTGTGCGTGATACCAAAGCAAGAGAAAAATCCATAGCTGCATTTTGAATAAGCCCATTTGGGTAATTGTGTAGCTAAGATTTATCTTGAGGAAGAGGCTTGTTGTTTTCTTTTTTGTTCTTGCTAGTTAATGTGACATTTCTATCAAAGTGAGCAACTGCAAATAATAACATCGTAAGTTTCTATTGTATGAAAGTATCCCAGATTAAAATTCAGCGCAGGATAAAGCATGTTTGGGTTGTCTTGATATTGAAAGAGAAATAATAGTAACTTTGTCTGAAACTATTTTTCAGGACTATTGAAGTGTTCTTTTATGCACTACTGGCCCTCATTTTGCCAGTCTAGCATTTAATTTGTTTTCAACTGCTAGCCTTCCATGTGTACAAAGTGCAGAAACGGTAAAATTTTATTAGTTGAATTGTTCTTAAATTGCTTGTGGGTTTTGGGTCTCTTTATAGAAGAAATTATTTTGTCTGAATTGAGATATGAATTTTTAAATAGTTTTTATAGGGTTAGAGAGGTTGGTTTTTATATGTATTCCTCTTGAATGCATGGGTAGCTGTTATCTTGCTTTTCTGGTACTTCAAGAAAAATACTAGAGTGTTGTTTGGGGATATTGGCTCACTGAACTTATTTAATTTTTTTCCACATTGATTTTGATCTTAAATATTTTATTTCTCAATTGCACTTTTTCCTACTTCTTTTTTGTACCTTACACTCTTGATAAAATATCTAAATACCTATCTATATCCATATCAGACACTTAAATGGAGAATGAATTATTTTCAATAGCCTATGAACTGGTGTGCTGTGGCAGTTGTGGTAGGAGAGCTAAGCAATGCTATTGTCAGGCTTAATGCCGGAAAGGGCATTAACGAAGATACAACTTTTCAGTGCCATCACACCGCTGCCTCTCAGGCTGCTCTAAGTTAGCAAAGGAGCTCAGTAACAAGGCTTTGTGGAACAGAGCACCAGAGGAGACAGGAAGACAACTGGTAGTAAAAGGTAGATTTATTAGTATTACTTCTCTTCACACCTCTAAATATGTCGGTATCTGATATCCTTAAGTGCTTCACAGATTGCTTTTTGTATTAGTAACACTCTGATGCTATTTTTCTACTTTGAAACATGGAATTAGGTCAGAATGGCAGCCCACAGTTAAATACTCTAAACACTGAACAAGCCTGACGTTTGGTGCATTGGATTAAACAGCTCTCTTGGGGTAGAGACTGTGTGTTTGTTGGACGTAGGAAGTCTGTGATACAAGTAGTAATTGCAAAATGCACGGGTGTTTCAACTGGTTTTGCATGGTCAGCTCCAGCGAGAGAGATGTAGACAATATTTGAATTGCATTAATACAATTATAGCAAATGCATTTTCAGTGAACCTTCTTAAGAAGTGAATTCAAAATGTAGATTGTGCTCGTTTTGTCTTTGGACACGAGGCAACTTTCAGAGTCAATGGAAAAAAAAGTGTGAATTTGAAAAAGAGGCATTTGGACTAACCCTGAATTTATTTTTAGATGGAATTAAATGATGCTTATGTTCAAATGCCTATGTCTAAATGTTTATCAGTTTGTTGAGAAAATCAAAGATGCACTTTGTGCCCTAGTGAAGCTGTATAAGAGAGGGCTGCTGTGCCACAGTGTTTCTATTTTAGCATAGATGACAAAAATGAGTACTTCTAATTGAATAGAAAGAGAGAGTGTTTACTGTAAAAGTTAGTCGAAGAAACTCTCTAAGACTCAGTTTGGAGTTTTAGAGAGCAGACATTCTTTTATTGCGGCGCCAGGTGCACAGGGAATCAATCATTCCACCTGGTGTGCACACTGAGTTGCCCAACTAGAAAGGCTACATGCAATCAAAAGGTACATATTCATTAGATTTCCAAGGAATAGTTAACATATTTGTACTGTTCCCCGGAACTCATTAACATATGTAAATGTCCAATGTGTAAATGACACATGCACATTTGTTTCTCTTGGTGGTCTTTTGGGGTCTGCTGGTGGTCATTGATAGTCTTCCTCACAGTGTTTCCTGGTTGAACCCAATTCTTGTACATGCTCAGGTTGTCTTGATGTTTCTTATTTTATTGTTTCAATCTAGGCATGCAAAATAAGCTAAGTCATTTACATATCCAAGGACATGTGCATACCATGAGTTCCCCACCTAAGCTTTTTCTTAAACATTCTCAAAGCCAGAGTCATCTTGTCCTCTCTGCGAGATACAGGTCTGTATTTTATTATGGATAAAACTGACTAAGTATTAAGTAAGGTAAGATCAGGGGTTCAAAGTTTCTACAATCCCTTCTATCCAACTAAACATAGGAAAAGTTTGACCTATCTGCTTGTAAAGCATTTTTAATTTGGCTCCACTGCTCTATCAGGTAGGAAATCATACGTCCTTTTGGCTCAGTTTCAAGAAAGCAGAAAATTGTGGAGGCTTCCGCATTTAAAAACAACAACAAGAAAACAAACTTCTACCTGTTTCTGGTTTATCTCTAAGCATAGTTTGTATTTCTGTTGTCTGAAAGTGCTACACAACTCCCGATGTGAGTGTGCATTAGTTATGAGGATGTTATCTCTGCTATTGTCAGTACTAGTCATAACTGATGTAATTTATGCTTTTATTCTCTATTTTTTTTTTTTGACAAAATCTATCTAGAACATTAGCACTCTCTTGATGCAGCTTGTTTGCCGTGGTTTTTAGTGGTACAGAGCCTAGGAGGTAAACAAATTAAATGAGCAAAAGCCGGAGTGAAAATAAATGCAGAAAAAAGTATTCTTTGCAGAATGGTTGCTCTCAAATGTTGTGGATGCAGGAAGTTTAAGTAAATTCAAGAAGAGACTGGAAAAGTTCATGAAGAAGAAGTTCCTTGGGAACTGTACAGAAATGGTATCTGGGTCTTAAGTCACCGAGTCACAAATGCTTGGAGGCATCCTTTCTTCTTATACTCTTAATTAGGTGTTCACTTTTAGCCATTGTTAGAGAAGGCATTTGTGTTTTAATTTGGAGGTGGAAAGTGTTCTCATGATGATTCTAAACAGTTTACAATGTGCTTTGTGTCCCCCTTTTTTTTCTTTTTTTTCTATATTTTTTTCCCCATTTTTTCCTCACACTTCCTTCAGTGCTCCCTGCAGTTGTCCTCTAAGAAATAGTCAAATCTGTTAAATGAAAAATAGTCTGCCTTTGTGTTGCTAAAAACTGGCTTAATAGTTTTTTTTCTAACCAGGAAGTATATTGGCATGATACAGAATCGGGTAAATCTAGAACTCTGTTCATGGTGGGGGATTCAGTGTAAATGTATGAATCTTATAAAAATTGTTAATGCATTTTATACTCGGAGTTGAAAATAGATGCATTTTAAGGGGGGAAGAAACAAAACAAAGCAAAACCAACCAACTGAAACAAAACACAAAAATCACTGTTCTCAACCTAAAACCTATTATTGGGTTCCACAGCACTTAATCAGTATGCAGAAAACAATAAGTAGTCTGTGCTGAGTGATTGCCAGAGACAATTCTTAATAATGATGAATTCTGTTTAAAATGCAAAAACTAATACAAAATTGAATGGAAGGTAAAAGGCGGTACTTTAAGCAAAATAACACAGTAGAAAATGTACTGTCATAGTGTATTTAAAAGAGAGTACAGTTCTGAAAAGTAGAAAAAACAGTAAAGGCTTTTCTGTTACGCATTTGAGGTAAATTGTAAGGAAAATGTGAATGACTACAGCATAGCGAGCCTTCATTTGAATAACTGAATTTTCTGTGACAATGCAGCTGTCTTAGTCTAGTAGGATTTATTAAATGAATATATTTAAAGTGTAAGGAATAAAACAGCATTCGATAAGTATTTTCCACAAAAAGGAGCAAAAAACTCAGAAGATATCTGTTAATTTTTTTTTTTCTAATGAAGCATGTGCAGTGCTTCAGTAAAGTCTTTTGGGCAAGATATGTGTAGAACAATAGTCTTCAGTTTTGGCAGGCAATGTATTTCACTTCACAGTGTGCATCTTACTAACCTGATGCTGCTTTAAAGGAGATTTTTTTTCTAGATTACTCATTTGCTCCAGACAACGATAACACTCTCCAGTCCATTGCTTGTGCAAGTCTCAGATGGAGGGCATGTTCCAGCGGAAGGAAAATCTGCTTCTTAATTTACCTGGTTTTATGGCATAAGTAAGGCTTGTCTTTTAGTGAAAACCTTTATAACATCAGGAGCTTAGTATACTTCAAATGCAAAAATCCATTACATACCATTACATATAATTACGATTGAGCAGACACTGGATGGAACATAATGGATCTTTATCTGAACAAATTCATGGAATTTCAGAATGCTGAGGGTTGGACGGGACCTCTGGAGGTCATCTGGTCTAACCCCCTGCTCAAGCAGGGACATCTACAGCAGCTTGCACAGGACCATGTCCAGATGTCGTTTGCAGCACAGTTTTTATTCTGAGACAACTAAACCATATGACAATAGGAGTAGGTGAGAGGAATCAGCTCTGGAACAAAACTGAAATAATTTTAATAGGGAAAAATGTGAGTTTTTCTTCCCCCCCCCAATGTTTTCAAGATTGGCTGCTTTCAAAAATATCCTAAAAATTTAAGTGATTCTCTGGAAAGAGAATCACTGGCATGTAAATGCCATGTTGTATATATATGAGTGTGGTATGTGTCTAAAATATAGGCAGTAGTTAAGACTTGGGAACAAGAAGTGAAAGAAGAAAAATACAGTCAATACCTCAGATTCAATGTTTAGAAAAATGAAACAACCCCACCCTTGAAAAATAGCATTCAAAATTGCATGTGTACCAACATTTCAGGTTTTGGAAATGAGAATGTAAAAGCAGATTGTTTTTCTGCAATAAAAAAAATAGTTGTCAAAACTTACCTGTAATATGCTTTAATTTTACAGGGTTGAATGGCCTTTTGTTGTGCCATACCTGATGCAAAACCTAAGTACAGTTGTAGTAAGTCTCTAAGACTTAGGATATAGATAAAACATTATTTATGAACTATTTAAAGCTTTCTTGGAAGAATACACCTGAAACACCTGTGTAAAAACTGGACTGTTGAGGTTAATGATTCTTGAAAAATGCATGATTAAAACCTGTGATTTTATTTGGAGCTTCAGATGGCATGGAGATACTCCAACAGATGGGTTTTGGCCTGATCACTCTCAAATGTTTTCAGCGCATCATAATTTCTAATCATTGCTGTTCCATCACACTTGAATCTTGTCTGCAGGATGGCTGTGCCATTCTTTTTTTTCCAGCAAAAGTCTGTTTTCCTCATTCAGAGAGATGACTCCCTCTGACTAGAACAAGGAATAATAAAGCGGGCATCCATTTGCAGAACAGCTTTAATAGCATTAGTGCTTGCTTTTCAAAAATAATAGGTATGTGCAGCTTCTGTGAGGGTATTTCCTGAAAACTCTTGTTCATGTCATTTAGAGAAGATTAAACAATTATAAGACAAAAACATATTAAGACAAAGTTTCTTAACTTCCTAAATGTAATTTAGAGGAAATTGTTTTTTGTATTTAAAAAGTACTCAAGAAACTGGATTAGCAAATACAAGAAATATTTCTTACTGATTTCAGTACAATTAACAGGGATAAAAGAGCAGAGTGAATAAAACTTCAAGCAGATCATATAAAGCTTTGGAGTATGCTATAATGCTAGAAACAAAAGTCCTTTCCAAGTGCCATGCAGCACTTGCACTCAGTGGTGCTGTAGTTCTAGCTAGGTTGTTCTCCTAATACTAAGCAGAATTTTTGCATAGTTTTTACTGCTGTGTGTTTGCACCTTCACTGAATTCCTTCATAATGAATTCTTTTTTTTCTTCACAAATTTCCTTACTTCACAGATTTCCCCCTCCCGCTTCAAAAGAGAAAAAGAAAAGCAAAAGCATTCCTGGAAAGCCTTTCTCATGCAGCACACACTTCTGATTTCATATGGAAAGGAGGAGCGTGTTTGTTTTTGTTTTAAATTTTATTTTACATATACTCCTTTTGATTTTTCAAGTTGAACTACTTGTCCTGCTAATGAAGGTGCATTATTAAGCTCCCCCATAAGCTTGAATGACCGTTTGCTAGTTGGGATACTCTGATGCTTTCAGTTTGTAAAGCTCTCTTTTCTGATATGTATTGTCTGAAAATACCTCTTGCATCAGAGCTAGAGAAAATCTCTTTTCTAAACAGGGAACGTTGAAGCCTGAATGCTTTTGAAATTTCTTGAAGTATTTTTACTGGGCTTAGAATTCTATTTACTTGTTACTAAATCTTCGTATTTACTTAAGTAAATAACATAAATACTATTTTTGTTTACACGTGCCAAACTTCTGCTTATCACATTGTCAGTCTTAAAGACATTTCTGTCTTTAAGAAGATGAAACAGGAATTTGTGGACTTAAGAACCAATATGCTGCAATACCTTTCTTTTTTATGATCTGAGAATTTAGTTTGTATGTGATGTTGCTATAAAAACAAGCTGTTGAGTCTTTTTTTCTTCTTTTCCCTCATCTCATGCTTACAGTGACTTATTTGTGCTATGGTTATATGACCGTTTCAAAATGTAGATAGCAATTCAAAATAGCAGATTGCATCTTTAAAACTTCTTCTGAAGTTGTATTCTCGAGGTATGTGGCTTGCTCATATTCAGTGTTATTTTTGTTAACCTTGTTAGTTTTCCCTTTTACTGGACACACCTCAAGCTGCTGTGCATTGCGCAGTACTGGTCCTGATCTTACTTGCAGAGGCTGGCTCTACGGCTATCTCGGACATACTCCAAGAAAATAAGAACTGAGAGCAAACAAAAATTATTGAATGCAGGGTTGATTGGAGGCGTTCAGTATAAAGAGGAGATGAATAAGAAGATCAGGTTAGTTATTCTGAGTAATGAGCAGTTTAGATAAAATATCCTAATAATAATAAAATAATAAAATAAAATAATTAAAATAGTAAACAAAAAATTAAATTTAAAGGGCAACCGTTCTTTATCTATAAGACAAAATTACATTTTTACATAACATGCTATTAATCAATGTCACTCTAACTGGAGAAAAAGAGACAAAACAATTAGTAGTTATATATATCTAATCCTTTTGTAATAATGAATGTTTTCACTTATGAATTAGAAGCTATATATATATATATATTTTTGAGTCTCAGGCTTTCTGCATAAACCTAGCACTACCTGATGAAGATACTCTTATGTTGGTACTTTGTTGCTGTGTTAACAGCCTGCGTTAGATTTTCTAATGCATCTCCCCTCTGTTAAATGCAGGGGGATGATTATTTTACATTAACTTTCTGATCTTGTAAAAACTGTTATTTTTTTTTTTTTAAATCCTCTTTCACTATTAGCCTATTCCCTTTTGAAGTTGTAATAGTGATGCTTATTACTATGTTTACTGGGTCTTTCTTGAAATACTAAGTTTCTAACCTAGGCTGAACCTTTTGCTTCCTTGTGCTCTATTTCCTTTCATCTTTTTTTTTTTTTTTCTTTTTTTTCCTCCCTCTCTACAAGAACCCAAACTGAAGTTTTATTCTGTGACCTGCTATTATAGGCCTGTAATACTTTAACTTCACCTTGCTGTAAGAGCCAGACCTTGGTCCTGTTACGGAGAATGCGAATATCTATTGATTTTATAGGTATTGCCTTTGAAGTTGACACTGCCACAAGTGGCAGACCCTGAAGGCAGCCTAGATGTTTTGAAACTTACCTTTCATGGGCACTCAAGGTAGTGAGTACAGTGGTGAGACCTGCTCTTACAAGTGGTTAGCGCTGAAGGAGGCAGGCTGTTCTGAGCAGGGCTGACTCCTGGTAACTCAAGTGATGGTGTGTAAGTGCAACCACAGAACTGAGTAAGAGGTAATTGAAATGGGAGACGAAAACACCTTGAGAGGAAAAGAGACAGAGGATGGAAGATAGGTCTACTGCAATGTCCAGCCCGCTGAGAAGTGCCCCATGTCTCCTTGACACTTAGACCAATAGATGAATAAGAGAGCAATGGATTCAAAACATTGCCATTTGCCATAGACTGTAAGAGAAAGGAAACAGAAAGCAAAGAAAAAAAATATATTTTCTTAATCCAACACCTAATTTGTTTGAGATCAGAGCTAGTGTTCGGTTGTTGTGTTTGTCCTTGCTGAAAACTGTCACCAAGCTTTGATTTTCTTTCGTTACATCACGTTTGCTTAGGTACTCGGATGTCTGTTTCTGCACATGTGGTAGCAGAGCGTTTTCATTTCCTTCTGCAAGATTATGGAACAGACACAATCTCTGGAGAGTTCAGAATTTTGTTTCAGAACTGCATTTTATTTATGTATTTAATTTAAGCATTTATCTTTTGAAAGCAGATGTCTGCTTTGTTTTGTTCAGTTGTGTTAATCGCTCTATAGAGTTTTATATGTTTGGTGAGAACTACTGTGTACTTTGCATATTTAATTGGCCTGAAGCAGAAATTTATGTTCCTTCACTAATGACAACAAACAAGTCCAGTCTAGTTCAGAAAATTCACACAATCCTTGCTTTTTTAGGACTCTAAATTATATTCGTGTAAGAGTCATCACGAGGTTCAAGGATAGTGACTGAGCCTCTTCTCCACTTTCAATTTTAACATATAGTAAGATGTATCATATTTAATATATTTTATTATAGTAATATAACCAATATCACCATTATAGTTATATCACAAAGTATTTATTGTAGTAATGTCATCAATTTTGTATTTACAGCTTAACACATTTAATATTTATTTGATAGAAGTCATTCATTCAGCAACTTGAGAAGGTTTAAAGTAAGCTTTGCAATGCTGTGTAATGCCATGCCACCGTGTGAAGAAATAAATCAATTTTCCATATTAAAAGCAAGTTAAAACAGAAGCAGAATCCAGACTCTCTGGAATCTCTATTTAAAGCACAAGAAGACAATTGGTGCCTCTTCTCTGAAAGACGGTACAGTTCTTGGGAATATTTTTAAGGTCTTATGGGTAATTTCAGAGATTGTTGGTAGAAAGAAAGTCATTACTCCGTTCTGTACTATGCCGAATGGATCTTACCAGGTACCTTGTCATATAGTCATAGCAATGCAAACCTATAAATGTGTTTAAAAAACAACAACAGATAAAATGAGGGGAGAAGAGTGATCATTCGTGTTACGTGTGAGGCTTTATGGTGCATTTCGGAATTAACTGAGGTCATTGACAGTAGTTCAGCAGCTAAATGAGAGTTCTGAGTGCTCTCTTTCAGTTAGATGGGTAACCACATAGTTTTAAGTCCTTCAGAAAAGTCTAATAGCGCTGCAAGTCATGACCTCTCCTTGCAGAGGCTCTTTCCCCATACGCCACACTTGCTCAAGTGTCTTTGTTATAGTTGCGTGAGTTTGTCCATTGCAAACCTTAAATACATTGCCCTGCAATTCCCAGAATCAGCCTCTGGCACATTTTAAAATATTTATGTTGTACTTGTCACGCTGTACTATTTTTATATGGTGGACTATTTAAAGACAGGATGTGTACTGAAGAATGTGGATGTTATCTATTGGAATTGTTTTTCGGAACCTGAGAGAATCATTTTTCATGGTAGCTTTCTTGAAAACCTTTTACTGACGTTTTAGTTTGAAGATGAGTCCTAAGTTTTATGCCATGGTTTAGTAAAATAAAGCATGTGGAATAGCAACATCTTAAATTTAGAATGCAAATAATTTATTTTTATCATTTTTTGATATTGCAGTAACCGCTTGATCATCTCTTATTTTTCTGTCAGAAAGCTTTGTGATTCTGGTGTGTTTAGAAATAGTTTTAGTGTTTATTTTTAGTGAGATCCTCTTCAATATTAGCTTTTGCCTTACTTTTTAAAAAATTTATAATAAACTTTCCAAATTTATGCTGTTTGTAGTTCAGTTATATTTTATATTTAGATAGGATTTTGACTACTGAAGGATGTCTTTACTTCTAATAACTGCTTTAATCTTCTGAATAACCATGCCTGGCATATTTGATCCGTTGGATTCATCTTGGTTCATAGTATGGGTTTACTCTTAGTCTCTCACATGGCTTCACATTAGCCTTCATGCAGTTCGTTTGCCAAAATCTTTTGAGTTTTCACATCTTACTAGCATATTCTTAATTTTGTCTATTTTTTTTTCTTCAACTTTTTTAAAAATATTTTTTTTTCTAAGCCTTTAGTCATTCTTGTGTTTCTCCAGTTTCTCTCCTGTTTAGTTTGCATCTTTCTGGGAGTGAAATGCCCCAAGTGGGGCAGAAGGCCATCTGAAGTCTTGCATGTGGAAAAATGGAAGCGTTCCCTCCTCTGCCTGTTCTTCTGCCTGTATGTTACTGTGCAGCAGGCAGAAATCAGAAACAAACAAACAAACAAACAAACAAAAAACAGAATGCAACTGTTGTTAGTATCTAGTATAGTGGGGCTACTTCTGTAGCATATAACATGTTTTTCTGATGTGTAGAACACCTTGTAAACTCTTCATTTTGGGAAAATAATTGCTGCTGAGCAATAGCTTCCTTTTTGACATGGCTGCATTTTAAAATTTTTAGTGAAGACATGTAAATCATGAGGTGGTTCTCAGAAGGAATTAGATGCTTGTAAGTTGAAGAATCTGTTTATCATTCTGTGCAATTCCTGAGCAAAGCGACATTGGTGTTGTAATGTCTGTTGTTTTTCATGATTAATCTTTCTGAAAAGTTGTTTATACAATGAGGTGAAAACTTAAGAGACTGGGAATGGAAATGATGCAGCCATTCTTTATGGAAAATTTTCGTCCCTTTTCTTGACTCCACCATGTAAAGACATGGGGAGTGAGAGACCTATTGAACACAAGATAAGCATCTTTTTAGAAACTCCATAGCAACATCTGTTTAAGGCAACGGGACCCATCACAGTTCTCAGGTAATAATCTATCAAGTAACCATTTCTAAAGAGTCCTGTTCACGTGAAATTCTCAGTCAGGTGCATCTTTCCACTCACTGGCCTCCTGTTACTTGCTTCCCCTTCTGCATGTGGATTTGACTTTTCCTTATGGGAGAGCTGCTCTGTCCCTACTTGGCCAGATGGGTTTGTCAGGTTTAGGACAATATGCTTTTTTATTTTTTTTCCTTTAGAAATGTTATATTCATTTCAAGCTAATAAATCAAGCTCTGGGTTTTTGAATGTTCGCTGCAATGTCTGCTGTTAATGTTTTCAGCTTCCGAACTTGTAGAGTTATCCAATCTTTAAAGGACTAGGGCATTTGTTGTATGTTTCCTGTGATATGTTATTTCCTTTGTCTTTGCTTTCCCTATTTGCAGTGCATAAATTTTTACAGTTATTCCCTTCCTACCCTTTCATACAGCTCTTATGATTTTTCCTGTACCTGCTTATCTTGAGGTCAGGGTAAAATTAGCCAGTGCGTGCATTAAGGGTAAAATTTAGCCAGCATGTGCATCTCTCCTGCCTTTTCTACCATTTCAAATGAAATGTTGTGCTTATTTCATCTAAGTGTTGCAGATTGGTGAGTTTCTTGTTGTCAAGGAAAGTGTTCCTCACGAAACTTTCCCTCCTAATTCTGTTTTTTAGAACTTAGTTTTTCTTTGACTTTCCATTCTCCAGTTCCTTCAACTGTTAAAATTATTTCTACTATCAGTACTGAGCTGTGCTAAGTCATAGGCCATTTAAGCATTACAGTATTCACAGATGTCTACCTGTTTTCTTGACACGCAGAAAGAAATGACAAATGCCCTAGCAACTTGCGCTGGTTACCTGTTTGTCATTATGCCCAGAGTATTCCACTTGCATGTATATCCCATTTAAGTTTGGTGTGCGTCCTGCTTCTTTTCCACCCTCGTCCTTTGTCTTTGCTCATCTAATATTGAGTGTTTTGTTGCTGTTATGTTTTCAAAGTAATAGTGCTTTTGTGCAGGGATGGTAACTAGTTCTTACGTCTGTCTGAACAGCACAGTGATGTGAAAACACAGTGTACCCCCGCCTTGGTTGCCTACGTCTCAAACCTGCCTATTGCCAGGTTTGAACTTTACAGTATGGGAAGTGTAGGGTGAAGAGACACAGCCTTTTTTCCCTATTTCAGTGAATCACCTCTTCTCCCCCTACTCTCTCCCAGGGGAGAGAAAATACCTTCTGTTCTGAAAAAGTAACAACTGAGGCAGATAATCTGGCTGATACAGGGAACAAGTGTATGTGAAGTGCCTCCTGGAATACCCTTACTGGAGCCAGACCAGTGTTGGACATCTTGGTTTGCTCTGCAAAAATGAGATTTGCCCTTGATACAGAAGAGAGGTTTGGTTTACCTAGACAGTTCTTTGTTCCATAACTTCTAGTTTTATGTGACTTTTCCTGAAAAATATGGTTAGGCCATTGGAGTCAGCATACTTCAGCATCTACAGAACTTTCAGACTTGATTGGGGTTTCTGGGACAGGCTTTTATTAGGCAAGGATGGCAGATGTAAAGCAGACACGTCAGTTGTTTGGTTGAAAATAGCTTCAAATTGAGATTAATAAGGTTGTTTATACGACTTGACAAAAGCGGTCCTAATATCACCAGATTTAGTGATGTCCCCCTTTTTGCTCTAATTTAATCATCTGACTTACCTAAACCTTTGTTTTTTAGAGTAATCAAGAAGCTCTCAGGCTTTCTTTTTTTAAAATTTTTTATTCTTAAACTTTCCAGTTGAAGTTCTGGTGAACTGGTGAGCCTCTTCTCTATTTATATGTGCAAATGTATCTCTGTCTATTATATTTTTTAAATCTGATGCACCCCCATGCAGTGGGAAAGTATGATTGCCCCTGTTTTGGAGGGAGCTGGGCTGACCTGGCTCTTGACAGGGCATTCATCATGCAGCTCAGTGGTAAAGATGGTAACTTCTATCCCAAATGAGGACCTGAGTGGTGAGAGATAAATTCGTAAATTGATAAAGTTTTTGCTGTTACAGTAGTGGATGAAGGTATGAGAAAACTGACGGCTGGGTTCATAAAAGGAGTGATGTGAAGCAGTACCTCGCCCTCCTGTGCTCTCCTTCTAGGTAGCTGGCAACAGTAGTGTAAGCTATGACTGAGTACCTAGAAATGGAATTTGTGATAGCTGAAGTGCAGGGAAGTATTTAAGAAGTCATTTGGGAAATGAATATATTCATTCATCTCCCTGGTACTGTGTCAATAGGACTGGGATCCATAGAGGGCCTTCATCACTGGGCTATTTGATAATCCTTCCTTTTTAGTTGTGTCGGTAAATTCTGTCTGGCTGTGGTGGTTTTACTCGGGTGGGCAGCCGAGTTCCACCACAACCACTCTCTCACTCCCCCTCCTCAAAGAGGAGCGAGGAGTGAGAAAATACGATGAAAGGGGCTCAAGGGTTGAGATAAGGACTAGGAGATCGCGCAATAATTATCGTGACGGGCAAAACAGACTCAGCATAGAGAGAAAGTAAGATTTATTGCTTATTACTAACAAGCTAGAGAAGTGAGAAACAAAGGAAAGAAACCAAAAGCACCTTCCCCCCCCCCCCATCCACCCTCTTCCACCTCCTCCCCCCGAGCGGCGCAGGGGAACGGGGGAATGGGGGTCGTGGTCAGTCTACAGCACTTCTTCTCTGCCGCTCCTTCTCGGTCACTCTTGTCCCCTGTGCTGTGGGGTCCCACCCACGGGATGCAGTCCTTGCCAAACTGATCCAGCGTGGGCTGTCCACAGGCAGCAGCTCTTCAAGAACTGCTCCATATATGGGTCCGTACCACGGGGTCCATCCCTTGGGAGCAAACTGCTCCAACCTGGGTCCCCCACGGGCAGCAGCTCCTGCCAGGTCACCTGCTCCTGCGTGGTCTCCTCTCCACGGGCTGCAGGTCCGGCCCGGAATCTGCTCCGGCAGGGGTCTTCCACAGGCCGCAGTCTCCTTCGGGGCACAGGCTCCACCGTGGTCTCCTCCACGGGCTGCAGCGTGGAACCCTGCTCCCCCTCCATGGGCTGCAGGGGAACATCCTGCTTCACCATGGTCCTCACCACAGGGGACTTCTGCTCCGGCGCCTGGAGCACCTCTCCCCCTCCTTCTTCACTGACCTTGGCGCCTGCAAGGCTGTTTCTCACTCCTCTCACCCACCCAGCTGCTGAGTGGTGCAGCGGTTTTTTCCGGGTCTTAAATATGCTCTCACAGAGGCGCAAAACAACATCGCTTATTGGCTCAGCTCTGGTCAGCAGTGGGGCCCTTACCAAACATGGGGCAGCTTCTAGATCCTTCTCACAGAAGCCACCCCTATGGCCCCCCCTCCTACCAAAACCTTGCCACGTAAACCCACTACACTGGCTAAATGAGTCCTTTGTGTCTTTTCTTCAGTCTTGCTTATTCCAGGCCTCCTCCTCCTCCTCTCCTCCCTGCTTGGTGGGTAGAAAAATCATGGGAGGTGGATTTGTAATCTTCTTGAGCTGCATTGAAGTTAAATCTCCCACATAAATGAATGATTTTCCTCCAGAATATTTTCACCAAAAGACATGTTTTTTCTGAATGGAATCTGTGTCTTGCAGCCTTTTTTGAGTGATTCAACAGTGTTAATGAGCGCTGGACATGAACTAAGTCAACCAGGAATAAAACTTCAGGATAAAGGTGTTTAGTCCAGGCATTCTCATTGGGTTTGGATGTGGAATAGATTTAAGCCATTCATCTCTGGCAAAATGAAAGCAGTTTTGAGAATGCATGGACAAATCACTCAATACAACTCTAGAATTCTACTGATAGATCTTGAGGCTTGTAAAATCTTAGGTGCTGAAGGGTAAACCGGGCCTTTGGGGATTACACTTTTCTGTCCCAGCTAAGATGACCTCATTTGTAGGTAATTCCTTCAGGTAGATGTTTGCTTCTGCCTTTACAGTCTGAATATGTCCAATATAATAAAGAGTTATATTATCTGGAAAAAAAAAAAAAAAAAAGGTGGTCTCCTGTGCGTTCATATTGAATAATAGAGACTTCACCTGTTGCTGGCTGACAGAATGAGCTGAAACCAGGTAATTGGCATCTTGTTTCATGGATTCTGATAAAGTAAAACCAACATTATCAGTAGTTTTGGAATTAACCTTCTGTATCTATGTCTTGGTTGTAAGGAGCACTCTGTAAAATTCTTTCTTTCTTGCAGTGCCAGTTGTGTAGGAAATGAATGTCTGATCTAATGGAATGTGTTCAAAAGCCATAAATAGCTAACGTTTTGTCTAGCTGTTCAGTATTATCTATTAAAGTATTCAGAAGTATTGTATTTCTTCTGGGGATGAACCTTTACGAGAAAGGATGAGGAATACAAGCTTGATTCTTTTTGGAAATTTATGTTTGCTCTGGACTTGAATGGTTGGATATGTATTCGATATCCTGTCCCTTTTTAATGTGGAAAAGGGGCAGGATATAGTGTAACACTACCTGCTTTGAATTATAACAAATGTGCAACATGTAAAGAATCTGTTCTTTTATCTTCAGAGCTTTAAATGTTTTAAATAATCTTTTAAATAATTGTTTTTTACTTAGTGTGATATTAGGTGCTTTTTTTTTTTTTTTTTTTGTCTGTAACCTCTGTTTTAAAATATATCTTCTGATGCAGGCTTCAAGCCGTCAAGAAGATGAGCAAGTGATCCTTGTCAGAACCGATCAAAGTGGAAGGGCATGGCCTGTGACCACATCAGGTGAACCACAGGAGCCTAGAGGAGGACGGAGAAAGAGACAGATGGTAAGTTTTGTAAAAGTGAGTATTAAGGAGTGAAATTCAGAAATGATTTTGTAGATTTACTTTTATGGTGCATGAATTAATGTGAGTGACTTATCAGACTGTCGATAGGTAGTTAAAAAGTGCCCTTCAGATGATGATTGTAATTGTTAGATAACGTATTAAGCATATATTAAGTTTATTTTCAGACTTATGTTTCCCTAGAGACTGTTTTAGGGCTTATTTAAATGCACAATCAAGGAAAAGTAAGTATTTTTTCAAATTATCAGTCTCTTAGCTAAGCAGTTTTTATTGCATAAAGTTTGTAAACAATAAAGTTTATCAGAGCTGAATATTTCCAAAATATCTGTGGGTAATTTCACTTTTCTTCTGATCAAAAGTACTGCTGCTGATAATAAAACTTATGACCCAGCTTTTACAGCAAAATCTTTTGGGGAACATGGAGAAGCTTGGAGGCTGGAGGAACATTTTATTCTTCTGACGTTTGTTTGCAATAGTAAATAAACTAGTATTTTGAACTTGGGTCTGGAGGAGCATTCAATACCTTATATTTCTAGTATATGCTTGATTAGTACAACAGATCAGTTTGTGATAGTGATGTGGAGGAGTAAGAGGAACAAGAGGTGAGGAATTGTTTGTCATCTTCCTGTTCTTTCTATTTTGGAAAAATGCCACCTCTGCTATGTTAATTACCATACCCTATGATTCTGCAGTATTTAGTTTCATCCTGCTCTGAAGGACAAATTCTATTTTGATGTGTACTCTTAAGATGGCAGAAGTGCCGCATTTATAAAGTTTTCAATAATGTATTTGATTGCTTTTTCTTTTTTCTTTTTTTTCCTTTTTTTTTGTATTTTTTTTTCCTGGTTTAACTGTCTTTAATTGAGAATTCAAAAACTTCTGTAAATAATGGAGATTACTTTTTGGAATATTCCATCACTGTGAACTGATCAACCGTTTCAGTGAATTACTGTGTGACTTTCCTGAGTTGGTAGTGTTGGACTCTGACAGCCTAAGGAGATACCATGATTGTGAAACAAGGCAATATTTTTATTTAGACCTACTGAAACAATTGAAGGAGTAGGAAATGCTCATTGTTCCTTTCCTTAGGTCAAATGAAGCAGCAAGCCCAGTTGTTTCAGATGTGCTTAGCTTGATCCTCTGTTCTTTAAACTTGTTGAAATTATCAGGGTCTGAATTTCATTCTTGATCTTTCTCACTAGATTTTTATTGTATTCAATATGTTTGTTTCCAGGTCACTACTCATGTAGATAAAGAAAGAGTAAGGTACTTTCCGGATGATGACAGTATGAATCTGCAGGATTTAGTCAGAAATGAGAAGACAAGAACAGCAGAGGATCAAAATGCGCTGTTCATGCGTATGGCATCAAAGGTAAGGTGTGATGTGTATGGGTTTCTGAGTGAGCATTTTTTTATAAGAAAAAATCAAAAAAAGAGGCGGTGGAGGCTCACTCTGCTATGTATGTTGCTTTTTGGTGAGAATTCTGCTTGTCTTGAATAATGTTCAAGTCTGTTGGATGATTTTACTGTCATCAAAGAGATAGAAACGTATGCAGGAAATGTGGTGTATTCAGCTCCTTCATGAGCTGATTGTGCTGTTCCTCTGCCTATAGATTTTGATGCTATGAATGAAATCTTAGCTTACCCCTGAAGTTTCTAAAATTTATGGAAACTATTTTTTGTGTATTCATATATTTGTTGATTTCAAGTTTATTTGCTTCAAACTGGAAACATACCAAACATTTGGTTCTTAGTGTGTGTTCAGTTACCCTTTAAAATTTTTTTTTGTATTTTTGACATCGTACTAAGTAACTTTTAATGCAAGGACTGGATTATATGCAGGGAAGAAGAGCAAACTTGAACGGAGATCAAAGACTTCTTTATTATTTGGTTTTCCAAGTCTTCAAAGGGAAAATTCTGATAATTTTTCTTTGTTCTTTTTTTTTTTTTTTGCATGTAAATATGTTGTTTTTTTTCTGTTCAACTTTGAAATATACATTTTCTAAGTTTTTGATGAGTGAGACACTTCACGTAAGAACATCCATACCAGTGATTCACTCAGATTCATTCTGGGCTGTGACTGCTTAGGCGAAATTATAAAAGCAGGTCACATTTCGAATGATGCATCCTCTGTGCGCTTTTCTGGCCATTACCAATTTGAAAAAAAAAAAAATAATAATAATTCTGTAGCTGGTATTTCTCTCTGCTTTTGGTTTATGGGATTGTTAAGGTAATTGGGGAGTGGACTGAATATCCCCTTCTGCTTCCTTTTAGTGACTCCTTATATCCCATTCTATTATCTGTACCTACTGCTAAAAGCTAAGGGCTATAATTATTTGAAGAAAACAAAAAACCTGAATCCTGTGTGCATGGCATCTTTGGTTGCAATCTTGTACCTGTAGTCAGTTCCTCAAAGATCTAAGTTACCTGCATTATAAGGTTTTCTGGGATAGTGTTGAAATTCAATCCAGGTAGGAATGGGACGAAAATGGCTGTTTTAAAAATAAAAATTCGACACAAATGATGATGAACCTTGGCAAATGAACTTCTGCATACTTATAGAGGAAAATGTAAGATAGTGTTTATCTTCTAAAAAGAAGCAATTACAAAAAAAAAATGCAGTGTCTATTTACTGGGAAAAGAATACATAAAAAGAAAATGCTTGAAGGCTGTTAGGAATCTCTAGTACTAAGTGCTGACTGCAAATGTGTGCTACTGACAAAAACATTCTAAGGGAGAGAACACCTTCCCCAGATGGGATGAAACTTTATTTAAAAATAAATCCAAGGATGGGTGAACAGAAGAATAAAGAGCTTTTGGAGGTTAAAAGAAAAATCAAGTCCAAAACTTAACAGTTATTTAAAAGTACTTGTCATGCCCAAGTAAGGAGCATGGAACATAGCCTGAGCCTAGCAGCCTGAAATTAAGTTTTGATAAAAAAAGGTTGAAAATTGATCTAGAGAGAATTATATTGAATAAATATTCCCTTTGCTAAAACAATAAAATCAGGAATTAAGCTCACTGGAAGAAGCCTGAAGGAATGTCGTGTTGCTAAAAGTGATAGAGATGTAAATAAAACATTTAGGAAAGATGAGTGCTTGACAGAACTAATGAAATATTTGCATTTGAGGAGTGAGTAAGGGAATTGGGGTTGTTCAGCCTGGAGAAAAGGAGGCTGAGGTGAAATCTTACTGCTCTCTACAGCCACCTGAAAGGAAGCCGCAGTGAGGAACATATCCTTCTCTTTTCTCAGGTGACAAGTGGCAGGATGTGAGGAAATGGTCTCAAGTTATGCCAGGGGAAGTTTAGATTGGATATTGGGAAGAATTTCTTCGTGGAGAGGGTCGTTATGCATCGGAACAAGTTGCTCAGGGAAGTGGTGGAGTCCCTATCCCTGGGGGTATTTAAGACGTGACATTAAGGGCCATGGTTTAGTGACAGGACTTGTTAGGTCAGGTTGATGGTTGGACTTGATGGTCTTGAAGGTCTTTTCCAGCCTAGGTGATTCAATGGTTCTAGTATTAACTATAAGTGAGGTCAGAGAGATTCCAATGCATGAGCTATTATTTATGGAGAATAAATGATGAATGTTCTCAACAGTGTCAGTGAAATGAAAGTTAGCTCCAATTCATAAAAATCCATCATTTTAAATCCAAACTTGAATTTGAGATGAGTAATAACAAATGACTAAAAACAAATGGTCCCTGCTTAAGTAGTGTGGAAACAGTCGGACATGACACTGCTGAACCACAAACCAGTGAGAGCAACCTTTATTCATCCATGGTGGAACAGAGGATGGCAAGTATAATGGCAATCTGAAAAGAAAATAGAGGACAGGAGTAAATGGTTAGTTTTTATTATAAAAAGAGGTTACTAAGAGATTCTTCAGGAGTCTCTTCTGTTTAGCAGGTACATAAACCATCTGGAAGAAAGTATAACCTGACAATTTGTTACTGTTACGTAACTATTCAGGACTGTCAAAACTAGAGCTTACTATAAAGAATTGTAGAATTTCAAAACAAAAAGCTGGGATTCTTATAATGTTATAAAAATTGAATCTGAACTGATTCTCAAGATTCATTTTGGAGAGTCACTGGAGTGAAGTACGTATTTTGGTGGTGTGAGCCATCTGTCCAATTTTGAATGGCTGCTAAAGCATTTTTTTTTTTTTTGGCTATAAAAGGAATTAAGAGAATTAGCTCAGACACAGGAAATTGTGTTGCAGACCTCTAAAATGAGGAGAAAGAGATCCGATCATAGGTATACAGGCAGTAAATTCAGATGCATGTCAGGTTTGCATTCCTAATGCAGAATGGTGGTAATCATGAAGCTGAGTGAAACTAAACTGTGCATGTACCACATTGCTACAGGAACATGACCATAGGAGACAAAAAAAAAGTTGAAAATTGATTATTTTTTTTTACTGACAGTTTTATAATACAAAATATATGTGAAGCACTCAGTTTTCATTACTATTAGCTGTAAGTAACATGTCTGTAGTTCCTTCTGCCCTCATCTGTAAGTACTACTCAATAAGTCGTTCAGTTTTCCCAAATTCATGCTGTTAAAACTTACGTAATCCTTTCATTCCATCGGTAGATGCTTGTGGGTGTGTAGAGACTGGTTTCTACAATATTACTTCAATAGAAATTACCTTTTATTTGTGTGCAGAAATTCTACTAAGGCATTTTTTTTGATTGTTTTACAAAAAGAAAGTGGGAAAGATTATGTTGCTCATCAGACCATTTAAATTTTGCCCATAAACTAATTTTATTTCAAAATCTCTGCAGTAATCTGTAACATGAATGTAAACATGTAAGACAATTATTTGTAAGTACACAAGTACATTAGTAATGCTGGCCTTCACTTAGGGGTTTAGTAAAGAGATATGCTGGTATTATAGACTGGCAAACAGGGCATTTACATGTTGCCTTTCCTTGGTTCTGAAGTCTGTAAAATGGAAAATTGCTTTCAGCCTTATCATTTTCACTTGCTGTGCAAACCTGCCTGTTGTACATATTTGCATTTCCATCACCATAAAGCAAAATAATAGTCTGCAAGCACTTTACAAGCTAAACTAAAAAATGCAGGATGTTGCTGCTGCTTCTACTATCATCTAATAAATGTTTTTCTTCTTTCTTTACCTGGTGAAACCCTTCTAGTGCAGCATTTACCACACCTGATAAAACTCTTACAAAGCTCTTGTGCGCTGTTGCTTTTTACATTTATTTAACGATCTGAGCATGCGCATGTTGTGCTGTAGAAACATTAATACAAAAACCTGAGACAAATAATTTCAAGCATCTTGTCCTGTGTTACACTAGGTTTCAGTTTAACGCAGTAGACAGCTTTCTATATTTCTGTATATTGTGTGGACACAAAATTAAAGCTGTTTCTGTGTGTGGAACCAAATCAACAGATGTGAGAGCTAGATTACAGAAGAAGACTTGGGAAAAAGAGGAACTGTGTGGATGCAGCTCATAGTAAATGACTGCATAAGCGTTTTGTGTTCATTAAGAATTAGGTTAGAATTACCAGGTGTGTTACAAATGAAGGCTTGTGCAGTACAGCCCTTTTTTACGGCTTAAAGTCATGGACAGGGATAACTGTGAAGTTAAATGCTAATCATTTGCACTTCTCACATTCTGTGGCTGAAGGTATTTTGTTTGGCTTGCATTAAATTCAGTTGACTTTTACATAAAATGTTGTCTGTCCTGGTAACTATTTGTAGCAAAAGGAGCAATTTTCATTTCAAATAACAGAAACAGCAAGGAGCCTGGTCCCTAACCCTTGAACAATCCTCTGTTATTTGCTTCTTCCTTAACTTTCTGCTGCTCCAAGGTGGTCCTGAGCTACCTTGCTCACAACATGAATTGCAATGTTCTCCTGTCAGTGACACAGGACTTTAAAAGACTGTGTGCTGGTATGTCAAAATCCTTTTATGCTATGTGTTCAGTGTATGATTTCACAGTGAAGATCGGTTTGGGAAATGCCTATGTGTTGAATTATTTGTGGAATAAAACCTACAAAATCAGTTTCTGTTTTTGTATGGAGGTTGAAGTTGTTATAATAAAATTAACTTGATAAATCTTGATATGGCTTGAAGAAATGCAGTTTGAGGTCAGGAAGGCTTTTTTTCTGAGGTGATTTTGTTCTGAACAACAGCTGCTAAATGCTGACTAAATTTAAATGTGGTGTGATGTATGAGATGTATTCTTATGTCACTCAGGTTTATATTCCAAAAAAAAATAGTTTATTCTTTTTTGCAGCTTCCCAAAATATATGATGAGTACAGCATTCCACAGATATTAACTCTGTCATTTAAGGTTGAAGACGTCAATGTTGCCATGACAATTTAAAATCAAAATGGTACATTTTATACAATCTATATACGTTTTTTCACAGATTTTCCAAGCAGATTTATTAGCTTATATGGAAGTAACTTGAAATATGATTGTGTTAGAGAGAAAACAGAAGCAGCAGCAGTTCAGCACATAAATAAAAAATAGAACAAGAAAATAAGCTGAAAACCCACCTGAAAAAAATGCAGGAATATTTTGTTACCATGTTAATTGCGTTTAATGGAATTTCCTGTTTCATCCCCAAATTTCAGAGGAAATCTGAAGAGAAAAAGGTGCACTCAGTGTATTACAGAGGCGGAATCCCCGTTGATTAGGAGTTGTGTCTCTTGAGGTTAACTTCAACGACGATATTAAATTCTTTAGTAGGGCTTTCTTTCCATAGGGTGCACCCAAAGAGCAAGTGATAGCAACAGAGGGAGAGATAAGAGACACAGCATGCTTCAGATTGAATATGGAGGCAGCCAGTGTAAGACTCCAGGAGTTTTACTGTAGCAATAAGAAAAACAGAATCAGTGTAAAATTAAACTGAGAGACAGTTCCAGTGATCTGAACAAGTGTTGGCAGAAAAATGAGGCTGACTCTGGAGTGTGTTGAATACAGATCTACAAGAGTTACTTTCAGAAGCAGCCCTATGCCAAGGTGCCTAATGGCTTCAGTAATGTTAACTTTGGGAATAAAAAAAGAATATTATATAATTACTTACATAATGTGATAATTAACGTGAATAATAATGATAAGCTACGGATTTTATCAGCAAATACAACATTGTAACTTTTCCATCTCAAATTATTTTCATTTATGCACAGTCAAATGCTAATCCTTTCTTGAATTCCTGGGCTGAATGGTTAGAGAGATCTCTCTTTTTTTTTTAATTTTTTTTTTTTTATTGGGTGTCTGCCACATTTGCACATTTGAACTGTAATAAAGCTGTCTAAATGAGAGCCCAAAGGATGCTTTTTGTGCACTCCTGAAAAATGTTTGGATGTCTTCCCTGACTATTGCTAAATGTTTGTATATTGCAGACCTTTGTTGGCCAGGGTAAGCAAAATTATGATGCTATCTCTGTTGGTTAAACCAAAGCTGCAACCTGGTTTTGGAAAACAGTTCCCCCATCAGATGGATGGAAGCTTGACTGTTGCATGCCATGAGGTGTAGGATGCTGTGGTGCTAAGCATGCCAAAGCTGCCTGGTTATTCTCTGGTTAATTGTTGCTTGCCAAAGGAGAAGTTGAAAAATAGATGGCACATATGAAGGAAGGATGTGGCAGATGAGCCCAGAACAAAAAAGTAAAATGGGAAAGAGAAGGCAAGGAACTGAGAAGATGCTCTCTCGCATGAGGGTGGTGTTGGGTCAGCTCTTGTTATTGGCCAGTGCCTGGTAGGAACAATGACTTCATCATCTTTATAGATATCTAAACTTCTTATATAAACTCTGGGCTGCTCAGAGATGTATGTAAGACATCCAAACTTAGAAGTGATACACAGGTGACTGCCTATTTTGCTGTACAGCACCTGAAATACAGCGTGGGTAGCATCAAGCATGGACGGGGAACTAACTGCACAACTTCCAGAACGCAGTGCCTTCTGCGTCTAACGGGTGTGATACTTCACCTGAATGCAGCACAGGGGCTTTTGAGCAACTCTAATAGACCAGCATAGTTTCTTCTTTGGATTTGTACTAGCTCTCTCTTTTGTACTGAAGAAAATATTTATGAAATAATTCAGTTTTTATACTTTGCTTCCCTTCTAGCATTTTTGAGAACTCTCTTGTTTTTTCAGTTCCCTAGTACCTTGTTCAGAGAGATTTCATTATAACTAAATCATGCAATTGGCAAAACATACTGGACACCTTATTGGAAAAGCAAGAGGATATATTTTTGGAGAGAGAATTTCCATTTTCTTCCTGAATAACTTTTTTTTTTTTTTTTAAAGCTAATGTTTAGAGTAGTAATTGAAGAGTGCTATCTCATCTGCTGTAATAGCAGCTGCATTTTCTTGTATTTCAATGCTGACACAGGGATGCTTGGCATCTGTACTACTTGAGGGAAGATCATATTTAAGGACTGATACCCTTGGAGGCATTTTCACTGCTACTGGCAAAGAATGCGTTAATGATGTTCATTGCTACTATTCCAATATTGCAGTGTCTTTTTTTTTAATTTATTTTTATTTTTTAAAGGCAGCAAAAATATTGCTGCATAGATTAACTGACATAAACTTGTAGTTTATCTTATTTCAGTACGAATACACAATTCTTTCTGGATAGTATTTTTGCTTCTCTTTAGGTTTCTGAACTTCCTGAACTATTTTGAGGTATGTTGGAGGGACATTGTGATAATAGGGAATTCACAAAGAAAATGTTACTCCTTTCATTACTGTTGTTTTTAAAGGCAAAAGTGTGTCCCGTTTTAACATTATTTTAAAGCCATCTAAAGGATGTGAAAAACATGACAAGAAGCGAAGATTCAGGGACAGGCTGACCATCTGTAACTGGGTCTCCTTGTCTCAAAACTGCAGTATAATGGCAGCGTACACTGGTGTGCTAGATTTATTATTTGAATAAAAGTCTTGTAAACTTGTTAAATGTGTGAAAATGGGGAAAAAATAATCCTTTATTTTTCCAATTCCCCCTTGCCTGTTCTTCAGCAAGGGAAAGGTGCAGTGCTTGAGCAGTGTACAGCTGGATGGGTGTTATTAGTGGGTAGGCTTTTTTATTGCACAAGCAAGTTGAAATAACATTCTTCTTAGATCTTGTTTATTTCAAGCACTTATTTAATGTCTGAAACAGAGGTGTTGGTTTCTTGAACAGCCTTACAGTCTTTGCTGTCTTCTGTTATTGCAGTGGTATCTGTAATGATATTTCAGCATGTGCCCTGGCAGCCAGGAGGGCCAACCATACCTTGGGGTGCATCAGGCACAGCACTGCCATCTGGGTGAGGGAAGGGTACCTCAAGTACTCTGTGCAGTTTTGGGCACTGCAATGTAAGAAAGACATAAAACTATTACAGAGTGTCCAAAGGAGAGATACAAAGATGGTGAAGGGTCTTGAGAGCAAGATGTATGAGCAGCTTCTGAGGTCCCTTGATTTGTTTGGCCCAGAGCAGAGGAGGCCTCATGGCGGCCTGCAGCTCCCTCATGAGGGGAGTGGAGGGGCAGGAGCTGAGCTCTGCTCTCTGGGGACAGCGACAGGACCCGAGGGAATGGCATGGAGCTGGGACAGGGGAGGGTCAGGCTGGGTGTTAGGGAAAGGTTTTGCACCCAGAGGGTGGTTGGGCACTGGGACAGGTTCCCCAGGCCAGCCTGCTGGAGTTCAAGAAGCATTTGGACAATGCTCTCAGACACATGGTCTGACTTTTTGGGTGGTCCTTTGGGGACCCAGGAGTTGGACGTGATGATCCTTGCAGGTCCCTTACAACTTGGGATGTTCTATGATTCAGTATCTTGTTTGTTGCTAGAAGTGATCCAAACCTGATCTGTGCATACTCTATATATCCCTTTCCTGTGACTTCTATTGCCAAAATGCTGCATTGCTACCTACCTTTTTATTGTTCCCTTATTAGTCTGAAGTAGTCTTGTGTCTACGTTATTGAGTTCCTTGACTTTGCTTAATCCAATTGTATCGAACAAAATGTTACATCTTCAACCAAAATTGCATTTTCCAGATTTAGTTTTATAATTTTTATTATTCAATTCAGTTAAAATATCAGTCGGAAGGTGGCTCTTAATGTATAACCAGGTAACTTTATCTGTTTAGTATTTTAGAATTAATTCAGTTATTTGGTACTGAAAGTACTGAGCATTTTCAAAAGAAACTGTTGATCAGTTCTAGGGAACCTCAGTATTCAGGAAAAGTAAGAGCTGTTGTCTGTGTTTTGGGTTGGAAAACTACCTATCTACCCTCCAAAGTAAAGTGTTTTTTCCCCCCTTTTTTTTCCTTTTTGTCTTATTGTATTATCTAAACATACTACTTCTGGGATATATGGAGGATTTTCTTTTATTAGGAAAATGTTTCACTTATGGCAGTTGGTTTTAATATTGTTGTTGTCTTAAATGGTGGCTACATTTGAACATTAAACAAGGCAGACCACTCCAAGCACCGTATGTTCTTGTATAAGAAAATTGAACGAAGCAGGCAAATTATGTGAAATAAGTCACGCATATATAAATCAACAATCCATTGTGACAGGATTTTTGTAAGTTACAAAGGAGATGGTTCCAAAGGGTCTGTCACTCAGAGTGTTGGTTTGCTGAATCATTGTTACTTAGCTTTATTTTCTAGATATCAAACATTCAACTTAATGTTGTTCTGTTGGATTTAATAACTGTTTCTGTAATGAGACGAAATGTCTGTAACCGAAATATCTGAGAGACTGTATTTGAAGAGAAGCCCCTTAGATCAGACCTCAGCAAGTAATAAAACTGTAATGACACCCTTGACGCTAGACCTTTTTGAATCTTTTGAATGTTCACAATATGTATCTGTAGGTTCAGGAGCTCTTTATACCCAAAGGAGGAGACATTTAGCAAATTGACTACAAATTTTTTTTTTTTGTGTGTGTGTGCTAGATATTAATATTTTACTTCAAAATATTAAATGTAAAGTCTTTAATTTTTAAACCTGCTCTTTGTGGGAAAAAATACAACTTTATTGTCTCTGCGGGCAGAATGTAAGCTTCAGCTAGTCTAAATATATCTAGTGAACAACGTCATTCATGTCAATGTTATTTTCCGTGAGAGGACAGTACTTCGGGTCTTGAAAAGGAAGAGAAAATGGATGTACAGGTCTTCAGTTATTCCCTGGATAGATGTTTCTAACTGCTTTAAGAGAGTTTTCAGGAGGTTCTGTTTCATTACCTTGAAAAAGACATGTCATTTACCCAGTCACAGAAAGCAATCTACCTGTTGAATAAAATGTCATCAGTTACCTCTAGCAAAGGACTAATGCTACCCCAGTCTGTATTTTAATATGTATTAGGATTTGTTGCAAAGACACCTTTGCTGTTTCATGAAGGAAATGCTATTACTAATTCTTGAAGGAAAACTACTCATACATAAATCTGCCAGTACTCTGAAGGTCCAGCACCTCCTGTATCAAG
Organism: Nettapus auritus; assembly: GCA_011076525.1. Lineage (NCBI taxonomy): Eukaryota > Metazoa > Chordata > Aves > Anseriformes > Anatidae > Nettapus > Nettapus auritus. The sequence continues at coordinate 188,712,157 of CM021765.1, forward strand.
AGATCTATATAATGTGTTGTTTTTTTCCCGTGTCATTTCGATAAGGAAATTACTGAAACTATTCAAGGTAAAATTGCAGTCAGGTATAGTATCACAGCATAAGGACTTCATTTAGAGAGGAAAAACTTGGAAAAATTATTTTGAAAGCCTTTTCCCTTTGCTTTAGTTGTGTATGTTGAATGTTTATGGTATTACTGGCACATAATTTTAAAGCTGTATAGAGTATCCAGAAAAGTAAGTGGATAAATACTTTCCTAAATCCTTTACAGTCAGTCTTTGCAATCAAGACTTGTTAAGCCTTCATTTAGGCAAGACAACCTGGGATTTGTTTGTCATCAAAGACTGATAAAGATTGATGTTATACACACATCCATGTGTGTGTTGAGTGGTGAAGCTTAGTGAAATCCTCTTTCATTTAAGTTTGACCTGCGACCCACACCCACACGCTTTACTGCCCTTCCTTTCCTTTCCATTCACTGTCTCTTGCTGCAGTTGCCCTGTCACCATGCATCACCTCCAGTTCCTAGCTACAGACTCCATTCCTTCAAAGTAATGTCTAGGTGAGACATAGCCGTTTGGTCTGGGTTTCCATATTATTCACATCCTGTAAGATTCCATTCACCCTCTAGCACATCTTCATAACAAATACTAAATATTTTCAGAGCTTCCTTTTAAATATATGGCATTTAACTAAAGTGTAACAATTAGTAAACAAACCTACATAAAATGTGGATTATTCAGCCTTGTTTCTGATAATGTTAGTTGTGTTGGTTATGCCTATGTAGCAACAGGTACTTTCAAAAAAGACTAAGTATTGAAAACAAAGACTTTTCTTCACAAAATGGCTTAGTGTTGTTCACTTGAGAAGAACAATTGTTGGCATGTTTCCACGGAGTATGAATAGGAGGCGCAGAGTTATGGTGTAGCTATTTTACAACAGGTGATTTAATGGGCAGTGATAGTTATAATAGGAGAAGAGGAGGAGGAAAGGAAAGACTGAAATAAAATGTATGATAATACGCGATGAAGAAAAAATGTACATCTATTTAAAGCTGCAGTTATGTCAGGGTAATATTGAAATACCTAGCCCCTAACTTGAGATGGAATATAGTAATATATTCCTCTCACTACTGTCACACGTCTATACTTTAATATCTATGCTGTCTGAGATTGTGTATGACTGCTCTCAGGAGACGTATTTGATAATAGCATGTTTTGCAGGTGCTGAATGGAATGCAGCAGTGCTACTGCTGCTACATACTTTATCATTTTCTCAGTAAAGGATGTTCCAAAGAACTAAGTATTTTTTTTTCTTGCCTATTTGTATATAAATGCATTTTTTTGTGTGTATCTTTTCAGCTGATGGAAAAAACTGACAGAGAGTACTACACTTTGGATGACATGTTTGTTTCCAAAGCAGCAAAAAGAGCACGCAGTGGGGAAGAGGAAGAAATACAAAGAAGAAAAGCAATACGTGAGCACCAACAGCTTGCTGCACGCATGGAAAAGTGCCCATACTGCTTTGATAGCAGTGAACTTTCTAAACATCTTATTATTGCAATTGGTACCAAGGTAAGAAAATAGTAAGTTAGCACAAAAGTAAAAACAAAAAAGAAATAAAAGAAAGCAGTGTTAATGGTAGAGTGCCTAAGTTTAAGAAAACAATTGCTGCTTTGAAAAGTTTTATTGTTCTTCATCTTATTCTCCCAGACCTTCCTGTTGATTTCAAGAATTCCTTGAGGGTTGGGACAAAAAGATACAAGTCTGTCATGAATTATAAAGCTAGTCTTTGATATCAGAACTTCTGATTTGTGGAAGACAGAAGCAACAATAAAAGATTGTGCAGAGTGCAGAGATTAGACTGTAGGTGGATTTGTGAAAGACTAAATCACATTGCACTGGAGGAAATTTGAACTGGTTACAAACTGTATCTCAGTGATGTCAAAGAATGCTAAGTGGAGAATTCCATTCTTAAGCCTAAAATCCTTTGAAATGAAGAAAAGTTTGGTACAGTGAACCTTCTTGTTTCTGTTAATGCTTTTAAAATATGTGTAAATATTTGGATTTATAATATCTGAAATGCTTCAGTATAGGCTTTTTCTGAGCATTATGCAAGGTTGTCATTTATTATCGATATTTTTCATTTGATTTTCATTTTTATAAAATGTTTATAGACCGAGGAATTAAATGCACATGTACAGATCTGTATGTATATATACATATCTGTATGTATATATATATAAAAGACAAAATACATGTGTATTGTAATGGGCAAAACCAGTGTGATTTCATAATAAACTGGTTCATTACGTGTTGGTCTATTAGCCTGATATTACTGCCTTTGCAGTGGAGCTGCTGTCTGGATACTGCTACTTCATTGGAGCTGTTGATGGATAATGCCAACTGTCACAGAATCACAGAATGGTTTAGGTTGGAAGGTACCTCTGGAGGTCACCTGGTCCAACCTCCTTGCTCATGCAGGGCCACCAAGAGCAGCTTGCCCAAAACAAACTTCAGCACAAGAAAAAAATAAAATAAAAACCTTTTTTGCCACTTGCTTACGCTTTTACTTCATGTGGTTCAGCAGCTGGGACTCTTTACCAGGGAGTGCGGTGATAGTACAAGGAGTAAAGCTAAACTAAAACTAAAAGAGGGGAGATTCAGACTAGATATTTGGAAAAAAAAAAATTACTCAGAAGGTTTAAAGGCCAGGTTGCCCAGAGAAGCTGTGGATGCCCCATCCCTGGAAGTGTTCAAGGCCAGGTTGGATGGAACTTTGGTCAACCTGGTCTGGTGGGAGGTGTCCCTGCCCATGGCAGGGGGTTGGAACCAGGTGGTCTTGAAGGTCCCTTCCAATGCAAACCATTCTATGGTTCTGTGTTTTTCAGTCAAGTTCATTAGCTGTTAAAGTTAGGTAAAGAACAGAAAGAAAGCTAAGTTGGTTTAAAGTCCTTGCTGTAAATACTTTGCTGTAAGTAGAAGTTAATGGCTTCTATTGGTTTAAAACCTAGCAGATAAGATATTTCTTAGCCTTAGCAACAGGAAGATTTTTAACACTAGAAGAATAGGCACTTCAGTTTTTGTTTACTCTTTGTAGGTATACTTGTCTCTACCAAGCAGCGAGTCCCTTACTGAAGGTCACTGCCTTATAGCCCCTTTACAGCATCATACTGCAGCCACACTTTTGGATGAAGAAATCTGGGAAGAAATCCAGGTTAGCTGAGACACCTTCTCATGTTCTAACAGTTTTGTTATAAAATATAGTTTTGAATAATATTATGCTTGTCGTATGTATCTGTTTACATAATTTCCAGCTTGTCAGCTCTTTTTGGTTCTATTAAGGGGCAGAACATTCTTGCATTATGGTTGGAAATTAGTGATCAAAAATCGATAAAGGGAAATGGAGGGTAAACACTGAAGAAACATTCCCATTTATAAGCTCTAGAAAAATGTTGCCTAAGAATGTTGCAGAGATTCTATCCTTTGGAACTGGGCTAGAGGAACATAGTAAGAATGACATAGGTACAGCTGATCCCTTACAGAAAGTGGAATAACTCGCTTGGCAGCCCTTAAGAAAAAGATTGTCAGGACAGAAAGATCACTTATAATAAAAGAATGGTTAAAGATATGTTGTTTACATGAATTTTTTTAAGTTAATCTGGTTTTATGGTGGATAGCAAGACAGAACTATTTTCATTCTTCTTCATATAAGTCAGGTCCCTGTTAGAATCCAATTTCCTACTTTTTTTGAAAAGAATTATTCTAATAAAGTGCCAAGCATGATGGGTCATGCTTTCCAACTGTCATATGAAGACATTTTGAAGGTTTTGAGTTTTGTTTTCTTTGGAAAATGAAAATCAGAATAGTAACAAACTTATGCCTAAAAGATTGATAGTGGTCAGCCTCTCTCCCAGCCCACCTTTACGATTGTTACAAGGGAAAAATAAATTACAACCTGTGTTTTACATCAAAATATTGGAGAGTACTTCATGCTACAGAAAAAGGTCATTGCTTGCACTGTTGCTTAGATTTAAAAACAGGTTAATCCCTGAGTTTGAAATGGTTTAAATAGCTGATCTTGCCTCAACCCTGGCAGATGGATTCTCTTACTTTCCACGGTTACTCCCAGCACTGATTCACATGGCTGGTGTAATTTTTATGCAGTGTTGCTTTGTTAATTATGCTCCGCCCAAGCAGGGCGGAAAGAACTTTTGCATATGACAGAAATGCCTTAGAAAGTTGTATAAGAAGCAACTAAGTGTGATGAGTAGGATCAGGAGTTAAAACAGAGCATTGGGGAGAAGAGATAACTATTTATCCTGTATCCTCTATTTATCCTGCTGACTTTTAACTAAATAGGGGTGTAGAAGAAACAGTTGTAAGTAAAAGATTATCATTTTTCTAAGTGTATATGAGAAGGAAAATAGGATAAAGAAAAGATGAGCAAATGCAGTTTCTGTATGCAACCCTAGACTTTTCCTTGCTAGAAAATGCAACTAGTTGGTAAACCCACCAATGCTGTGAATGTAATAATTTTCAGTTTAAACATTTCTTTGTAGGAAAGTACTTAGGAGGATGATGGACACGTTATTTTTCAGCTCCTGTGTAATTCAGTAGGAGGAGTCTGGAAGGCTTCCACAGGAGTATAAACATACACTTAGTCAGTGGCTAAGCTAACTTAATGATGCCAGAGCCATATCTGATATTGCAGTTGAGGGAAAAAACATCTCTGTTACACTGGATTGAGCACATGTTTTAGCTAACTATTTTTGCTGGGATTTTTTTCAAGATATTTTCAAATAGAGCAGGAAAGGTTCATTTGTACTGTTTGGCTTCTGGCACTTGAATTTAACATGATTCATGTTTTATGCACTTCACTTGCCAAAGTAAATATGCTGTCCTGGTTTCAGTTCGGACAGTTTTCCTCCTAGCAGCTGGTGGAATGTTGTGTTTTGGATTAGGATGGGAAGAATGCTGATAACATGCCGATGTTTTGGTTGTGGCAGAGCAGTGCTTGTACCAAGCCAAGGACTTTTCAGCTCCTCGCTCTGTCCTGCCAGCGGGCAGGCTGGGGGTGCAGCAAGAGCTGGGAGGGGACAGACCCAGGACAGCTGATCCAAACTGGCCAAAGGAGTATTCCATACCATCTGACGTCATGCTAAACAATATATAGGGGTGGCTAGCCGGGATGGGGGGGGCCAGCTGCTCGGGATAGACTGAGCATCGGTCAGCGGGTGGTGAGCAATTGCATTGTGCATCACTTGTTTCATATACATTTATTATTATTATTATTATTATTATTATTATTATTATTATTATTATTTCCTATCTTAATAAACTGTCTCTATCTCAACTCTCGTTTCACTTTTCCGTTTCTCTCCCCCATCCCAGAGAGGGAGGGGGGAGGGTGAGCGAACGGCTGTGTGGTGTTTAGCTGCCGGCCGGGTTAAACCACAACATATGCATATAATTTTTTAATATGAAAAGACATAAATCTGCATGTTCAGTTGCATTAACAGTGGCACGTACCAACATTCTCTGCATCTGAGCATAAGCTGTGCCCTCTTGTTTGCTCTTACGAGCAGTTTTGCCCTTTCCAGTGCTAATCACCCTGTGTGTTTTGGCCCACTCGGCATTTGGAGGAAAAGCGCAATGCATTTAAAAACAAGAAACTGCAGTCTGGGAAATGTTAGCTAGCATCTGTAGATATTCCAGGCTTTTTACTGGATTTGTATTTCATTTGTTATTTAAACTTTAAGTAATAATTCTCAACTTTTGGTTTAATGTTTCTCATATCTCACCATAGCTGCTTGCTTTGGTGCATTTCAGCAGTAGAGGTCTGGGAGGTGGAGGGGAAAGACAGCAAGCTCATAATTTGGTTATCTGTCTGTGCACCCCGTAAGGTCCAGTATCAGTCATGGCACAGTGATCTGTTCACTAGGCAATATCTTCCATCTGTGTTTCATTGCTTGTATGTGGGGGGGGAAGGTGTAGCACTATTTTGTCACAGGGTGGAACATCTTAGTTATTCAGGGCACATGTGCCCGCTTTGGAGAGCTTAAATACTTGGTTAAGATGCAGAGATTTGATCAAGTTTCTTATACTTTTGGTCTGATTAATACTGTGGAAGATGACAAAGGGCTGGGGAGAAGAGACCTCAACTTCTAGTTCTGTTGTGGTAATGATTTGTGGTAGTGGTTTGTTTTCCATCTCTTTTATTGTAGTACTTGATATATTTATGAATGTCTGTATTTGCTTAAGTTTGTTTTGTCAACTTTCCAATTGCATTAATATAGGAAATCTTAAACCTCAGATGGGATTAGACTTTTAATTGTGGTGTTTGTACTTCTAAGCATTGTTACTTAGCAAGAATGAACAAAAATCAATGCAAAAAGGTTAATTTATGACTTACGGAATAAATGACCTGTGGTACTTGTGGTCTATGAAGCGCACACAGTTTCAATGAATTCCTGGCTTACAGTATGGGAGTGGTTTAGGTGGTGGTTGTAATACAAGGGCCTTCATTTAAAATAGTAGTTTTCAGGATGTTAACTTGAGACACTTCCTGTAACATCCACCCTGTCACAAAGTCAAAATCTTTTATGCATTTGAAAATGAGTCTGAACGGGTCTCTGAAATCATCCATTGTACTCAATAATTTAGTTCAGCACCTACACTGCAAGCTGTAGGATTATGCTCTTGCATCTCTTACATGCAAATACCAACCACCAAGAGTCAGGGAGCAGCAAGAGCAGGCTGCTCCCCAGGGAAGGTGACAGGTGGCAGGTGAGATGGGGTAGAAGGTGACAGCAAATCAGGGGAGTGTCACCTCACTGCCACCTCACCGGTAGACAGGGTCAGCCACAGCCAGTGATGGCCAGGCATCTGCAGTGATGACTGAGGTTCAAGAGCAAGTCAGGATCGATGACATCTGGGTATGTGGCTAGGCACAGGCATCCCTGAAACTTTGCTCAGGCAAGGACTGAAGCAAGGGCCTGAGCTGGGGGCTCTTTTCTCAGACTTCCTATGTTTGTGCCATAATAAGTGTAGTTCATATTGAATTGTTGAACGATACAGGATTTTCCTACTACGATTGCTGCCATTTCATTTTATTATTAATTTCTAAGGATATATATATATGTAAGTAAAATAATATAAAATGCTATATCTGAAAGTTTGAAAACCTAACTCAAATTATACATTCTTTTTCTTTAAACAGATGTTCAGAACAGCTTTGGTGAAAATGTTTGAAGCAAGAGGCTTGGACTGTGTCTTCATAGAAACAAATATGAGTATGAAGAAACGATACCACATGGTGTACGAATGTATTCCTCTTCCAAGAGAAGTAGGAGATATGGCTCCAATCTACTTTAAGGTATATGAAAATGTTATTTCTTAGGTCACTTGAATGTGTTTATCATAATTCATCTATTTTTGAAAAACTATTTTTGATATACAAGTATATCAAAGAGATGGATTTATTATTGATGAAGAACTATTCCGTGATCTTAAATCCTGTGAGGTGGTTCTGTTTTCAAGTAGTCAGTGGAAGAGCTGACAGTTGCCTCAAGTCTGACTGCACTGACTAGTTCTGGAAACAGAAGAGAGATTCATAGTTTGTTGAAGAGCTGTAAGGCTTACAGTACTCCTTGCTGAAGTCCTGTAATATAAATTTAAAAACCCATGCATGTGCCTTGGGACGTATAAAATAAGAAAATAATAATCTACTGATCTAACAAATATCATTATATCATGTTTCATCTTCATTTCATTTCAGTAGGCCAAGTTTTCACGTGTCCTAGGTTTCTGTTGAGCTTTAGATAGCATGAGAAGTATTTCTCCTATAGGTTTTCTGGTCTCTTTCAACTAACCCTGTAAGGAAAAGGTCATTGATGCTTCCACAGGGCCTTTTGTCTTTCAGAAACTGGATTGTGATTTGCCTTTATTCGATTTAGTATCTGAAAAAATGTTTATAAGGGTAAATATGGCTGGGTGCACACATACGTTAATATTTATAAGTAAATTATTTTATTTGTTCTTTGAAAAATTATTTGTGTTTTCTGGAAATAAGTAATGTGATTGTTTTTTGATGTAGTGGAACGGTCAGCGTGACAAATAGCAATGCAGTAACTTGTACCACATTTGAAATCATTGGTTAAGCTTTAAGTGCTAGTAGAACTTGTTTTCTCTGAATACAAAGAGGAAGATGAAGTACAAGCTTATACCATTAAAATATACAGTAAATGAAAATTAAAAGGTACCTACGCTTTACCCACTTCCTTACTACGGAAGATACAGAGGCAGCTTTATAAGTATTTGAGTGCAATTAGGCTTCTGATCTGGATTTTCCTCTTAAAGAAAAGGAAAGAGAGAAAAAAAATGCTAATATAGTGTAATAGAATCACAGTGGGTTTAATATGAGCTTAGTAAAAAAGGAAGTGTGACCTTTTAGTCCCTAATAATTTGGAAGTTTCTTGTTAAAGATAATTTGTGTCAGGCAAAAGATAAATTTCAAGAAAAAAAAAGAGGAATAGAAATAAGAGTTTCAGGATGTTAAATGGTACTTCTATCAAGTATGTAAGTTCTTGAAATCAGAAAGGTTGCCAAAATTGAAGTTACTTTGTTAAGAAATAATTGGTACTTGCAGTGCAAAGTACTTACAATTCACTTTACGCCATTGCACAGTTAATACTCTGCTTGCTATATGAAGGACTATTCTCACATTTGGATAAAAATGATTTTACAGAAAGCTATAATGGAGTCTGATGAAGAGTGGTCCATGAACAAGAAGTTAATTGATCTTTCTTCAAAAGATATTCGGAAATCTGTAAGTAATGAAATGTATTGAACACTGAATTTCTCAGCAAATTATTTTCGTCCATTTTGGTTATTAACTGTTTCAAAGACAAAAGAAAGGGAAAACAATTAAATTAGTGGATCAGGAGATGGCATAGCCGTGATGAGAATTAAAGAGTCTGACTGAACTCCTAATTGACATTAAAAAAGATTCCCATTTATTTCAACAGCAGATGGACTGAGCTGCAAGCATTGGTTGAGAACAAAGCTGGCATGCTGAGGCCATGTACCAGCATAATTTTCTTGATTAACTTAAAGAATTAAGATAGATCAAAAGGCTTGCAAATTACTGTCCAGAAAAAAATACAGTGTCTCTTTTGCATTGACCTGGAACAGCCTTTTGTGTTGCTAAATTTATGAAGTGAAGATATAAATAGTATTATAAATCCTTATTTTCTAAAAGAAAGGAACAGTGCTACGTCTGTCTCCTGGATACTAAATGGAAACATCTTTGTATACAAATCTTAAAGGAATAATCCTGAAACCATTAGGTTCAAAGATGGGTCCATCTTTTTAATATGAAAGTGAATGATGTTTGGTGCATAGTTTTTACCATGTGTAGTTCACTACTGTGTAGTAATAATACTTAATTTCTGAATCCATGTTTTAGTAAATACAGCGGCTTCATGCTAAAACATCCTAGTGTAGGAGAAAGAAGAGGAGGTGAGTTTTCATAGTGAGACACGAAGCTTGATATAACAGAGAGATTAAATGCAGAAGAGTAAGAGGTTGGGTGGCTGCACAGTATGAGAGGCTTTAGATACTGTGAGGACTCAGCCGGAAAAGTCGGCTCTGGTTCTAAGACAGTTGTAGGGGAGGAGAGCATAAGTTAGAGAATTTTCCTAAATAAACTGATTTAGGGCTTGGGCAACCTGGGAAAGAAAAGACTGAAAGGAGATGAGATGATGATTTCCTTTATATAGTTTTAAGGATGATAATGCGTAGCTGTTCGCTTTCACTAGCTCTGTAAGGTGCAGACAAGAAAATTCAGTTGATTTGAAGCAAAGACTTAGGGAAGATACAAGGTGAATGAAAACAGAACAGGCACAAAAATAGACATGGTTGAGACATCTGATGGGCTAATTGTGTGCAGAAACTGGGACTAGTGTCCAGAGGCAGAACCCTAGCACATGAGCCTAAGCAGCCAACGCTTGCACAGCATCAAAGCCTGCGATGTTTCTTATTCTGCTCCCTGGGCTGTGAAGGGACACAGCTGGGACAGCTGACCTGGCAGCAAGCACTGTTCAGCAGTAGTTAAAATGCTGGTGTATTATCAGTGTATTTCTAGTCATTAGTCCAAAGCAAAGCCCCAGACGGGTTGCTCTGGAGAAGAAAATGAACTCCATCCATGAGCAATATAAGGAACGTTGCTTGTGGAAATTGCGGTTATTTGGGTTGTAGCAGAGGAGGTGCCTGAGTTTGAGGCTTTTTAAGTCTTATCTATACAGGAACATCTTCAACAATTAAGACTGGAAAATAACTGAGTGAATGATGAAATTATCCAATTTAGCATGTTAATCATAACTTCCAGTCATGTAGTGGGATTTTCCAGTAATCTATTCTCTGTAGAGGCATTTTCCTTCCTCCTCCTTCCCCCAGAGTATCAATATTTCCTGTGGGTAAATATTTATCCTTACCATAAATCACCTGATCTTTAATAAATGCAGCTTGCTGATAATGTTCTTAAAATTTCTACTTCACACAGAATCACACACAGAATTTCTAGGTTGGAAGAGACCTCAAGATCATCGAGTCCAAC
>CM021765.1:188722781-188775948 GCA_011076525.1 Nettapus auritus
TTGCTTTTGGGTAGTACTTAAAGCTCACATCAAACCTCCTGTGAAATGTGCTATAGACTCTTCAGTGGCTCTCAATGGTGGACACTCAAAATACCCTGTGACCTGAATGGTGTACTAACACCTGGCAGATTGGGTTCCTTTAACCTTTTCTGAGCTCCAGCAAACTGCCTTGCTTTGTCTTGTGTAAGTTGAAGAGCTCTTCAGGCTTCTACAGCCAACAGTGAGTGAAAGGTACTTACAGAACATAAAGGTACATGGAACAAAAGAACATCTAGTTCATTAACTTATTTGATAAAGGACTATTCAGTTTGGGAAAAAACAAAAATCCAAGGAAAATGACATATTAAACCCAAGGGTACACAAACATTAATGAGCAGGTGATAGCAGAGACAGCAGTGAATACAAACTCTCTGGTGGCTGATCAATGGGCCAGTATAGGAACTACAGCACTTCCTTGAAGGTGTCAGCCTTAGCTTTGTCACTGATAAAGAGGGAAAACATGATTATTGTGAATATTGTAAGTTATTTGAGGGGGATTGTGTGCCTCTCTGAAACTTATCGTGGGCTATCAGAAGGGGTTGTGAAGTTATGTAAAACTTGTTATAGGAAGTTTAGGGGATGGACCATCTCCATCTCATGCAACAAGTATGAGAAAATGGAGAGAAGGAGGGATAAAAACGGTCAAGTGTAATAAGCTGCTTATCAGTGTGCTCATCTGGCTGAGTCCTGTGCCTGATGGCCAAATCCATCCTATCTTCCTATTGAATGCTTTTCTTAACCATTCTTTCCTTCATCTCATTTTGTCATGTGTGAGTGCTGCTCGTCTAAGTGCCAGCAGCTGGTGGAGAGGCTGCAGGTCACAGTTGCCTGGAGGTCTAGTTGTCAGCAAGTAGAGAGACCAGCTTGTAAGTGAGAAGCCTAAATGGCAGAGACTGGAAATAAACTGCAGATGTTAATATTTCCTCAGTGTGCATATGTACACGTTTACCAGCTGTGCGCTGCACTAGCAAGAAGAGACCTGCCCCTGCAAAGACCTGAGGTCTGGGACAGTGGGTGGGTAAGGGTCCTGGGGCCAGGCATGGTTGTTAGGTGGACCTAGGAGCTGTGCTGGTATTTGCAAGCTCTGTGGATGTGGGCATACTTGTGAACCTGGAGACTGAAGGCATGTATGTTCTCACTAGCTGACTTCAGGGCCCCAGATCCAGCGGCCAGGCAGGAGGTATCCTCTGAGACCAGAGCTAGTTGGATTTGGCAGTCAGTAACATCCTTAACAAAGGAGTGATTCATTCCACTCTGAGAGGCACCAAGGGCTGCTGTAGGAACTGCCCTCAGGAAGCATCACCTCTCTTCATTAACTGCACAGTACCCAAAGGACTGACTTTTGACCTAGGCTAAACCTAGGTCAGAATATACAAGGATGTTGTCTCAAAGAGCATTGATTAAAGTATCTTTCTTGCTGCTGGCTGCTCCTGTGATTTTTCTCTTTCAATTTTTCCATTGAGCCAAGCCATCTCAATCCTTCTTTGGTGATGGGATCTGATTAAGTGAAAGACCACAGTAAGCAATACTAAATACATTTAGTAAAGCTGAGCTAATTTGGGAATCTTTGCATCTGAGATATTTGAAGTCTGCTTTGTAGTTGACTGGCATTCCTGAAGACTTTAATTATATGTTATCAAAAACATGGACTTAAACGAATGACTCTCACAAAATTGTGTCCATATGGTATCCTGCTTCCCTTGACTGCAATGACATCTGCTAACAATAAAATAATAATAAAACAACCCTAGCTAGGTCAAAGGCCATGTGTTATTTCTATGAGTTACAGAAAACAACCTTCCCTAAAACTCTCACAGCCTTGAATGTAATGACTCATTGCCTCTCTTTATTTCCTAATTACAAAGTTCCTATGTGACTTTCTCGATTTTATGGCACTAGATATATCTGGCATCACTTTCATAATGACTTTGCTCCATGGCATGTTTCACAGAAACACAGAATATCCTGCACTGGAAAGGACCCATAAGGATCATAAAGTCCAGCTCCTGGCTCCACACAAGGCTACCTAAACATTAAGCCATATTTCTGAGAGCACTGTCCAGACACTTCTTGAACTCTGCCAGGCTCGGTGCTCTGACCACTGCCGTGGGGAGCCTGTCCCAGGGCCTGACCACCCTCTGGGTGCAAAACCTTTCCCTGACACCCAGCCTGACCCTCCCCTGTCCCAGCTCCATGCCGTTCCCTCGGGTCCTGTCGCTGTCCCCAGAGAGCAGAGCTCAGCGCCTGCTCCTGTGCTCCCCTCGTGAGGGAGCTGCAGGCCGCCATGAGGCCTCCCCCCAGCCTGCTCTGGGCTGAACAAACCAAGGGACCGCAGCCACTCCTTATACATATGTTCCCTTGACATATGTTCGGGCCCAAGCATGGGATTAGGCTGACAGTAAAAAGTGCCTGAGGATTTCCAGTGGTGGAAATCTCAGGCATCCACAGCTCCAGTACCAACTGACTTACAGATGAAGAGAAAATGAGTGGGAAATTCCAGAGAAAATGCTGGACATGCCAAGTAGGAGAAGTAGTAAAATGCTGTAATTTAAATGGTCTTTCAGGTATATATCCCAGCATCACAAGCTTCCCACAGTACTGAGGGATACAGCCTCTTGAAAATAATGTTGTTTTACTCTGTGCATCTTGGAAGCCAGAAGGAATTGTTGTAATTATCCAGTTGAGTGATGTCCAAACTTTAGCTGAATGTTCCTAATAAAATAATCTTGTTTTTGTGACTGCCTCTAGTTAGACTGATGTGTACTCCTACCTGTGGCAGAGCCATAATTAATAGGTTTTGGTCATGGTGTTGCTTCTGAGATAGGAGATCTGCCAACCAGAGGAGAAGCTAACCCCAAAAAAGAGTCATGGCACAAAAGACTAAACTGGTCTAGGAGTGCTGGGAAAGCTGATCAGAGAGGATGATGAACCAGCTCTGGCAGCCCTGAAAATACACTGGGCGACCTGCTGAGGCTGCTTAGACAAAGTACACAAATGGTGTTTGGGAATAAGAAAGAAAGGGAAAAAATGGAAGAGCAATTGAGAGAAAAGGCTGAGACTGAGTGCTTTCTTATTTTTACTCCTGAGCAGTGTGAAGATTAGGAGAGACTGAAAAGAGTTTTGAACAGGTCTGAGTCATTTCTTCTAATGTGGGGGTGAATTATTCTTCTGCAAAGTCTTCTCTTCTCTTCAGGGTATGCTTCAGGGTCTGGGAATTATTCTGCGTAACTGGGCAGTTTTAGGCTTTGCAGAGAAAATTGTGATTGCATTAAGTGCCGCCAGAAGGAAATGGGTTTGGGGTAGTTGCTGAACTTGCAAACACCCACTTTTGATGATTTTGGTTCCAAAGGTGACATGTCGTACCACTGAATAATTAAAGTATTATTCTAATTAATCTGAACTTACAGATCACAGTGTCTCTGGAAACTTTTTCTCTGTTAATTAGTACTTTAAACACTGAAGTTAGGTACAACAAAGGCTGTGTTTCCCTGGCTCAGGATATGTTGTAGCTACTTTTAAGGTGATTTTCCAAAAGAAAAACAAATTCAATTTTCTTTTCCTAAAATCTTTAAATTGTTCTTTGTGAAACTATGGAGAGGAGCTTCATTAGACACCTAAGTGAAAAATGCAGTAAGAAATAGCTAACTTCCTGCACATTCAGCCCTAGGAGCTGGAGATGTCTTGTTTCTACCAGTGTTCAAACAGTGTGGGTTATTGACACATAGGCTGGCACTCAACAGTAAAGATTTTCTGGTTAGTTCATGGACAACACTAGCTCTGAACTTTCTGTGCTGTTCAGGACAGCATCAACTAACAAGGAGTTGTGTTAATCTATCATCAATTACATTTCTACATTAAGAGTGTCAGCACACTTTGATCTCTAACATAATTATGACTCAGGCTTTTGTAGCTGTGGTTGACAAAATTTATTAATCACTTTATGTGAAAAGATATTGCTGGAAGCCTGTAACTCTGTAATGGCTGCTCTACAGCCATTTTGTAGTCTTTGGCTCACTGCCTTTGGCTCACAATTATTAATATTGTCTTTTCAAAGTACTTTCAACTCACTCACTGAAAATAGCATCATCAAACTAACATTCAGTGTTCAGGATGTTGGTTAGAAATTTTTTTCAGGAGTTTAAAAAACTTTGTCTTAGTGCAGATATCTCAGTCAAAGATAAGCTCTCCCAAAACAGCTCTTCTTTTCAGAGCTCTTGAAGTTCACATGAAAAGTCTCGGTAGGGAGGCAAGAGCAGAAACCCCACAGCTGTTTGAGGTAGTTTGAGACTCTAGTTCTTACAGAAGACACACTACATATGTAATAATATTGAGCCTAGCCCAAACAGCTTACAGACAAAAAGAGGGATGAAGAGATGAAAAGGCAGGGGAAAAATGAGTTCTGTGGGTACCAGACAAAGTCCTCCCTGTCCAGCTGCAGAATCATTCTTGACAACCTGGAGAAATTTAAGGTGCTTGCATCTTTTAGCCATCATTCTGCTGGCATACAAATAGTGAGCTAATGGTCTGTAATGCCTATTTCAATAAAGGCTTTGTGTAAGTGATCCTAAGAGGTTTAAACAACACAAGTATAGTTTGAGTGGGGTGAGTAGCAAACAGGTGTTTTTTTTAACTGAATTTATCCATAGAAAATGTTCTCAGAAAGCTGACTTGGTGTCTTGTGCTTACTGGACAACAAAATAAGCCTGCATCTTTTAGGATATATATAAAACTGGCTTAAGTGAAAGTCCATTTACACAAACAACATAGTTTGGCAGTACAGTGTGTGGGGATAAATGATAAGTGCATTGGAATTACAAACTTTACTATTTGCTAGGGAGTTGCTCTGGACAAGAAAAAGGAAATAATTTGGGTGATATATATAATGGGTTTATATGGCAAGGTTTAGGTAGCAGGAGGGCTGCGTGGGTGGCCTCTGTGAGCAGAGCCCAGCAGTTGCCCCATGGCAGATCAGAGCCAGTTCCAGATGTCTCCAAAATGGACCCACCACTGGCCAGAGCGGAGCCATGAGCGATGCTGGTTGGGCCTCTGGGAGAGCAGATTGAAGAAAAGGAAAATCTGCTGTGCTACAGCAGCTGGGAGAGAGGGGTGAGACCTGAGAGAGGACCAGCCCTGCAGCCCCCCAGGTGAGTGCAGCAGGAGGGCAGGAGGTGCTCCAGGCACGCAGCACAAGTTCCCCTGTGGCCCATGGGTCCCACATGGAGCAGATCTCCATGCTGCAGCCTGTGGAGAGGCCCCTGGTGGAGCAGGTGGATGTGGCCTGGAGGAGGCTGCAGCCCATGGAGAGTCCCCGCAGGAACAGGCCCCGGGCTGGAGCTGCAGCCCGTGGAGAGGAGCCCACGCAGGAGCAGGGGGTCTGGGGGGAGCTGCCACACGTGGGGGACCTGTGCTGGAGAATTTTGCTCTTGGGGGATGGACCCTGTGGTACTGAGCCGTGTGGGAGCAGTTCTTGAAGAGCTGCAGCCTGTGGGCAGCCCCCACAGGCTCAATTCGGGAAGGACGGCATCCCGTGGGAGGGACCCCACGGGGAGCAGGGGTAGAGAGGGACCGTGAAGGAGCAGCAGAGACAAAGCATCATGGACTGATCCATTCCCATTCCCCTGTTCCTCGTTCCCTTGTGCCGCTTGGGGTCAGGAAGTAGAAGGAGGTGCATGGGGGGTTGGGAAGGTGTTTTTAGTTTGCTTTTAGTTCTCACTGCTCCAGTCTGTTAGCAGCAGGCAATAAATTCTATTAATCTCCCTATCCTGAATCTGTTTTGCTTGTGACAGTTATTAGTGAGTGATCTTGTCCTTATCTCAACCTTTGAAACTTTTTTCATTATATTTTCTCCCCCTGGCTTTTGGTGGAGGGGGAATGAGAGAGCAGTATGGGGGAGCTTAGCCAGCCACGGATGTGAAACCACCGCAACATCATATTCATATGAACAGAGAAATGCTGGAGGAGAGAGGCCTGCCAGCACTGGACAGCTGAGAGAGGACCCTGGCTGGCCAGTAACTCCTGCCAGAGCAGCACAGGGTACCTTGTCTTTATTGCTGAGGGCAATGGATTTTATTAATAACACAGATACTGGTAATTTGTCCTGCTCTTCTTTCCTGTCAGGCCATGATATTACTGTCTCCCCCCCCCCCCCCCCCACTTAACTTCAGCACACAAGCTATTAATGAATGTGTAATGCCAGCAAGGCTGCTTCATTATCTGGGCTCCAGGCAATGTAGCCTGGACACCAGTTCCTACTGGACCGCATTGTGTGGAATTTCTGTGGGTTGTTTAATTAATACAGCAAACACAAATGACAAATTAGGCTGAAATGGAACTGAAATAGTACAAGCTGAATGTGAACTCTGTATTGCGATTTTTCAGCACAAGAAATAAACACTAATGTTAGAGTGGTTTTATGTTCTTTCTCTCTCCTGTAGTCCTTGGGAACTGATATCTAAAAGTGCTACAAGCAACAGAAAGAAAAAGATGTAATAAAGGCATCAATTTAGGTCTAAAACAGTTTCTGTACCTAAGTGGAAGACGCAAGGTGACACTAAATAATTTTTAGGTCCATTACCTTATTACAGATGACAGAGGTGCATTTAGACAACTCTGTAACATCAGACAAGCAGCATTTAGAGAAGAAAGGGAACTGGGTGTTTAGGCAGTAGTTGTTTTTTGACAGGCCTTTGTGATGAACTGAGAAAAAAAAATAGATGCATAATGAGGCTTTGGTGTATGTACTACAACTACAATCAAGACACAGATTTTACCAAAGTGTTAAAATTGTAGCACTTTTTTGGAGACTTGTTATTGTAAAACCAGATGTTACTTCTACATACTTGAGGCTTGAAAGTATTGTGAGAACAGTGATTGGTGCTATCTGCTTTCTGGATACAACCCATCAACCCATTTTTTTTTTTTTTTTTTTTTTTTTTTCCTTTAAAAATATTTTTCAAAATCATGCCAGAGAGAAGAAAGAAGATTATGTGCTGTTTTTTCCCTGCATTTAGATTCTCCCCAAGCAGAATTACCCCTGCAGCTTGGTTCTTTCAAAAGATATCCTTATCCTCTGAAACAGGAAGAGGAAACCTCATTCTCCCCCAACAAATCTGGTTATACAGACATCATAACTTAGGGAGAAAAACTCTAATCACCACTGCTAAAATGCCCTGGGTAAAATGCATTGTTGAAAAGGTTATGAAAGCTCCACATGGATGTAAGAAGCAGCAACGCTGGAGTAGATGCTTGTCCCTTGCTCCTGTTCAGCAAGGCCTCCTCCAGACCTTGGCATAGGATACGCCTCCTTCACAGATGTACAAAAGAACCTGTTCCAGATATGGCAAATTGGCAGGGGTGTTGTGCTGTCCCTCCACTCTTCTGTCCGCCAGGAGAGCAGCATTTGAAAACTACCCCAAAGACTGTTTTTTTCTAAATCAGCTTCTGAAGCCTGTTTAGGGAAGGCTCATGGAATTTCCACCCCATGGAAATGTCTGTGCAAACACTGCAGTGAAGCTGGGCAAAACAGTGAAATCTCAAACACAGCAATGGGCACTGGAAAACATGTATTTGAAGTCATGGTTGAGGCTGATCTCTTCTTCTGCTAGAAAAATCAGAAGGGGGATGTGAAACATCAAAGGACAAGGATTAAAAAAAAGAGAGAGAAAATGTTTAGGTCAAAAGAAACAAGAGATGATACTGATTTGCATCACAGAGACTATGGCCCTTTTTTTAACTAATGGAATTTGCTGAGGTGAGGAATTACAGCAATTCATCTTGAAATGACAATGGACAAGTATCAATTATAATCTCATTTAATAAACGGTTCAGCCAATTTAAATATGTTTTCTATCTGTTTTACCTACTGGAAACATGCATTTTAGCAATTCATTAACCTCCTTTTTAATTGCATGAATATAGGCAGCACTCTGCCATGACCCTGCAGAACCACAACACAAGAAATTTTGTTCTACCATGCTAAGTACATGTTCGTTTCTGAAACAAGGCACAAAGAGGTCAGAGGGATGTAGCTGTTTGTACCCTCCTTTGGATTTACTGGAATAATTACTTGGTTGTTCAGAATTAGCCATTACTTCAGTAAGGATTTTATTACAGGTCAAAGAATCACTTGTGGAAGCAAAAACAAATCTTCTACTAAAATAAAAAATAACAGATAATATCAGATACAGTATTTCTACTACAGGGAAAATATAAATAAGGACTTCATTAAAATGTTCTCAGAGGAAATAAGCTGGCTTGGAAGAGCTCTGAACTTTGGTGACATTTGCTTAATGAGGATCCAAGTTCAAACTTTGTAGCACTGGAAATGCATTGTGTTGCTTCTAAAGGGAATGTGGTGGGCTGCGAGGAGAAGAATGCCATTAAGCATAAAGGAGCTAGACTGCAAAGTCTTCCAATGCAGTTTATTTTCCAGTTCAGATTAGAGTCCAATACTTGTTGATTTGAAGGAGGAAACAAGAAACATTCTAGGGCATTTTTGGAGGTAACTGCTGTCATGAAGGTAGTTTGTTTGAAATGCCCAGAGGTGAGCTCATGCTGGATGACAAGAGCATTTTGCAAGGTTTTGAAGACACCTATTTTTCAGCTTTAATATTCATTATTTAAGCTTTTGTGATTAATAGGCAGATTTAAATTCATTCCTTTCAGAATTTGCAAGTGGCTAGTGGTTTATTTATTTATTTATTTATTTATTTTTCAGTTGGGAGTGATGTCCAAAGGCTGCTTAATGCACTGATGGAACAAACCTGCTTTGGGCAACCCGAGCTTGTGGAAGGTGCAAACACTTGGGGTGTTGAAGGGGTTGGAACTAGGAGATTTTTAAGGTCCCTTCCAATCCAAACCATTCTGTGATTCTATGAATGCAAATGTGTGGATGTGAATGTGCTCAGATTGCAAAAAAGACTAGAACATGGACTATCCGTTTGCTCCCTGGTTGCACAGAGCCTAGTGCCACAAGGACCCTGGTCTGCTCAAGGGTTTTTTACTTATTAGGTCTGTCACCAGAATGAACAGTTGATACGAGACAGATCTCCTCCATGAACACAAGGAGTTTCAGATATAAATCATACAGTGTGAATGTTTCTCTAAGCAGCTGTCACATCAATGCTCCTGTCCTCCACATGGCGCCACAGAGGCAACGGCTATGGGGGACGAGCAGATGGGGTTGACTCTTTGACATCAAAGGTGACTTAAAGGCAAAATAGGCATGAATTCAGGAATGTAAGATTAAGCATTTTGAACAGCCCTTGTTGTGCAGCGGGGTAAAGGATTGCACAAGAAGCAGAACCATTACTGTAAAGTCTACTGTTTCCATCTGGTATCTAATGCATGTTTTTCTGAGAAGAGAGAGCCACATGCAGCTGTGAATTACAGCTGCTCTTTGAAGGGATGGTGTATGTGAATGGACAGAAAGTGATAAGCTGATGTGAGCCTTGTCACTTTATGGTGGACCCCAACAAGCCCTGAGGTTCAGAGTTGTAGAGTAGGGGCATACACAGTACAAAATCCTACATTAGTCAAATAATAAATTTGAAGGCGTAATGGGCATGGATTTCTCTCCCAGGATTTCACTGTTAGATCTTCTCAGCCCAGAAGCAGGTTAATTTATTATTCAAGAAGATATTCTGTTGCATTTGGATTCAGTCCATTTAAGAGTTTTCTTTATTAATGGGGAAGGCTAAGAGCTGGTCAGGATGACCAAGAAATAACTTCTAAGACTAGTGCTTTTGCAGGTACCTGCCATGCAGACACAGCACCTGTTTCATATTTAATGCCATGTAAAAGACCAGTGATGTGTACAGCAACATACTTAATTGAATGAGGAATATGAAAGTGATATAACAATATAAAGATAATACAAACCCTCTCGGGGCAGTCATGACAAGAATTACACCATTTTGTCTAAGTGTATTTCAGAGCCCTTTTTCTTTCTTTCTTTCTTTCTTTCTTTCTTTCTTTCTTTCTTTCTTTCTTTCTTTCTTTCTTGGAAAACAGCTGAGTAATGAATTTTCCTAGTATATCTAATTGTAAACAGGGATTGTTATACCTGAAAACTGAACTACCTTGAGGGCCTTTATCTCTGAAAATTGGATACCCACCCATGAAGCTTTGTGACCTTGCTGCCCATTCATGTACTCAGTGGTTATCTTTTGGTTTTAGGTCTGGTGCTCTCCTGAGTTAAAAGGTGGATCTGTGGAGTGTAACAGCATAGATATGGAACAAGAGAATTATTTGGTGATGGACTGACTGGACAATAAAAACATAATCACTTCAAATGTCAAAACTCTCTTTTCAAGGCCTAGGTAGGAAGGGTTAAATATCCCTGTTGTGAGGCTTCTGACTGCATGCCAAGTGGCAGGCAGTCCGTTTTGCTGCATAAGGGCTCCGTGATTTCTTTGGACACTGCTGGAATGCCTGAGCTCCCAGCTGGGATTAAACAAACGTTATGGCTGGACCAGCTGTGTCCACGTGTTCAGACATTCAATGTGTGTGTGGAAACTTTCGGCCCTTGGGTGCTACTGAGGACCATTCATAGTCTTCCTAGGAAAGAATTACTTATCAGAGAGGATATGAACGTGAACAAATTTCAAATATGTGAGTGTAGAAAATGGCTGTGAACTTGAAAGTGTTAAGCAGGTTCTTCCTCCCTCCTTTGTCTTCTGAGATTTCTGTCTCCTCTTTGTGCTCTTGATAAAAAGAAAAGGTTTTTTGTTGTTGTTGAAATCTTTGCATTTCACCTTGGAACTAGTTGCTCCTGTTTCTTCCTTCCCGCCCTGAGTCCTTCCTGTGCTGGTGGGAAATAAAACTCTTCAACCAACTTGTTCCTGCTTAGTACCCTGTGAAATGTGGATTTCTGGCTGCTCCCTGCCCTGTACTTGTTACTGCAGTCAGCGTCCTTGTGTGCGTGGTTTTGCCTACAGCACCTTGAGCAAGTAGGACAGAATAAGAACTCCTGAGAAGAGCTGAGTGGGAGCTCTTGATGCTGAAGAAGGTGATGGAAAGCTGTAATGGAGGTGATAGAGGATCAGGAAAGGTATGTACAAGATGGCACGTTTCTGACTTTGTTGCAAATGAATTACTGGAATCTGGAAAAAAAAAATCCTCAGGGTGACTCATTTGCAGTAAGTAATTGGAGATATTAAGATGCTCTGCTGAGCAGACTGGAATGAAGGGAACAGAGCTGAGGGCCAGGAGCTGCATGGTTGATTTGCACATATTCATGGATGCATGATAGTCATCCCTCCACTTCCTAAACATTATAAGGGAGGAAGAGTGAAGTGTTTTCATTAAACAATGACAGGTACAAGTGAGTCTTTCAGAATACAAGGAATGTTGCAGCTTTAGGGTAGAGCAGTGGCAGAAGAACTCAGGATGGTAAGGAGAAGCAGTGAAGAAGAGTGAGGTGAGGGAAGAGGCCCTAAACTGGCTGAGGCCAAAAAGGGAGAGATGTTTTACAGCTTTTCATTGTATCCACAGAGCTGAATTGTGCTCTTTTTGAGTCACACTCATTGGCAGAGTCTATTTTCTTCATCTTACACTTTCACATAATGTTTCCCATTTCCTCTCTATTGGTGAATCTGAGCTTCCACCCTGGCAGCCCTATGACTCTGTCACTCCCTGTAGGAGTTAGAATCACAGAATATCTCAGTTGGAAGGGGCCCACAGGGATCATTCAGTTCAACTCCTTTCTCCACACAGGACCACCCAGAAGTGGGATCCTGACTGGGAAAAGACCCTGCTCAATGTCTGCTGTTTTTTTGTTTGCTCTCTTTTGGCTGCCTGGGGAGAAGGCAGCCAGAGGCAGTGGCATGGGTCAGTGATTCTGGGATCTTCCAGCAGGAAGCAGTGAAAACAATTCACACCAGTAATGAGCTCTGCCTGTGGAAGAAAGCTGAGTGGGGAGCTAGAAAACAAACAAGGAAATAAACTTAGTTTCATGTTTCCCTCTCATCTCTCATTTTTTAACCCTTCGAAAGTGAAGAGCCTCCTTCTAGAGTCATGGTCAAAACCTTCCCTGCTGTAGGAGTAAGGCATGTACTGGAAGGGAAGGAAAATCAGCAGCTGCATATGTTATGCTGGGGTGCAGGAGGACACCACCACTGAATTATTTGGGTGTCTGCTCATACACTGAACTTCCCCAGGCATCCAGGGCATCAGCGATACCTCCCGCATCCTTGCTAATGAACATTTCCTCAACTGGGCAAGCTCCTTCACCTCTGTCCCTACCTCCTTTTCTCTTTCTTCAACACTCAGTCCTCCACTCAGGTAGGGACAGCACCAGCCTGCAAGCCCAGGATGGAAGGATTTCTCATTATGTTAGATTGGAAAGACAGAGTTGGAACTTGGTGAGAAGGGGTCTGGAATTGCCCTGCTCTCTCCTTCATACATCCCATGCTTGTCCCCACACCTTCACTTTGTCTTGGAGAAGCTGTCTGAGAATAATTTAACTACTGTTCCCTATGTTGAACTCAGCTTTGGTATCACATATATAAAACCACTATGCAACTACTCTTAAAAATGTGTAAGGAATTCTCTGCAGGCTGTGAGCATGGCTGTTCCTTGAAGAGAGAAGATAAGCAACTTTGACAAAATAATATTTCCAGGGTAGAAAACCTTCAGATCTTGACTGGACATCACCCTGAGAAACTCAACTTTATTTTGATGTTGGCTTTTTGAGCAGGAGGCTCAGGTGCTGTGAAACAGCCATGTCTGCTGAAATGTTGTCCAGGACTGAACTGGTATAAAACTGACTACATTCTGGTGTTACAGAAGTGTGAAGGCCAAACTCTTCTCTAGACTTGTCCCCTGAGTTAGTTCTAAACACTTTTCCTTCACGATTTAT
The DNA here is from genome assembly GCA_011076525.1 of Nettapus auritus. Taxonomy (NCBI): domain Eukaryota; kingdom Metazoa; phylum Chordata; class Aves; order Anseriformes; family Anatidae; genus Nettapus; species Nettapus auritus. The sequence continues at coordinate 188,735,680 of CM021765.1, forward strand.
TCCCACCCTTTCAGTTTATGCATGCTGAGTCTCTTTCCTACTTCCATCCGTTTCCAGATGCAATCTCATCCCTTCTGTTTTCTAAGCCATGGAGGTTTATTCTTTTGAGCTCTTTCTTTGCACCTGCTTCTGATATTTTCTGTGTTGTCTGGGAACTTGGGAGATTTGAAGAATTAAACCCTACTAAATGCTGTCCGCAAAGTCCTAAATTCTTCTTTAATAACAAGCCTTCTGGCTCAAATGTGAGTTTCAGGTGTTCTTTAATCTAATACACACCAAGGGCCTGTTTGCTGATTGCAAACCAAGGGGAAGAAGGGAAGAAATTAAAAAACCCAATGAAAATACCTTGTGCACTAATGAATTCTCCGTGTGAGACTGGATATTGAAAATACAAAGGCAGAAAGGAGATCATGGAAAAGAAAAGGTTTTAACCATCAGTGCTAATCCCTTGGTATAGGCACAGGAGGGAAAATGTGTAATCCCTTCATTACTTCAGAAGCCTTCGTGGGCACAGTGGGACAGAGCTGTGATGCTGAGCTCCTTGGGCCTGAGCATGGCAGGGAAAGAGCAGGCAGGCAGGGGCCAGCTGCAGTAGAATTGCAGGATGAGCATTCATCTTGAGCATCCTGGAAGAGCAGTTGCTGAGTAGCCCCCAGATTTGGAAATGCAGGAGTTGCTATTCCAGCAGCTCAGGGTGATCCAACTTTTGTAACCACTGCTGCTGCCACCTGTGTCCTCTGACAGTGGCTGTCAGGGTAAGAGGACTACGACAGCAAGGTGAAGGGAAACTAGACATGTTTGTTGAGAATGAGCTTGGACAGCTGGGCAACTGCTTGAAGTTCATTGCTAGACTTGGACATTACACTGAGTGTAAAATAGGTCCTTTGCTGGCCAAATTAAGATAGAGCTGGAGAGCTTTTCTCTTCTCACAGGAGTGAGTGCTTCCCATTGACCCTCAGCATCACTGATATCCCCTGCTGTGGCTCCCTGACAAAGCCGTGCCCCAGGCACTGCAGGCACCAACCCCTTCCATCTTTCAGGTCCTCTCTGGGACACACTGGCTTATGGGGATGGGAGCTTGGCCCCGGCTGTGTTGCATCCTAGTGGCATACAGACACGTGTTTTTGACTTGCTACTGGTTAGGAGCTCCAGGATGCTATCCACAGATCCACAGATGACATGCATTATGTGTTATTTTTTGTACTTGGATGGGAGACAGGTAATAACTTGAGTTTAGCTTTATTACCTCTTATCACTTGCTTTGTCTTGTATCTTAACAGGCTTTTATATTCTGTTCTTGTCATCACTTGCTGTGACCAAATCCAATTTCCACAGAAAAGCTTTGTGAAGAATGAACAAGTGGGCTTCTGGAGATAGAGTCATTAATGGGGAAGCATCAGGCCAGGTTGTTATTAATGGTTGTCTGTAAAATAAATCATAAGCTTATTGACTTTGCAGACCACAGCAGACTGGAAGAGGACTTAATGCTTTGGAGGACACAGCCTGAGCTTGACAACTGATCTTGTCAAACTGGAGAAATAGTCTGGGGACAGCAGCTCTGCAGGGACAAGTGTGAGCTCCCTCCCTACACAGAAATAAGCAGCTGCATGAGGAAAAATGCCTGCCTTTAGCATCTCTCTGCAGAGGAGGGTCTGAGGGTCACAACGGATCAAAGGCTAAGCACGAGTCAGCAGTGGGGAGATCGTCGCCATGGTGAGATATATGAACCAAATTACAGCCTGCAAGACAAATGGAGTGACTTTTGTTTCCAAGGCCTGCGAGTCCTCAGCAGGGATGCCCTGTTCAGCTTTGAACTTCCAGAAGGATGTGGCCCAGTTGGCCAGAGTTCAATGGAAAGCAACACAAATTGTCAGAGGTCTGGAAAACATGACCTGTGAGGAACGAGCATGAGAGCTGGGACCACATAACTGAGAGGTGGGAGGTCTGGGCAAAGGGAGCCATGGCAAGAGCAGTTCAGCTGGGAGTCTGCAGATTTTATCTGCACTTGGGATGGATGGAGGCCCTGATGGGAACAACACGAGGGAAGAACCTCACTGGGAGCAGTGCAGTTACCATGGCAGACCCTATCTGCTGCCAGCCCTCACCACCCAGGACTTTGGGACACATAGTGGCTCTGTAGCAGGAGGATTTTTGCTGAAGTGTTGCTGGCTGGTGAACAATGGATGGACTGAAGTGGGAGGGAGGTGCCACTTCTCCCCCTTAGCCACCCACCATCGTGTCAGACTCCTCATAAGCTTGCTGTGGGGACAGCTTTCCTGGGGTCTCGCCTGCCTTCTTGCTGTGGCCCCAGCACTGCTGCACTTGGGGACACCAAAGCCTCAGCTGGGTGCCATAAGGAGGGGAGGTGAAATGGGAGGTGATGGGTATTTGTGGGAGCTTTCCACCAACCAGCACATGGGTGAAGGCTGTTGCCAAAAGCATCATTACAATGTAATTATCGCCTTTGTAATTTTTATGGTAAAATTAGGAAAAAAAACTGAGAATAGGAGCAAAAGCTGTTGGACAGCTGTTAACTGTTTACCCAAACCATTGATGGAGAATGTAGGTAACCAAGATCGTATATCATTACTGTATGTGCTGTATTTATTAGATTAAGTGTGTTTAAAAAATACCCATTAGATCACCTATTATTGCATGGAGTATGTTTTACTCTGATCCTAAGTCTGGTTGAATTTCCCAGCTCCCGTACCACTTGCCAGAAGAGTGGAAGTACTAAATAATGTCAAAACTTTGTTAATACAAGCTGGACTAGCATTGCAGACAGGAAACCATTGGACATCAAATTCCTGCTGCCTGGGGAGTCCTTTTCCTGACTAGTAATGTGAGCCTAGCAAAGGGTAAATATCCCCCAAGCAGCAGTGGAGAAAACAAACATGGACATAAATCCTGCCTGGCAGTGCCATGCAAGAAATAGCACAGAGGCAATTTTGTAGGGATACTTGGCACTTCCCTCCAGCTATAGCGTTGTTTGCTGAGCTTAGTGAGCCCGTGTTGGCCTGCCTGAGGGCTGGCACAGGCCTGGGTTGGGTTGGGATTGGGAATCAAGCTCTCAGACTGGCAGCCAGCTCTTTTCTAAAATAGGGGTGGGAGGTGAAAGGACATTTTGGGGTCAAACAGGGGAAAGAGACAGTAGGAATAGTGCTTTCCTCAGGTTGAGTTTCTCTGCCAAGAGCTGCAGTAATTATTAAAGAGAAGGAGCAGGACTCACACTTGCTTGTGCATGATAGAAAATATTCACTTTTGTGCAATTTTAGTGCAAAATTTCCTCACTTTGGGTCCCAGGTGGTGCAGCAGTGAAAACCTGATGCAGGAGCAGGGGCAGCAAGTTTCTGATGCACTGGCAGCAGCCAGCAGCATCTGGCCGGCTCATCACCACTGCTGTTCTCTGTGGAGGTATTTTCTAGTTAGGAAGGTATGAGGTAAGTGCCAAGTAATAACGAGCCTCCTGGAAAATCTTGCTGCCTCCATCTGCAAGAGATTACTTGTACATTTTGGGAGGCTTGTTCCAGACCCAGAGAGCTAATGGGGAAAAGCTGCTTCAGATCTCGTAGGGGTCTGATAGGCCTTTGACCATTGCAGGATAGTTGGCCACCCACAGCTACCTGCACAGAAACTGGTTGTAGGACATAAAAAAGGCAGTAGTAAAATAAAACTTTATTGAGAGCCATGATGAGTTAAAAGGCTGTGTACCCAGCCTACCTGCCTGGACCTGCAAACCACAGGGAACACTGTGGTTACTGCAAAGAGTGGGGTGGCTGGATGGTGTCTTCCTGGGGTAAGAGGCCTGCCTTCATGGCCTCCACCTACCCCACCTCCTCTGGCAGCAACTGGAGAACTTCTCTGCCCCAGGCCTGTCCCACCCTGGCACCTCCTTCCCAGCAGTCTGTGGGGAAGTGACAATTACTGTGGGGAGGAGAAGCATGGCACCTCTCAACAGTTCCTACCACCCATCTGCACTGGCACCAGTAAGAATACCAGATTTGATGGGCTCTTCATCCCTGATCTTCCTCTTCCTCCTAGTACTGGCATGGTAAACATCAGCACACACTAACTATATCCTCCTCTTTTGAGTCCCAAAGTTGGATTTTGCTATATTGTTAAGGAGATTTGAGCCAGCTCTTATCAACATGTTAATTTATTGAAAAAGTGTAAGAAACAGGGATTATTATCAACAACAATAATAAACTCAAGGTTTATTATTGCAACCTGCCTAGGAAGGATGCATCCAGCACTTGGGGTAAGATTTCCAAAGCCAAGATCTTTAATATCTCAGAACAAACACCACCACATTTGAAGGCTGGCTGCAGTCATGCTTGTCTTGTCTTTCTTTCCCCTTTCTCATTTTTTTTCTCCTATTTCTGACATGTCTGAAGATGGCATTTTCAGGGGCAGACATCTGAGTTCTGTGTTATCTCCAGGTGAAGCTGAATGCCATGAAACAAGTTTATTTTGTATATGCTGCACAGGGTATGCTATGCTTGTCCCTGAAGGCTCAGACTTCTGCCATCCCATGGGGAGCTTCACTGTGGCCATCCTGAGCTGGCCACAGCCAGGTGTTACTCACCTCCTGGGTGAGGTGCTCTGAGGCTCCACGGAGCCTCTTCAGCCACTGCTGTCCCCAAGGTCTGTCTGGCTCCAGGAACACCAACAGCTCTGCAGTGGCAGCCATGCTCTGCCTGCTGCAAAAACATTCTCCTCCAAGGATAAATCCCAATGCTGGGCACAGATTGTATCAGGCAGGAGGTGAAAACAGAGAGGAGAGGCAGCACTCACACCAGAGGTAACTGCACCAGGAACAGTTTCCCATTTTTCTCTCTCTGGCACTCCTGCAGCACCCTCCCCAAGTGCTTTCCCTGTCTGAAGGACTTTAAACTGAAGATGACTCACTACATGGTTTCAATAAAGATCCGCAAAGCAGACTGCTTCCTGCATATTTCCTTCTCACCCAGGCTACAAACCTGAGGTCCTGGACCTCTCAAGGAAAAAAACGAGAGGGTGGCCTTGCCCCCTTACAGCAGCTCATTGTCCCCGGGGCTCCAGCAGTACATTAATTGCTTGCAGTAACACAGAAATCACAACAGCTCCAAGCAGCATGGGAGGGGAGAGCCCACACTCATTAATTTATGCATTACAGCTTCCCTTTGTCTGAGGAGCTTTTCACTAATAGATCCCTCATTGGCAGGAGCCAAGGTCTAATTACATGATAAAATTGTGCAGATGCGGCCATAGAAAAGACTCTTACTGATAATAGAGTATTTTTCCACAGTGGCTTGTCCCAGTTTGGGCAGAAAAACAAACTGTCTTCCTTCTTTAGGTTTGCATATCTGCACCTCGTGTAGGCATAAGGTTAAAATGAAGACCTCAGCCTCACTGGTGAAGCTACTATGGCCAAGCCATTTGGTCGAGAAACTCAAGGGCTTTGTTCTTCTCTGTCTTGCCATGGGTGAGGAAGGGACAAAAAGAGAAAAGCACTGAAGAAATTCCCCTAAGTAAGTGCTACTCAACTGAAGTGTGCAGATACCATTTGTAATGTTAGAAGCACCTCAAAGACCCAGTGCAATCCTACTCTGAGGAGCAGGATATATAGTAAAGATGGAGAGAGATGGAGAGAGAATAGAGCATTTGAGAGATGAGAGCTGGGGCATTTCAGTAGGAAGTTAAGAGTGTTCATGCCTTCCTGGATAGGGTTGCCTAATTTTTTGTAAAGGATTTTCTGGAGAAATATCCATATTTTTCTAATAAATGGAAAAAAAAAATCCACATTCCAGCTGCATAAAATTACTGAAATACTGGACATGCAGGGGGAGATCCTGGTATGAGATAATTTTTGTCATAACATCTGAGAAGCTGTAACTTGCTGCTGTCACTAGAGATGGTGATACCTGTGGAAAATCTTGGCTTGGATTTTCAGATGGGATTAATGACATGTGGGTAGCTGGAATAAGACACTGTTGGAGGGGAAGAAGCCTTTTACCTTCTGTGTTAATCCACTGATGTATCCATTAAAGTGGTAGTGGTGATTCCCCTGGCTGCCCCAAGAACCTCCCCATTAGGTACACGGAGGACAAGAAAAGAGTGCTCTGGAGCAGCAGGGGCTAGAAAGGAAATCCCTTCTCTGCCACTGGGCAAACCTGGGACTTTGTGTTGAGCAATAAGCTAAGCAGGAAGGAGAACTATAGGACCAGGTGGGAGTTTAAGGGCAAGAAGAAAGGTGGAGAGGATTGTCTTCCGTTCCATTGTCTTCCATTAGCAGCCTCCAGACTCTAACCATTTGTGCTGAAATTTTCCATTTGCAGTTGGAGTGCCTGATTCAATGCAAAAGTTTCTCCAGAAAGTTTTCTGGAAGGGTGGTAATGACACTTGAGGGAGACGAACAGAGGAAAGTTCATACTAAAAACCACAACTTATTTCTCCTACAACAGCAATCCCCGCTCAGATAATGGAGGTCAGTGCAGTGCATTTACAATTTTCAATTTTACTGATGCCACTGCTTGTATTGCTTGAGGGGTTTAGCTGCTTCTTAAAGTTACTTAGAAAATTACACTCTAAGAGGTAAAAAGGAAACTCAAGAACTAGTGTACTTTGAGTAATCAATTATTCATTTAATTCAGTATTTTGATGTGATTAATTTAATATTGAAGACAAAGAAGACTTGGCAGAGTGATGCAGGAAGATGTTTTTGAAGGGACCAAGGGTGGTAAGGCTGGGACACAACGAACCAGTCCAAAAAGGTCTGGTACATTGGACTTTTATCTGAGTGCCAAAAAAAAAAAAAACAAAAGGAGGAAGCACAGAATGGCAAGTAGATGAGAAAGTGACATTTTTCACTGCCCTTGGTTGCTCTGTGTTCTCTAAACCAACGACTTACCCCCCTCTTTCCCCCCCAGAATAAGAAACCAAGCAAGAATCCAAAACAGTAGCTGATGGGCCAGGTGTGTTTGCACAGGCAGGGTCACACAGTGGCAGCTGAGGACACCCAGACCTGATCTTGGCTGCAGCCTGCATGAACCTAAAGAAGTGAAGAGAGTCTCTGAGAAAGGACTGGGATGTAGAGGTGATACCATAGAAAGAAAAAAAGTGTTTTCTTTCTTCTCTTTCCCTGCTGTTCCCCAGAACTTTTCACCATCATCTATATGGCTGCTCCTGCATGGTGGCAGGGACCCACAGACCAGCATGCAGGCACTCTCCCCTGTCTCCCCCTTGTCCTTGCACTGAACACAAGGGTCTCCCCCATGTCCAACAAGGGGTGAGCTGTGGGGGAAGAAATGGAGACAGCAGCATCAAAAGTTTCAAGGATATATGAAGAGCAGGATGACTGGCAAGTGCACACAGGCAGACTGTTTCAGATTAGAGCAGTGAGATAAATAGGCAGAGACTGGCACCACAACAAGGAGTCTTTCCTGAGAAGAAACTCTTGGGGATGACTGAAAATCTGCATGTGGCAGCAAATGGGAAGAGTTAAGTGGTCTTCCTGTAGAGCTGCCGAAGGTGACCTGCTGTGGGCAAGTCCCTGTTTAAAACAACAGTTCACCATTAATGATTCCTTGACAGCTAGAGGATTAGATATTGGAGGGGGAACTAAACAATCTTGCATTTGCTAGAGCATTTAATCCTTTTCAAAACATGCATGTAACTTTACAAATGCATACAAAGACAAGCTGTCAGGCACATGCACCTAACCCCTCTGCGACAGAATCTCAGGGCAGGTGATTTTCAGTCATACCTAAATGGAAATTTTAACTCTTTTCAGAGACGGGCAGTCCTCATCAGTGTGGGACACCCCACTGCTCACAGTGACTCCAGAGCAGAGGGGATTTGGAAGCTTGTGTCTGTAGGCTTCATCCAGGAGGAGAGTGATATAAACCAGCACTGGGTCAGTGCAACTGATAGTAGGCACGGATGTGGCTATGTGGCTTCTTAAAAAGTAAAAATAAATTTAAAAAATAATGAGACTTACACAAGCAGTAGAGGACTCAGGAGGCTGTGGAGGAGGGGAAGAACAGGTGTCCTGACCAGGTAGCCTAATGATTTTGTTGTAGTTTTGCCAAATCATAAAGGCTTCTGGTGAAACTTCTTGTGTTGTATTCTTTTCTGTAGAATTTCAGGCTCAGGAGTTTCTGAAAAGGAGGCAAGGAAAAAATATAATTTTGTTTTGTTTTAAAAAGTCAACATTTCAACAACACATAGTGCTGGCTCAGTGCAAAGTCTGACAGACTATCCATCATCTGTATTCCCTCTCCACATCTCACCTTCCCTAATTAGCATGAACATTAAATGTAAGAAAAAAAAAAAAAAAAAAAAAAAAAGCATTTTGCACCCATTCAGGTGAGTCTTGGCAGCAATTGCACTAAACAGACTTGTTATTCCATCTCGGCAGGTATATTTCACCCCCGAGCTGAGAAGAGTTATTGCTGCAGCAGCAGCGGCTGTGGACCCATGCATACCCTGCCTTGGTGCTGGGCAGGAAGAAGAGGTCCAGCCCTCCCTTTTCCCAAGACACTACCTGGATTGTACACAGGCAGCACAGGGCCAGAAGTTCACAAGTCAGACACAGCAGAATCAGAAAACATATGGAGAAAGAGGAAAAAATAGGCAGAAATGTTCTGGCACTGGAAGTTGTTGATGAAGTAAGGTGAGGACGTGATGGGTTACTGATGAGGTCAAGGGTGAGGAAATGCCATTGCTTTTCCTAAGATCCAAGTTTTCTTGATGTACAATATCTCTTCCATGGCACTTCTTCTTCCCTCTCTAGTCATCCTCCCAGGGGCTGGATGCAAATGAGCACCCCTGATTAGGAGACTTTTGGGAGAGAAGCTTCCTCCTGTGACCAAAAACTTTGTTCTTACTGTGCCGGCTGGTGTCACCTTCTCCAGATGGGCTTGCACATGTCTGGGGGAGGAGGTGGGAGAGGGTCCTGTGGCTGCTAGAGCTCTGCAGCCAGGTGAAATGGCCCCCACGTCATCTCCCTGTAGCTGTGCAGGCTTCTCCTTGCTTCTGTCCATATTAATGGTCAGCACCTAGATGCAAGGTACCTCCCATACTCACTCTGCCCCCTTTGGGACTTTTGTACTGCCTGCAGCTTCTCTCTTCCAGTCCATTCTAAGGCTTTGGACAAGGAACAAAGCAGGACTTGTTATTTCAGAGCCTCACACACTGTGTGAGACAAGAAGACCCCCAAGAAAAGCTGTAAGATCCACGGCTCTGTGGTTCTCATTGTTTGGTGACAAGCAAGAACTGAAGCAGAGTCAGGATCAGGGCTGCCTCACAACTCAGTGGCCTGCTGGTCAGTGGTGAGGGCTTTTGGGCCAAAGTCTGGAGACTGCTAATTGAAGGCCTGAGCTTTTAAGGTGTTGCAAGCTGTCTGCAGTACAGCAAAGCCCTTTAGCATGTGGTGAACTTTAAGGATGTAAATGAAATCCAGAAGATTAATCCTATGCTTAAAAGCTTTGCTGGATCGATATACCTAGCAGTATCAATTCCAGAGGTGTGTGGCTAACTACAGATGACAGGTTCTGTTTCACAGTAAATTCTCCGGACCAGCATGATGGCCTGTGAAGAGCTATTTGGAAAGGAACTGGGGACGATGGTTGATGTCCAACAGTTGTAATGTGGGGAAGGTGAAGTCAGTGACATGCAGTTGCCTGGTCCCAGCTCCCTGTTTTACTGTGGCTGCGGGGACACTGGGATTAAAGTGCTCGGGGATAATTTCCTTGCTGACACTGCTGTTAGCACCAGACAGTTTTCCATGGCCAAGCAGTGAGGGCCAGCTTGCCTCCTGATCAACCTGCATCTCAATGCAGAATATCCTGTAGCTGGTGGCAGCCTGTCCCCACCAAGGGAACCACTGGGCTTACTGGAGAAGAAAGCATGCAGGGTGCATGCAGTGCATGCAGTCAGGGGAGCAGGACCCCAACACGGAGCATCCCCTGAAAGGGGGAACTTTGGCCACATGAGATAAAACACAGCACTGCTCTTCAGGGACTGAGCAGCCTTGTGGCTGAGGTTATGGCCAACCCTGAGAACTATTCCCAATCACAGATACGTTTCCAGAATAAGTTGCTGGAGTTTTCTTATGTGAAATGATCTTTAGCTGAGGAGGTAGTGATAGATCTGCAGTGGGTGTAAATTGATGTTTGGTCTCTGGCTGTCAGTAAAGCTGCACTACAGGAGGGTAGTCTTTTATTTTTGTTAATTAGGAATTTGAATCAATGGTAAAAAAGTGTCAAAAGACTAATCCAACTGTAGGAACATATATTGAGCCATGTTCCACAGGAGACTGTTCTGAGTCTGGAATCATTCAATATTTTTATTAATGACTTGCATGGTAGAATAGAGAGTTTGCTTATTAAATTTATAGATGGCACCAACCTGGGAGATGCTGACACCACTAGAAGATGGGGATAAAATTCAAAACAAGCACAGGTACAAAGTGTTACACTAATGTGAGAGAAGTCACCTTCAGAGAAAGAATTACTAGTGAGTCAGCAGTTCTACAGGGAATGAGATGCTGATTCCACCCTTGCTGTCTAATCAGGCATTTTAACTAAACAGTCAAGAAGAAAGTTTCCACCTTTCCACTACCATGCAACCATAGCAAGGTCTAAGGAAATGCTGTTCAAAACTGGTGTGACCATATGGGAGGAGTCCAGAAGAGATCAGCTAAAATGATGAGACTCTGAAAAATGATGAGTGAAGACAATGTATGCAGGATAACCAAAGAAATGGGGCCTTCTTAGTTGAGGGAAGAGATGACAGTGGGAAACACAGAGTACGTCTCAAACAGCAACACCAGGATAATCTCATGCACTTGCAGCTGTATAAATAAGTCACCACTGGGAATGATTAGCTCATCCACTTGAAGTCTTTTGCTTCTCCATTGTACCCTCACCTGTAGTTTCTTCTCACATTTCTGTTCCAGTGTCTTTCTGCTGTGACGGAGATGCCTTGCCAGGAACAAATCTATGCCCAAAAGTCTAGTTTTGCTAGACTTCTTCATTCATTTGATGATGAACCTTGCAACCCATCGTATTATCACAGGCCTGGGCCATCTACTCACTGTCTTGTTAACAACTGCTAATAATATGTGCACTCACTGAGAGCTGGCTGAAGGGTTAGGAAGGAAGAAATCAAAACCGGATAACACCCCAACTCAAATGAGATGTAAGAACGAGAAGGATTATGAGGGGGAGATGGGAGGGAGACTTCATTTCCTGCTGATTCTCGCCCCAAACACAGCCTTGAGGAAAAGAAATGGATGTCTCAGTGCAAAGAGTGTAAGCAACTGTGAGATATGAGCAAAACAATTTCTTGGTTACTGACCATGGTCTCTGCTTTCTGTCTGCTGAATAGGTTTCTTTAGGGTGTTTGATTTTCTTGCTAGAAATTACAGTGAGATCTCAATGACAAGTGGACCCTGTATGTGTTTTCATTCCTTGTGTGGGCATGACAGACAGCAAGTAAAACTGAAATTAATCTAGTATGAAGGAAAAGGGCAGGGAGCCTCTGAACAGGAAAAACAAACAAAGAAACAAACAAACAGTAGTCCTAAATTTCAGCTGACATCAGAACTGTTCCAACAGTAAGGACAGCTGAGCACTATATTGTCTTGTTTAAGGGTTCTGATGTGTTTATAATTGGAAGTTTTCAAGCACAGGTTGAACAAACATCCTTCACTCTTCAGGAACACTTAGGTGTGGACTGGTCCTGCCCTAGACTACAAGTCTTGTTACATTTCTTCAGGTTCTCTTGTCTTTCAGGTTCATTCATGGAGTTGATTGCTCTGTGGCACTCTCTGGCAAAAATAAGAAGCCATAATGGTGTGTTGATTCTCAAATAGGAATTGAGAAGCAAAAGAAATTGAGGGCACCCACTACATAGAAATTATGTATTCTTTTGAAAGTCTTAAAATGATATTAGTTATAAATCAAAGTTACAGTGAGGAAATAAAGGATAAGGCTATATGAACAAGACAAATGTAATTCATATATGAAGGAAAGTAAGTTCTACTAATAATACAGAAATAAGAAATGTGAGAAACTGTAAAGATTCTAATTTCTGTGTTAAAAAGTACAAATGTGTGCTCAGCCTAGTAAATTTGATAACTGAATTGTCTAAGTTGCTGAGGAAAATTTATTTATGAAAGCTTTGGGCAATGGACAGATGGGAAACTGCCTGAAACAAGTTCACAAGAGGAGCACCACCTCAGAGTGAAGCTCTTCATTATATCCCATCGCTGATGCAAAACTATCTCCTCCTACATCTGAGAAATAGCTATATTTAGCCTGTTGTTCACTGTAAAGCTTTCTGTGCTCATATGTCTAGAAAATCGTGTCTCTTGTCTCACTTTTGAAGTCTCTTGATTGCATTTTTCCTGCTATTTTTTTTTCTATTAACGAGTCAATTTAATGAATGAGAAATAGAGGACCAGACAGAACTATTTTTTAATTTAATTTAATTTAATTTTTAATTAGTGTTCTCTTAAACATTTGCCTATACCACTGAAAAATAATTCTAATTCAACACAACTGCCTTTAACCTACTAAAGCCTAAAAATAGACTGAGGTTATAAGATTTTTTTTTTTTTTTTTTTTTTTTTTTTTTTCAAAATTTCCAAAAATGGATTTTTTTTTTTTTTTTTAATGGGTTATTCGAATTATGGGACACCAGTATGCATTGCTCATCCTTTGTTTCTCTTAGCAAACCACCATGGCAGGCCCCACCCTGCTCTTGGAAAATTCTGGTGTGAGCTGGATCTTGCAAAAAAGGCAGCAAAAGTGCCCAAGACAGAGGGTAACATACATGGCTGAGAGTTATGATGCAATGCTCACTTCAACTTTTAAGTCATGCTGCTAAAAGAATCCTCAAACTTTTTCTAGATGAGTGTATTTAATCTTTTACACAGAATTCTACCAAGGGCATGGTAGAGGATGTGATAGAAACAGAATTTCCCTGCCTGACAGAGAAGTAAGATTAATGGGTAGGTTTTAAAAATGTAAAATTTTAGAAAATTAAAAATCAGAAAGGAATCAATCACCTCACATGGTGCTCCGGTTTACATGGTGGTTTCGTTGGCCATGAATGGGGAAAATGATACTTTCCAAGCCTCAGAGTGACAGTGCTAGTTCAGGGCTTGAGCATTCTTAAGGGCCTCTGAGGTGTGTGTAAGAGTCATTTCTCATGGCTCCCCATGCACACCATGGGCTCCTGGTGCCCTGGGACCTTTTTCCTGTTTCTGGTAAGACAGGCATCTCCTGATGGGAGCAGAGTCTGCGAAAGGGTGCTGTGGGTCTTGGCAGGCTGTGGGTCTGCAGCACTGCTGCTGAAGGTAAAGCAGCCAAGGGAGATGCTTTGGGGCAAGCAAAAGAGAAACGTATGTGGGGATCTTGCATTTTCTTTGTAGTGTTACCACTGGGTCCCAGCTGTTTCTTTCTGAGTCCTCTTCCTCCTTTCTGTTCTTGTGCAGCCAAGAGCAGGTCTGGGTGTCCCTGGCTGCCACTGTGTGACCCTCCTGAGCAAACACACCTGGCTTGCCAGGCATGGCTGCATGGTCCCTGGGAGGAAAAACACCTACCCTCTGGGCTTTGATGCCCCCCTTGGAGAAGCAAAATGAAAGCCCTGGTTTAAAAAGGAAACCAGGCTGTGCCTCTACTGCTTGTAGTGTTTTCTTGGTGCCTTGCACCAGGCTTGTCCAGATTCCCATAATCTCTGTGTAGATATTGTCACCTACACAGAAGCATGGACAAGCAGAACGGGGGTAAGGGCTGAAGTGTGGGAAAGACAACATCACCTCTAAATGGGACAGAAACAGAGGGAGCAGAGCAGAGACTGAAAGAGAAGTCTAGAAAAGTGAAAACCTCTATTTTCCAATAATTCAAGGTTAGGCACCCTATCATTCTGTAAAATCCTGAGCCTCAGGATATATTCTTGAAATCTATTCTCCTCTTTGCCTCTTAAACAGAGAAGCAGCTCCTGCCAAGACTGCCTGAGGGCCCCAGAGAGCACTGGTTATCTATGTGTGCAGAGATCCTCTCAAAACCAGGGCTTCAAATTCACCTCTCCTTGCATTATGCCATCCTCAGAGATTGTGCTCTCAAGTTCATTATCCACCTTTCTGGAAAAACTGCCTTACACCTCTACTCCTTGTGGCACTTATTTTGTAGTCTCCCTGAGAAGTGCTGTGGGCATCCCAGCATGTCTGACTTAAGTTAAGTTTGTCACAAAGCACATTTTTTTTTACATTTTTATTATCAAGATAAAAGTACTAGTGGAAAAAAAAATGCATTGAAACCATAAATAACCTACATATATATATAGCTTATCAGGAGTCGTGTTCAACAGAGGGTGCTGGGGGACACAGGACATGAGTTTACTTACACTTTGTTCCAGACCAAGTCCCCTGTGTTACTTCATAGAGTTTCTTGCTAGACATCCAGAAATAAACAAAATGGTTTGATGGTTTCACTCAAGAGGTTTCAGTCAAAATGGTTATGATTTGGTTCCACTCAAAAAGGCAAACATCCCTGTGGCCAGCTCTCTGCCTAGCCAGCAGTGAGAATCAACACTAAGCCTCTGCCAAGCTCCATGGGCACAGAAAGGACAACGTAGGACTTGCTATAGCCCATCAGTAATGGAGAGTGCTTCTGCAGCCACAGCATCTGCTGGTTGTCAGATTCTCCGTGCTCCCAGGAGAGCTCCTCACTGGCGCTAGAAGCAGGCCAGCAGTGCTGTGTCACTGCCAGGGCAGGAGCTATTGTTCCTACAGTGTTTGTTGATAGACTGATGGGGAAGCCCAGGCTGACTTGGCAGGGTATAAATTCCCCTGTCCATCTATCAGCCCTCCTTCAGCAGATGCAGAGTGGAAGAGATGAAGCTCCTCACGCCAGCAACCCTCATCCTGATCTTCTCTTTCTGCACCTTGGGCGCAGTGGCACGTGAATACACCTCTGTCATCACTGTGCCCAATGGAGGCCACTGGGGCAACTGGGGCAGCCGGCAGTTCTGCCGCTATGGCTACGCCAAGGGATTTGCACTAAAGGTAAAACTCTCCCTATTTTCCACTGTCTCACTCCCAAATCTGAGTTTTTGGGAAAATTTAGCCTAGAAAATTTAGCCACCATAATTAGTCCAGCAAAGATTTATTATTATTATTATTATTATTATTATTTTATCTTTTTAGGCAAAGAAGTTTCATATTAAATAGAGCAAAACCAAGCCTACTGCCATGACTGTTTTGCTGTCAATCTGGATAGAAGTGTGCTGGCAGATCTGTGGTCTGCATGTGGCTGATGTTGCTGGAGGAAGCCATGTCTGTGCCAAAAAATCAGGAGTCAGGGAAAGTGGCAGCCTTTCTCAGCATGTCTCCTGTGATGAAGTCTCTGCCTCACTTCTTGGGTCAGAAGAGTTAAAAAAAAAAACAAAGAAAAACATGTTGCTAGTGTTACTTAGGTACATAACTGTTTCCTGGTGTGATGTGCTTCCTACATGTTTCCCAAGATATTTTCTTTTCCTTCATGCTTCCCAAGATGTTTTATCTTTTTCAGCACATAAAGGAGTTGGGACTGTTTAGGACAAAAAGGACTTAAGGACTGTCCTATGTAGGACTTAAAGGATGTTTCCCATGCCTTCTCCACCTTGCTTCTCTCCGTGTGTGTCTTCTACTGCAGGTTGAGCCCTCGCAGTTTGGAAATGACGACACAGCTCTGAACGGCATTCGGCTGCGTTGCCAGGATGACTCAGTCATTGAGTCCTTGGTGGGGAAGTAAGTAGCATGGGTTTCTCCCTCATTTGTCAGCACCAGCTCACAAAGCATCCACAGGCGTCACCATTTGCAGGGGTCTCTTCTCTGACTTGCTTTGTCTACACAGAGCTGGCATATAAAGTAAACTGAAACAGGTGGCTGGGATTTTTGTTCATCCATTTTTAGGGTGGTTAAATTTGGGTACTTCACATTACTGCCTTCTGTTTGCTCTTGAAATTTCCGCAGAGCCCTACGAACAACTGAATTACAGCGCCTGGGCTAGAGTCCCTCTTCAAAATCTTCAGTGTGTGGGGCAAATGTAAGGAAAGGGATTTTTAACCATATAAAACTGTTTGGATGAGGTCCTGGCCCTGCAGAAGTGAACAGCACTGTACCTCGGGATGGCAGAGAGTGTGCTCTCACTGCTGCCTAATGGGTGCTTATGAGACAGGCCAGGGATTTATCACAAAACACACTGTCTTTAGGGTTTCCACCAGAACTGTAACTATCCAATCTGTGATTTTCTGTTATTATTCTGATGAGATACCAATACAGAGAGATGTACATCCTTGGAAGAGAGGGAAACAAAAAATGACAAAGTAAGGGACCACAGACTGCAGCAGGACGTTGTGCTGGTAACAGGGAGCCGTTTAACTCGAGGGCAACATGGTAAGGAGAAGGGGCACTTCTGAGGGGATTTCAGAGCCCAGACATTGCTTTGTCTGCTTTTTTTTTTTGGCAGGTGGGGTACCTGGACCAAATTCCAAGGTTGTCTGAGAGGCTATTTGGTCTCCTTTTCACTGAGAACAGAGAAGTCTCAAGGAGGAGGTGATGACACAGCAGCTAACAACATCCGGTTTAGATGCTCAGATGCGGCTGTGCTACTAGGTGATGGGCTGTCATGGGGAAGATTTGGCCCATGGAGCAAAAGCTGCAAAATATGTGGTCTCCAGACAAAGGTAGAGCCTCCACAGGGGCTTCAGGATGATACAGCACTCAACAATGTGAAGTTTTTCTGCTGTAAGTGAGCACTTGCCCCATCTTCATCACTGTTCCACTCATCTCACATCCCACATCAAATGAGACATCATCAAAGCTTGGCTCTAACTTTATACTGGGAAATGCCTGTGACTTTTTGACTAAAAATACAATTTATGATCATGGATTGCCTCCATACCTGCAGGGAATGAGTGAGAGAGAGAACCATAAAGGAAGCAGGAAGGAAGTACAAAGGAAGGTCCAGTCCAAGTAGAGAATGAGATGGAGGGGAGAGACTCAATGATTTAGATTCTTGTGGATTAGCTTCTTGCACCTTTTTCCTTTTGTGGCTTAGTTTATGCTTGTGTTTTGCCATACCACCTTAGACGAAGATTACATGATGCCTTAAATAGTGATGCCTTTTGTAGCTACCACTACTTGAGCAATTACCCAAGTGCATTGTATTTAATACAATCATCATATCATGTAACCACTAGTGTATCACTGTTAAAACACACAATCTCTGAAAATTGCTTAGAAGCAAGGAATAGATTTCTCACCTTTTGCTCCAACTAGTGAGTTTCTTTCAGGTTTGCTCTGCCTGTTTGTCTCTTTGTTTGAAACAACATTTGACCTCTTGACATGACAGACAGAGAAGAACGGGTAATAGCTTGGGTCAGCTTGAGGTTTCTAACCAAAGACAAAAAGACCAATGTGAGCTAAACTGGGGAAATGGAAATATGGGTGGGTTCATGAGCAGCATCAAATATTTGTCTTTAATTGCCCCAGAAGCTGTAGACACTTTTTACAAGTATTATTTTAGCTCATACCTGAGGGAATGTGGTTAGAAGGTGTACTCACACTGAGCATTCATGTTAGTGTGGTTATAGTGCCAGCTGCGTGGGTTGTAGCTCCCTAAACCTCTCTTGTTGATGGTTTGGAATGTGCTCCTCTGGCTCATCTAGCTGTTTCTTCTGCCAGTTCACATCCTGTGCTCAGCACATACACAACAGCTTTTGTCACTAGCTCTTCACCCAGGCTAAATTTTCTTCCTATCACTTACATCAAAATACACTAAAATAATAACTGTATTTTCTTTTAAGAGTAATGGAATATATCAGATTAAAGAACAGAACCTAAGCCTAATGCTTACTTTGGTTGAAAGAGTTTTGATAACAAAATCAGGGGGCTACTCTTGAGCAGATCACTGGTCTGTCTAACTCTCTGTACTGTCTCTGGTTGCACTGCTCCATATCTCATGTCTGTTGCAATAAAATTTTTCTCTGTTTCATGGAAGTGATGTGTATGAATTTTATTGGTGAAAACAACAGCAATCACAGCACACTCACTGGAGGTTTGTTGTTTGGTAAAGCTTTCCAATGCTGGCCTTTGGAGCCCATAGGAATTTTTCATTGTGTTAGCATCATTTCGCTGCCCAGTTGCCATTTTTGGCAACTCATGGTTTTTCTAAGTCGTGGGTAACAGATGGATAAGCCAGACATATAGAATTCAGGCTTGATCGAATCTGCAGCAATGAGACACGTTTCTCTTGGCTCTGTCTGTACAGTACAGGGTGTTGGTTCTCATCATCTGCTTCCTGAGGGACTGCTGGAGTAAATGAGTGCATCTCCACTGCCGTCATTCAAAGTTACTTCAGCTGAAGCACTTCCCAAACCCTCAGAGATACAGCAATAAATCTTTAATGGTTTTCTGGATTTTAATTTCATTAAAAAAAAAAAAAAAGCCAACACCTTTCCAGTCTGACTCTCCGGTTCAAATTTGCATAGCTCTGATTTACTTAATCTGAGGATCCAATATTTATTTATTAACCTCTTAAGATGTTTTTTATAACTCGATATTTTCTAGGTGATCCCTTAACTGTTTTTTGTCTTCCACTTGACTGAAGACATTTTAAGCACACAATTCTCTCTTTTTTTTTTTTTTTTTTTTTTTTTTTTTTTTTTAGCTAAATGTTTATTTTGCAAAACCAGCCCAGTCAGCATTTTAAATACATTTGAAATACTAGGGATTCATAGCTTCAAGGCAACGTTTTGTAACTTCCATCTCCATTTGGGATTTGCTGAATAAACCTTTATTTGTCATATATTTAGCTTGCTATAAACATTCAAATCCCTCATCTTTAGTACTTAGCAGCAAAAAAACAACCAAAGCAGCAAACTTTTTTCTAGTAAGAGGAACCAAATTAAACTAAAACTAGATTCTGATGCTATTACTGTTAGTGGGAGTTCTGGGTTGACCTGTCCATTTATTTGAAAACATAGCTTCCAAAATTACATTGTTTTCAAGCGCCATGAATGGACGTGCCTTAATTTGCTTCTGGATGTTTGTCTTTCATCTCTTATGTGATAGGGAATGTTTCAACTTGGAAACTGACCATCTAGTATAATTAATGAGGTGAGATTTGATGACATAAGAATAAAAATAGTTGTACTCATCTAAACAAAACAGGCTTAATTCAGTGAAGGAATTGTGGTGACACTGATATTGATTTAGACAATGATAGAATGTGCAGGAACAACACAAAACTGCACCAAGGGAGGTTCAGACTGGACATAATGAAAAAATTATTTACTGTGAAGGTGGTCAGACACTGAAACAGGCTTCCTAGAAGGGTAGTGGATGCCCCATGCTTGTTGGTGTTCAAGGGACTTTTGGACAATGCTCTCATTAACATGCTTTAATTGCCTGAAGTGGTCAGGCAGTTGGACTAGATGATCTTTGAAGGTCCCTTCCAAATGAACTATTCTGTTCTATGGTCTATATTTTCTTCCTGAATCTGAGAAATTCCTTTGCTCAGGCACTGGCAGCCCCATGCACTTCACAGAAGTCTTACAGGGCCAGCTACTGGTGTCCTTCCACCAGAGCGAGTAGGACAAGTAAAAATTGCCATGTATTTTATATTACGGTATCGTGCTCAGCGTCACCAGTGAATGCAGCAACATGACATTTCAAGTGCTTTTTCTCAGCATGTGAGTAAGTTGTGTGTCTTGGAAAGTTATGCTTTGTGAATCCAAGTTCCGTGTGCAGCCAGTTTCCCAAATAAGCAGTTAGGTGTGGGGAGAGAAGTTTGGTAGTTTCTCTCTTCCCCTGGTAGATTTGGTTTCTGAAAGAGTTGATTCTTGGAATGGCCATTAGAGGTGAGCTGACATACCTGAACGAAGTAATTATTTTTCCTTTAAATGATGTGTTCAAGAACTGGTGCCTGTTTTCTTATGTGTATGCATGTGTATATGTAGATAATTGAAACAACTTGAACTTCAGATTTCACATTTATTCTAAGGAGGGTAGGCCAAGCTGGAAGGCTCTGAACATCTGCTTCTTCTCTGCAAAAGAATGATTCAGTTAAATTTTGAGGTTGTACTGGGGGAAGAATTATTCACACCATCAGCTGAACTGACCTTTTATGCTTCCCTATTATGCCTGATGTAATATGGCCTCATATTGGTGTGTGAATAGACACTCCAAATGAGAGCTGTTCCAAGAAATGTTTGGAAAACAGAGCACTACCTCCTCTTCATGTACTTTCTCATATATTTATCAGCAACTTCAAAAATCAAGTGGGGAGGCTTTTGTCATCTGAAAACTGGTGGAATGCTTTAAGCTCTACCTCCTCTGATGGTCCACTTGCATAACATAGATCATCCAAAAAAAATATGGGGTGGGAATGCAATTTAGATGATTGAGCTGAGCAGGTCTCAGCTATTTACTGCACTAGTTTGAGAGGCATTTGGTTACAGGAATTACATTCTTTCAACTGAAATGAGGGACTAAGAGTGCACTTTGCCGATGCTGATGCAAAGTGCACTGGAACTGATGTGGCTGAAACCGTGCATAGCTGAAAACTGAGTAGCTACAGCTGCATGACTTTCAAAACTCATTCTGTGTCCCTGGCACATCTAGGAGCGAGGAGCTTGTTGCCAAAGATCTGCCAGCCAGTTCCTGTGGGATGACAACAGGGCCAGTGGCCAGACCAAGTACTAAGTAGGGATTATCTCCACTTCTAATTTAGGGAGCGGAGTCTGAGTAGGTGTGGGAGGCATCTCCCACCTATCTATGTACATGTGATACAGCTCCCAGGGAGACCAGCAGAAGCAGCAGGTCTGGAGCATTCCAGAAGTGATTTCTAAAAGCTATTTCTATTGAAAAAGACTGAGTAGTTATGTCCAGAACAAACCTGCTGTCAGTAGTGTTCATTTGAACCAAGCTTTGAAAGTGCTCTTAGAAATTAAGTCTTGGAATCTTAGCCCGTATGGCAACATTGTTCCCTCTGCATGAGGAAAATAAATATTCCTTCTGTCACAGAGGCGTTCTGAAGCTTAAGTTACAAGATTTTGCAAGATGCAGAGGAAACAACTGAAGATGCACTAGCTGCATACAATTTTAGGTGCTATACATGACAGAGATGTGCACCATGCAGCTCATGCTGTTTGTCCAGGTTACTTTTGCTAGCCCTTAAAGATAACCCTAATTAACTAACATGATTATCAGTGAGGAAACAATTGAAAACATCTGTTTTGGAATTTTCAGAGTGTAATTATTTGGAAATGTTGCTACAGAATTTGACCACTGGATAATGTTAATCTGTTCGTTCTGAAAAGAAAGACATCAGGGCCTTGCAGAAGACGGGATTCGTGGAGGGTTGAATCCTCCCTTACAGCACCAAGCCTTTGTGTATGCCTTGTGCTTCAAGATTGTATAACTGTGGTACTGTGTTTCAACCCTAAATTTTGGACTGAGAAGTTGCTGCATGCTTTGTACCCATCTGCTTTGTCTCTAACTCTGCAGAAATGGAGCTTACCCATGGCAGTACAGGTTCTAGCAAGTGATGTTAGAAAGAGTTATCCCAGCAGAAAGAGGGGATAGAAGGTACTTCCCTGGCTCACTGAAAGCTGGGAGACTGAATGAGCCAAGATGTCCCAGGGAAAGTCCTGTCTGGCAGTTCAGAAACAGAATTAACAAAAAAGTGGCAACACCATATATATAAAAAAATGTATTTCTCTTTAGCAGGTAAAGTGGAATCTTTCTTAGAGACTTTCTGTTTTGGTCCAGATTTCCTGCACTCTCCATGTCCCACCAGAGCAAAACTTTGTAGACCTAAACCACCTCCTAGCACCTTACAGCATAGTCTGACTCTGTGTAGGTTGCTAAGGTTTAATGGCCGCTGCAACAATTCAGCTACTTGGATGAAATTTGCCTGCACTAACAATTGGGCCTCTCCAGCAAAGAGTAACAACTATTCTGTTCTGATCACTCAAAAACAGTTAAATTACATCAATGCAGTATAGGTTGGTGCATTTCTTAATGAACATCAACCATCACAATGTACACAAACGGCCTTTCCAGCATCTTGTATAGATGAGAAAACAAGTGCAGATGCTGCAATGTTGTAAGGATACTTGTGTGAGCTTAATTCATTCTGTGGAAAATAACAACCTTTTCAGGGGAAACAAGATGGTATGCATAGTTAAGTTCCTGCACAAATCCTTGCAGGATGAAAACATCTGAACAAATCCGGGATATCCCCTCGATGTTTCTTCTGATCCAGCCCCTATTTCTCAGAGGGTGGGAGGGAGGCATTCTATGTCTGTTCTGTGAATGACTTAGAAGTGCATTGACAAAACTGTATGTTGATAGCTTTGTTAAAATCCATAAAGGGCTGCTCACACCCTAAAGGACAAGGTGTCTTAACGCTATCCAAAACTACTTTAAGTAGTAGGAGTAGGTTAAAAATTAACCTCCAGAAATAATGTTGTATATAGAATGTCTTTCAATCCTTGCTCCAATGTTTTTTTTGTTTGTTTTGTTTTGTTTTGTTTTGTTTTGTTTTTGTTTGTTTGTTTTCATGTCAGCAAACGTTTAGAGGTGAGATAACCATGAGGAATTAAAAAAGAACTTTCCTTCACAGCTTTTGCTGCTATTTTGTTTATCAAATACACCAAGCTTTATTATTTCTAGTTGATTGCAATGAAATGCTGCATGGCTGGGAGTGCTATCAATGTGAAAACATGAAATATATTCCAAAAGTTGATTTGAACATCTTATTTTCCAAGGAGAAAGTGTGAAAATAAATTCCAATTCATGACAGTGTTTGTGTTTCACTGCAACAGCCATTTTTGTGCGCTCACTGGGAAGAGTAGTGTCAAGGGGACAAAGCTCGTAATTTCAAAAGAGACTTTCATCTCAGGAAAAGTAGCAACTAAGTGAAGAAAATACTACTTCTATCTCTAGGTGTTTGCAAACAAACAGCTGGGAGCACTTCAGTATTTTATGAAAAAACATAACCGTGTTTCTCCTTGGGGTGGTATTGGAGTCAGTGAAATTACATGTGGATAAAATAGAGGATAAGTGAGAAAGACATGAACTTAGGAAATCATTACTTCGCGATCTACCTGATGAAAAATTTATTTTCAAGTCTAGCAAAATGACTGCAACTTTCCATGTGGGATTATAACACCTCTGCCACAATGCTAAGCAGTTATCCAGCAGTACCTGCTGACTCTCACTCCTATTAGAGGTGCGAGAAACCCACTGGTGTCCTGCTAGACTTTCAAACCCTGCTGGAAGTTTATCAGTGAGGTATCTCAGAGGCGGCTCACATTGAAGGAGATACAGTATCACACTCTTACTTGTTAAACAGGCTTTTATATAACAGTTATGGTTGCCATAGAAACATAACTAAATCTTTCCTCCAGTACAATCCCAAAGGCTTTCACAGACCTGGAAAATACGCTGTAAGCAGTCAAATCATTTTTTATGCTGACACAAAGGATGCCACAGTTGTCACCCAGTGAAGTTTCTCATGGGGGCAAAATGAGTTTAAATCCCACATTGTGAAATTGCTTTGCAGCATTCAGGCATTTTCTGGTATCCCATTTCCCTGCAAGCTCAGTTTTATAAGCCTCTTAATGAATACTTACAGAACTATGTAAGTTATAGATGGGAAAGACCTTATTACTCATTCATCTTCCTAAAGCATGTTGGTGAGTGCAAAATAAGTAAGGACAGAAACAATACCCACAGTGATGATCTTTTTCCCAGGTCTGTCTTGTTTCCAGTAATGCATTTTTCAGGTTCTTCATGTCTAGGGTTTAGATGTTCCCCTTAATTGTTTGCCCTCCCATTATGAAACAGGGAGGGCATTCCGCAAAATGGTGGATTTGTCAGGCAGAAAGATTTCCTCTGCCATTCAGTCTACACTATCTTTGTGTTTAATTTCATCCAGATCTCTTAGCATTCTGTTCACTTTTCTAGGTCTTAATTGAGGATATTTACTGATACTCCTCTATGACAGAAATGGAGATGATCTGTAAGAACTCTTCCATCGCTTGTGGGCTTCTTTATGCTTTCAACTAAAGCAGAGACAAGCAATAAGGTGGACTTTGACTATTAGATCTCCCTCATCTTCATTTTGACAGATTTTTATTTATTTATTTTATTGTTATTATTATTATTATTTTTTTTTAGTGGATGGATAATATGAAAGTCACAATTAAAATAGCTGAGTTTTTGGACTCTGTGGTCTGCCTGCTTGTTATTTCAGTGCTGCGGTGTGCTGGTTTCATGCCAACTGAATAGCCAACAGAAAGAAAACCAAAGATGCTCAAGGCTTTACTGTCTTTGTGCTTCCCCAGTTGGTTTGTAATGTCTGTGCTATCAGGGTATTTGGAGAGCTCTTTTATGTACCATTTCCCACCTATTTTCCTCCACTTAGTTTGTCTGACTCCCACTTTCCATCACTATAAAGCTAAATAAAGTTCAGAAGACTTACACTGTCTGGATAACTGAAAACTTTTGACACCATTTATTCTGACCATTAGAGCCCCCCAAAAAACTAGTGATCTGAATAAATCTGAATTCATTCTGAGGGCAACACTTGCTGAGTTACTGTTGCTAGATGCATTAAGAAGAATTTCTACATTTTGAAGTCGATTTAGCAAGGCCGTTTGTCTGAACTTTGAGATCCCGAGCCATTTGTCACGAAGCCTTCCTGCTCTCCTTGTAATTCTCTATGTTTTTAATTGAGTTCCTGCAAATGTAGTGACTAGTAAATCAAAAGAATATTTCAAATGCAGAGTTCATGCCCAAGAGAGTTTCATAAAAGGTGTGCAAATACATAAGACCAAAAAATGTTAAGCTTGATGCTGTCTATATGAAAAAGCATGTAGCAGCATTCCTTGCTCAGGCAAATCCCATCCTATGGGGAAAACCTGGGTTATTGGAAAAAGCCACCACAAAATAAAACAAAACAAAACAAAACAATAAACAAAACAGTACTACAAAAAAAGTGACGCTGCTGGGTAGGAGGTTGGGGTGCAGGCTGAAGTGGGGGCTCTCCATGGGCTGCAGCCTCCTCCAGGCCACATCCACCTGCTCCACCGGGGGCTCCTCCACAGGCTGCAGCGTGGAGATCTGCTCCATGGGGGACCCATGGGTTGCAGGGGAACAGCCTGCTCCACCAGGGGCCTCTCCATGGGCTGCAGGGGAACTTGTGCTGCGTGCCTGGAGCACCTCCTGCCCTCCTGCTGCACTCACCTTGGGGGCTGCAGGGCTGCTTCTCTCTCAGCTCTCACCCCTCTCTCCCAGCTGCTGTAGCACAGCAGATTTTCCTTTTCTTCAATCTGCTCTCCCAGAGGCCCAACCTGCCTCTCTCATGGCTCTGTTCTGGCCAGCAGCGGGTCCTTTTTCACAGAATCACAGGGTCCTTTTTGAAGTCATCTGGAGCCGGCTCTGATCAGACCTGGGGCAGCTGCTGGGTTCTGCTCACAAAGGCCACCCTTGTAGCCTCTGCTACCAAATTCTTGCCTCCTAAACCCAGAACAACTGCCTGTCCTGTACACTACTCTTCTGGTGGAAGCAGCCTCTTTTTCTGCTACCTTGTGTGGATCATTGTATTGTTGCTGCTCTGGAAGTTTGCTGCATTTTCAGCTTTGAGCAGGGGCATTGCTTTGGCCATGTGCTCAGGCCTGCTAGAGGTCAATGGTCAGAAGATATGAGCATCTTTTACTTGAAATCAGTCTTTTATTCATTGCAGTGTGAAGAGCATTTAACTAAGATTAGAACTATTCTTTCTGAATGTCTATAAGCAGACCTGCTACAGGGCTACACCTGTCACTGTTATTTCCCCATAGCAGTGCCTAAAGAACACCAACTTTTGCCATGTAGGTATGGTGGATACAATAGGAGCAATTAGGTGTGTGTTAGGTACAATA
The DNA here is from genome assembly GCA_011076525.1 of Nettapus auritus. Classification (NCBI taxonomy): domain Eukaryota; kingdom Metazoa; phylum Chordata; class Aves; order Anseriformes; family Anatidae; genus Nettapus; species Nettapus auritus. Next base: position 188,761,645 of record CM021765.1, read on the forward strand.
AATGCCAGGTGATATAGTTTTTTTCACAGAGGCTGTGGTTCAAGTGGGTACAAAAGGGCAAGGAAGGAGAATGTGGGGACTTTAAAGAATGAGAGATTTGTATTACAATGAGAAACAGAAGTGTGAGCATGGTACTTACCTAAATAAAACCTCTTCTCATTCAGTAAAAGGCTGACTTGTCTGTGTACAGTAAAGACTCAAAATGGACTTAGAGGACCATGAAAATCTCAAAGGGTCCCTAACCTTTTATTTTAATGAATGAACTCTATCTGCCACCAAAAATGTCCTGAAAAATGTTGCTTTTCTGCTTATCTGTACATATGGGAAAAAAGAAACAAACAAAAAACATATTTTACCTCAATTTTTCCTTGTTTTGCTTTCCTCTACTGTGTCTTGCCTTGAGGCTCTGTAAAACTCTTCTGCTTCTGAGACTGTGTATGTTATCTATGTATATTGATACCTTGCAGGCATGTGTAATCTGTGATTACTTTTCTTGCCAATATAAATGTAACTCCTTCAGTGTCTTTGTGATTTATTATTCCCTATGTAAAACCAGAACTATGTGGACTTGATTTCTTTTGACTTGAAATTTCAAAAAATAGTTACAATATTTTAAACAATAGTTTAAGCACCTCTAAAGCACACAAACTAACCTCAGTTCACTGCTTGCAAAAATTTTGTAATAGCTGTCGGTAGATAATACATATCAATAACAATAAAGAGGAGCTGGAAATACAATTCTGTGCATTCAGAAACTTTTTGCAACCTGAATGTAGCAGGCTGTAAAAAATACATGCAGAAGTAAGCATTTATTGTTGGAAAGACACAGAGACTCCTTATAAGTAGCCAGACCAGCAATTCTTAGAAAATGTAGGGACCAATATGAGAGGAATGGGGGCTTATCAAGGATCTGTACATAACTCTGCCTACTATTTTTGCTCTATTCAAGAATGTGAGCAGAAAGAGCTGAAACTCTACAAAATTCAGACAAAATTACTCTGATTCATCTAATTAGCACCGTATAAAGATATATATATTTTTTTATTATTTATTTATTTTTTTTTTTTTAATTTTTCCCCTGAAGTTTTAAATATATAATGCTGGTACAATTCAGTTAAGCAACCAAGCATTGGCTTAAGTGCAGGTGTGTGAATAGTCCTGTCACTTTCAATACTTAAAATTAAACACAATCCAACGCTTTATTAGAATCGGGCTAAATTTGCTAGCTAAAATTATTTACTATAAATGACAGATATCTGAATTACACCACCTTCAGGTGGAGCATACCCGACTAGACGCAGGCACCTGCAACTTTTGGTCCACACACTTAAGAGTGGCAATGTCCTCTGGTCCTTATCTTCTGCTCCTGTTACAGGAACAGCATCTGAGATTTAGTAACAACCCAACCCTGTTCTTTCTTTGTTTTAAGGGGAAGATACAGCTCCTCCAGCTTGGTGTTTAGGTGATGTATTCCAGTCAGACAGAGAGAAGTCTACCGACGAGCTGGTTCAGGACTGCTGGCTGTGGATGAGTAGTCAGCACTGATGGGAACTGACGGTTTGGTCACAGCTCTCCAGACAGCAGAGAGCACTTGCTGTGCACGCTGTCCCTGCTGTGAAACAGGCAGTCAGGTACACAGCGAGGAGCTGAAAGGGTTCAGTGCCAGGCACAGACCTTCCAGACCGCTTACAACTCAGCCTCATGTGGGAGCACGGCACGGTTGTCAGCTCTCATTGTGTTCCTGTGGGTGAACCTCCTGCCTTCCCAACTGGGCTGAGGTCAGGCTGGCTGGCGGGGACCTGGGGAACTGCAGCTGCACTTGGGACTTTGCTTCAACACAGGAAAATCCCTTCCTGGTTAGTGATCTGTCTCTGGGGGTAGCATGGTCTTTTGGGAGAAGGGCTGCTGAGAGAAGGAGTGGGGCGAGCAGTCCTCTCTAGAGATGGCTTCCTTCAGCCACAGTGAGAGCTGAGGCCTTGAGAAAGAGCAGAAATAATCAAGGGAATTAGCCAGGCTTCAGAAGGGATCCAGACGCAGTCCTGAAGCTAAACCAGATGGAGAAGCAGCTGTTAGATGAGCCATTGTTTCATGTCTCCATGCTTGTCTCTAAGTATAAGAATTATTTCTTTAAAATTTATTTTCTATTAGAACTAACTCATTTAAATTGCATCTTGAGGCACTTTGATGTTAGGAGGCTCCACAAAGACTGGTTGTTGATACAGGTTTGCCCTGGGCAAATCCAGGGACCCCCAGGATTTGGTTAGGATCTCCCCAGGGCAGATCTACACTTCTCTGCAGGGGCTGTGTACCTGCCAAGCTGCTGAAGTACGAAGGGAGGGCACTGACAGAGGATCTGATCCCACTGCATGGCATCAGGGCAGATGAACAGCAGATTGGTCCTTGGGGTGAGCACTGCCTTGAGCTCCTTCCATGTTACATAGAAGGAGGAATAGCAAAGGGCTATCTCCTAGCTGGTAGAGGATGGGGACTGGACATTTATGACCTATCATAACAAAAGGAATTCACCACCTGCAGAGGTGCAGGACCTCAGCAGGTCCACAGCCCTGGCAACACGTGAGCCCAGAAGGTTGTGTTGAGGGGGTGTCAGGGCTGGGTGATCCTGATCCATACACTGAAGCAAAGAACTTTTGGGTGGCAGTGGTGTGAGACACCCTCTTATGGATGACAGAGGCACCCTTAGCCCTCCAGAAGAGCTATTTCAGGAGATTTTTTGTTTGGTCAAGGCTGTCCTATGAGATGAACTAAAGAGACTTAAGTGGCATACTCAGCTTTGCTCATCCACATAGGCACTAAAGATTCTTCTCAGAAGACCCTGAGTGTTTCAAGAGAGGCTTCAGGGCCCTGGGGGTAAGGACTAAGGCTGTGGGGGGCCAGAAGGGGTTCTCCTCAATTCTGCTGCTGGATGGAAGGGGCTTAGGTCCAAGTGGCTCAAGTTTCAGCTCTGCAGCCAGTGTCCAAGACAGGGCTTAAGCTTTGGTAACTTCCTTAGAGCAGTGAGGACATCTGAGGAAAGAGCATCCATCTGACAAAGTGGGGAAGAACAACTGTGCCAGAAGGCTTGCCAGCCTACTAAGTAGGGCTTTATACTGGGATTTTCAGGGGATGGTGACAATAGCCCAAAGAGAAATGGATGAATCCATATATTTATTTCCATTTATTCACCTAAGACTACATGCTTTGTGCACAGACAGCTTTTTGGGGGGTTAACACAGGATTTGTAGATGCAAGGACAGCACAAGTGTGTACAGCTTTTCCCATAGCCACCTGCTAGCACTAGTACAAGATGCTGTGCTCCCAGTTGGCTCCTCTCCCCTGATTTAGGCAGGGTCAATTGTGCTGAACTCCCTGTTACAGTTATACTGGGAAGTGAAGGGTCTGAGAGTAGTAGGTAGACTTACCCTGAAATGTTTAAAATATTTTTTCATTCATTTTTCATTATTTCTTAAAACATGCAATATCATGCAGAAAGCTCAGTGAGTTTTCACCTTTGCAGTACCCAGGTGAGTATACACGTACCTCGCAGCCCTCATGCTCCATGCAGTGACTAAAGGCTGGGCTGTGTTGGCATACAGCAATCATAGTGATGACTCAGGGCTCTGAGAGAGAAAGTAAGGAGGGTGCAGGGTGAGTGAGCACATGTATAGCATATCTCCAGCTCCAGTGATGGGTACATGATTCCTCTTCTGCCTCGAATGCTTAAAAGACTGGGAACACATTAAACAGTGCTTCTTTTGTAGATCACCTGGATGTGATTCTAAAGGTCTAAAGGATAATAAAGCTGTAAGACAGTTCTGCTGAATTTGGCACAGCCCTTGGTGCCCTCAAGATGGCAGGCAGAATGATCTCAAGGAGGCTGCTTAATAGAAGTCCAGAGAAAGGGTCCAAGCATCCCCTCCAAAATCTCGAATCTGATTCTGGCCCTTGGCTGAAAGGCAGTCAGCAAAGAGGCACTTGGTAATGAATCAGAAGTTGTTCAATGTCCACTTCAAGCCCAAGGACATGGTGAACAGTCATAGAGGCAGCAGCTATGCTCTGAGCATATCTTTACCATGACACTGGATTTCCAGGGATCTTTGTCCTTTAATGTAAGTTGAGAATATATTATATAATAATAATAATAATAATAATTTGTAGTTGTGGTTTCTATGAAGATGGTAAGTATACATCCTGAGTGCTCTGGAAGTACTTGATATGTGTGCCCCAATGTCTAGGGGTTTCAAGGAAGCTGGATCATGCCGCAGGACGTGAGAGGTTTGTTATATTCTCAGTAGGAACAGTGATCTTCCTTTCTAAGGCAGATCAAGAATTTCCTCGTTTCTCCACTCTTCACATGGAAAGGTCCTCCCCTCTTCACTGGATCTTGAATGACCTGAAGTCCTGAGTATGACATCAGGTGATATCTCCTCACCTCCTGATGAGATTAAGTGTCATCCAGCCCTGGCTGTTTGGGTCAGCAGAGAGGTGAGATCTGATGCATGGGGAGTTTCGGGGGGATCTCCCCTTTCCCATGGCAGAGGGGCTGGAACTAGATTGTATTTAGGGTCCCTTCCAAACCAAACCGTTCTGTGATTCTATAATCTGTGATTTAAATTGAATTCCAGAGAATCTCCACCACAGGATTTTCCTTTTCATAGATATTATGAAACAGAATATCCGTAACAACAGGTTTCACATGCTGACTATGGCTTTTTTGTAATTTCCTATAATGACTACCTGTCCCATTTAATGGTGTCATAAACATGCAGTATAGTGGAATGCACTTAAAAGCCTGCAGTGTCTCGTCTGGCTCTTTCCTCTCTGGCTGACTGAAACACAGAGACTGCTTGTGAGATAGTAGTGAGGAGAAGAATGTGAGAGGATCACAGCAATTTGTCCCTTTAGCAGTTCCCATGGAAAGGAAGCGAAGGATATCGAGATGGAATAAAAGATACTCGAATGTGACACAACACAGTCTGCTGCAGGCGCTAGTCCTGGGGGCTCCGTCATCTTTCCCCAAGCACAGAAAGGGAATCCCTCAGCCCCATCCTGCAATGCCAGCCTGCTCTTGTCAGGCCTGGTCATCATCACCTGGTCATCATCAACTGTTTGCAGCTTAACTTGCTTAATTGGTTTTCCCTAGGAGGTAGCTCTAAAACCCAGGAAAGAGTCATCAGCACTTAGGTCTTGGTATGTGTGCATCTGGTCTTTAACTAGTAAGAATTTAACTCTGTGCTATGCATTTAAAAAATATATCTTTTTCCTTTCTCTCGCATCCCAGGAGGTAGCATGTCCTTGCCGTGATGCTAGAGACACATTCTCTCTGCTGAGCTCTCTGTTCCTTGTTTAATTTGGGTATTTATGCTATATGGCAGTGGCTCCTCTAGTTGAATGCTTTCTGGCAGAAAATAGGGGAACTCTTCATGAGGCTGTATCTCTGAGACATACTTTTCATCTGACATCTCATAAAGCCCTGAGAGTCCCTGGCTGTGGCCTGCACTTTCCTGCATCAGGCACCACAGGACGTCTAAGCAGAAAGCCTGGATTTCCATATCACTACTGGCTTGCTGCTGCTCCTGCAACATCACTGCGAGTGTTAAAATCAAGGACAGATTTCAGGGATAATGGAAATAAGACACTTGCCAAGTTTCCATATGAAATATACTCTAAAATTAATTACATCATTGTATTACTGTTCTTTATTTGTCTTGTGAAATTTAGTTCCCCAAAGGAGAATTACAATACAGATAGCATGTTGTAAATTCTTATGGGAACAGAACTCACACTCTCCTCGGAAAGATCATGGGTAACCAAGCAGGTTAAACTATAACTGTCTTTCACTCAAGCCAGGTCACTAGGCTTCTGTCTCCTTAATGGTGACACCTTGGCCTCCATAGGACGATTCAGACCCACAACCTTAGACATTCTCTCCTGTGTTTGCTAAGCGAGCCCAGACTAGCCTCTTGGCCTTTAAGTGCCTACAGATAGATGAGAAAAACAAAATCCTATGTGGATAGCTGGCCCATAGTGTTCTGGCTTCCGTGGAGTTTCTGAGTGTTGCTCCAATCCTAACAAAGCAGCAGCTCTGGTGTATGCATGCCAGTTCAGCTTCCGTGCTAAAGCACAGCTTTTGCTGGGTGAGGTATTTGTCAAAATCTGATCTAACGTCAGGGCTTCTAATTGTCAGTGACATTTTGAATAATAACATAAATTAACTACTCCGAATATGATCTCAATAGGTATGAGGCTGCCATTGTGCAGTGGAGGTTGACTCATCACACATACTAAGGGACAATGTTTTTCTGAGTATTTCACCTGTGTGCACTTATTTGTCTTGTCAGTGAGGCTGAGGCAATTCTAGTGATTATTTTGCAACTGGATTTTATTTTGATGCAAAGAGAATTTTGTATTGCCAGATAGATACTTGAAGGTGTCTATTGCTATTAGCTCATTTTCCCTCCATGGTTATTCTTTCAAGGACAACTGGAGATAGGTCATATATTAATATTTATAATATCAGGAATGAGAGTGATTGCAATGTTGGCAGCTCATCTGTAGCTGCATTAATATAACAAAACTTTTTCTCCCTGCTACGGAGATTTCTATGGCTGTATTTTATAATTTACCTTTTCTTGTTATTATTATTATTATTTTTTAAATCCTGTATCCTTACCCCAACCCCGTTGAGCATAATGGAAAGGAAGAAGATTCTTTTTGTCCTTTCCCAAGACAGCAATGGGTATTTTACCTACAGAAAAATGGCAGAAAGTTGCCATGGGTGGTAAGGAATATGTAATATATCAACATGGATTGTATGTGCTTCTGCTATGACTGGTTACATGGCCAGGGGTCAATGACTTTGACTAAGGCCCTTGATAACATTGAAGTGCCTACCTTTCACCTACAGAAATGCAATGGAGGAAGTGTGCAGTTGCTCCAGGCACATTTGCTTCTGTCCAGTCTATCACAGACTTGGAAGAAAACACCTAGGGGTTATTTTGCCAGAGAGGAGTTTCTGCATCTGTGCATGCATGGGATGGACAGGGAATGGAGCCTGTCTTGGCTGAGGGTTAGTGTCACTCATCTAATTGGCTTAAAATCATTGGTGATAGATTTCAGACTTTTGGCAGTGACGGTCAACACTGTTTATTGTCTGGCCATCAAAAGCCTGTTGTGATGGCAAAACTTTGCATTGTCATCCAGACCTGATTCTCTTTGTTCTTTACTGCAGCAACCTGCTGCTACAGCTTCTCTGAGCAGCTCACTGCTGCTCCATTTTCTTCCCATCTGGCAGTGTGACTGGTGCTAAACTAGTTAATTGGTGGCATCAGATTGTCAGAACTGACCTTTAAAACTCATACTTCAGTGTAATGAATGTAAGTGAGTGAGAGGGGCTGGTCATACCCCTCAGACTTGTTTGAAGATTTTGATAAGCAACCTGGGAATAAGGTAACACTTGCTATTTCTTTACAACTATGCTAGAAAATTTTCTCTCTCTTTCTCTTTTTAATAAAAATGTATAACCTTGCCTATTGTGTCATATGTAACACATAAACAGATTATATTTTTTGAATAACAACCTGTGGTTTGCATCCATGGCCATCCTCTTCCTCCTGCCTCCAAGACGGATACACATTCACAGAGAACACAGGCTCTTTTGTAGCTCTGTGTGAATTCTGGGCTGGATGGCAGGGATTAAAAAAAATTGAGGTCTTGAGCTGTTGAGTGAGTGGGATGTGTTTGCCTGAGATGATGACTGCTGAATTGGGGGTGACCATATCACAGTCACCGTCTGTGGCATTAGTTTGCTTTTGGTAGAGCAGAGCAGTTGCAGACCAGTCTGCTAGACCAGACAAGAAATCCAAGTGTTTTCTCCTTTAACCTTGCAGGTAATCCAGAAGCTTTGTAATTTTTATTACAAAACTATAGCCCATTTTTCATTCAGAATAAGAACTGGAATATTGTATTCCTTAATAACTGTGTTATATTGCTCTTACTTGTAGACTCTCAGCAGTGGCTTGATGGCTAAGTTCATCTTTGTAGATTCTGCTCCAAAAGGATCACTGCTGAATTCAAGATGAGTTGCCTGGGAGACCGACTAATGCAATTCAAAATGCAATGTCATGCAGACTGGTTGCATGCTGCCTAGATCTAATTTCAGAGATTCCTGGATGCTTCTTGCTCTTACACTTTTTCCATTGAACAATCTAATCACGACTCAAGTATCACCTGTTGGTGCCTTGTCTCTAAGAAAGGTGAAAGAGATTTTTTCCTACCACTGTATTATTATGTAGTTATGATTTTAATGGACACCTCCACTGGTACTATCATCTTCCATTTTAAATGTTCAAATGAAGATTTTCAGTGTTTGGTGCCATTGGAATCAATGAGAGTGACAGCTTTGAAAACATAACTCTTTAATGCATTACCTGGACTAACTAGAGAAGTAGTATTACTTGTTGCTTACAAATGTCCAGAAATGTGAATAAGATCTGTGATGCATTGACTGGTATAGTATAAAGGCTAGGATATGTCATGTCTTGACGAACTTACTGTCAACAAATAAAGAAAGCTCCACGGTCTCCTTCCGCCTATCTGTTTTCTGCATGTAGGATTATCCCATTTCTTCCTTTTCTGTCATACCCTTTATTTTTTTTTCTAGGTCATTCAAATGTGTTGCTGGGTAGGAGAAGAAAGATCATGAAAATCAGCCTAACCTGCAGGAGCAACTCTGAGATGTGTTGGCTCTGCCAGGTTGTTGCCTCCACCCCCACGCACTGGCATTTGGAAAAGAGGAACATCAGCTCCTCAGTGCCAACAGCTGTCTCATCATGCACTGATTCATTTGTCAGCTGTGACTCTGACGGCTGGAGCACATTGGTGACCTATGAGCTGCCTTCTCCATGCATAACAGACTGGCTGTTTAAACTGACAGGAGATAAGCAGCAAGTATCTACCTTTCCAGCCCAGAGTGAGATTCCTCTGTATTGTACCTGCAGCGGGGGCTGGGGGAACCTGAAAGAGGATGGACAAACACAGTGTGCATATAAAGCATGCTTCAGACTCCCTAACCTGGCTTGAAATAGTTTGTTTCATTTTACCTGATAGCATAATGCACACCACAGACTTCAACATTGTACATGACACATAGCCCCTGCAAACAACAATCCTGCCAGCTTCACCAGTTAATATCTAGGGAAGAACTGTAACAATTTTTCCTGAATATTGGCCAGAAACAAGCTTTATATTGCTGCTATCTGTATGGCCATTTCACTGGCCTGTATTTAGAGGACTGGGAAATGGTGTCCCTACTAAAAGCCAGGCTTAGTACAATCTTGTAACTCTTCTCAGGAAGTATGCCCTTTAGGTCTTATTTCTTTTTGGCTTTTACTTAAGTTTATTGCATTAGATGGAAACAAACAACACTTTTTTATTTCTGTGTGTGCATCCTCATGCCCGTTCCATAGTGTGTGAGTGGTGGGCAAGTCTGTGTGGTGTTGTCCCCACTCCACCAGGAAGCTCCAGGGGCATTAAGATACAGGCACACCAGCAAGATGTAATCAAGGGGAATGTGTGCAGGATGGAGCTGTGTGCCTGGGGTGAAATTGGAGAACAAACTGGGCATCAACAGACAAAGCCATTGATCCAAGTCACTAGCTGTCTCAGATCAGTGCAGATGTGCTGCAGGTTGCTGTTACTGGCTGGCTACCAGTACAGGGCTCCTTTGCAGAAGGATGCTGATATGGAATAGCCCTGTGAGATACGACTGGAGGAAAAAGGTCAAGGGGATGCAAATTGTATGAAAAAGCCTGATTTGGACATGATGGAGCTTAATAAGCATGGGGCTGTGATTTTACTAATGATGCTCTATGTCCAGCTCTGCAAAGTGTAGTTGCTTGCTGCTCGTTTGTATACAGTGCTCTGCTGTGCTTCTCGTTCCTTCTCCCTTAAATGCAGACCCAGCTTTCCCTGTGGCCTTTCTGGGTGAAAATGTGAGAGGTGTGCAAGAGGGGTGTGCAAGAGAGGTGTGCATTAACTCTTGGTGTCCACAGCTGGCCTCCAGAGAGCTCCTCCAACCAGCTCTGGCTGTGGCACACAGGCTGCTGTGCTCCTGCCACTCCTGTTGCTCCTCTGCCACCCTGATGCAGGAGTGTTGCTCTTTGCCTCTGCTTTTTGGGGGCTCAGACCTCCCTGCTCATTGAGGCCAACAGAAAAATCCCTGCTGTCAATCAGATGTCAAGGCATGGACCCTTATCAGAGTTGAAGACATGGAGCAACCCATAAACCCATATACTCTTTGATTCCCCGCCTGTGTTTTATTGCTCTGCTCCTCAGCTGCAGGCATTTCACCAGGGATTACCCTGACCACAGATTGTAAAATCATGCATTTATGTGGGTATTTTAACAGCTCAGGTTTTAATTTGTCTGGGTAAGCAAATGTGATCATGTTTTAAATTAAAAGTTTGGCTCATAGAAGGTAAACTGCATGACCATAGAAAAATCTTTAAGGCATTTCAGGACTCTGGGATGTATTCCATCTGCAGCTAAAAGGCATTTGTGAAGAGCAGGTGAATTAAATAGATTAATCCTGCACTCACCGTTGAGCCACGGGCAGCAATGAACAGGGAGAAGTCCCAGTGTGGGGCTGCACCTGGATTCTCCAGATGCACCTCAATGTTTCCATCAGCATCCTCACAGCAAGGCTAAAGAAAGTCATAGGTGAGGGTGGCATGACACCAAGCAGTGGTGAGAACTGCATGTCCAATCAGAGCTATCAGGAGAATTTGTGTCTCTTCAGGAAAAATCATATCCCTCCTGTGCAGAAGGAGCCTTTCAGGTTGGTCACGTGGCTGAGAGCACAGTCAGCCCACAGGGCTGATGCTTGGAGCAGGCTTGGGAAGGCCTGGTGGGAAATCACTTTAGAATCATGGAATCAAAGACCTCCAAGATCATCTGGTTCAACCATCCCCCTACCACCAATGTCACCCACTAAACCATGTCCCTAGGCACCACGTCCAGCCTTTCCTTGAACACCCCCAGGAATGGTGACTCCCCCACCTCCCTGGGCAACCCATTCCAGTGCCTGACTGCTCTTTCTGAGAAGAAATGTCTCCTCATTTCCAACTGTGCTGTGTACCTCCTGGACTATGGAGCATGCTGAAGGGTGATGTCCTGTAGAAGTTATCTGTCAGGCAGGATGGCACAGGGTCCATCCATCAAGGTCCAACTCAGAAGAAATATATGCTGAGAAGCAGCAGGATCAGAGAGAAATTGCAGACAACCTGCATTCAATCCCAGTTTGGGTCATCCATGAAGGACATATGTAAGGGAGATGGTGGTGTTTTGGAATAACTCTCAGCCAAATGGGGCCAAGGTTTTCACAACAAACCCACTAGAAAACAGACAGCTTGCCCAGAGTGGTTGTGGGACCTCCGTCTCTCCTTGGTGATCTCCAAAAGCTGACAGGTTGTGGACGTGGGCAGCCTGCTCTGGGTGTCCTTGCTTGAGCAGGGGTTGGACCAGATGGCTCCAGAGGTCCCTCCCCACCTCAGCTGTTCTGTGATGCTGTGACTCTGTGATTACAGTGACACAGGGGTCCAGTGTTAGCCTCCTCTGAAATACTTAGAGAAAAAATAATTTTCTGCATGCCTCAAGAGAGGGATAAAAAATAAAATTGGGCAGATGATTTTGTCTCCGTATGCACGGCATCATGAAGACCACACTGAGGAACTGGGAATGGTTCAGTGGAGGGATTTAGATGAAAATAAATGGATATGTGCATCTGAGCCAGGATGTCCTGCTTTCCTTTTGGCCACTGGAGGTGCCCGTAGGAAGTGACACGCTGTATCCCAACGTGGGCTGTGGGGTAGCTTGAACCTAAGACAATCTGGAAATGTTAGTTTCTTCCATGACTCTGGGGTGCTCATGGTCACAGATACCGAGATGACGGTGTGCCAGGTACAGCCCACCCCAACTCTGTGTGCAGTTTCAAGGGTGTAGAAAGGCTGGTGAAGACACAGCAAAGCCCCATACAAATTATGCGATGTTTAGAGGAAATGCTGCTTTGTGTGAGCTTCAAATGGTTTGATTCATTCACACTACTGGAAATAAAATTGAAATATAATTTCATTATGACCTGCAGAATCTTTACAGGAAGAAAATATGGTTAGCAAATGGCTTGTTAAGCTCAGGACAGAGGAGGGTATAATGAGATCTGGTGTTTGGATGCTGAAGACAGAAAATTTGAGCGAGGAAAAATAAGACACTAATTTTAATTTGGCACCACTTGCCACATCAGTGTGCAATGTGGGGAAGAGCAGGCTGTCCACCTCCTGAGGTTTCCCAGAAATTGAGGATATCTCTCTGGAAGACAGTCTTTAGCTCTTGTCAAACACGAACTACTATAGGCTCAGGAAGGAGTGCAAGAGTATTGTGTAATGGCTGTGACAGCTGAGGTGAGGGATCCTACCATTCCCTGAGGGGCTTCAGCTCCCCGATCAATGAGCAAAAGGATTAGGAACTTATTTGGTCTCACAGCAGTCATCAATTGTTTTTTGAAACTCCCCAGTATAGATGTGCACATCAAGCAGAGGGACAAGCAACAAGGCTGGTTAGGTGCACTGCATGTCACTGCAATAACCAGAGTTCCTACTGGAGTTATAGAAATGCAAAATCTATTTATTAAATTAAAGCAGTCCCACTGAGGTGCCAGTATACATCAGGGGTGTTTTTCTAAAGAAGACTTGCTGTTGGAGCTTCCATTTTCCAGTAAAAGTAGCCATCATGTGCCAAGTATGCCTTTTACAGACACTCATCCAACCAATACTTGTTCATATGAAGAAATGGTCTGAGTGGGAGATGCAGAAAATAGGTAAGCCTCTTCAAAGGTAGGCAGAAATCACTGAAACAGAATGGTTGAAGTGGGAAGGGACCTCTTGAGATGTGGTCAGTACAACACTGTGTTGTTTTCAGCATGCAGTCAACACAGATGATGCAGGCGTATCACACGCCTTGACATTCCTGCTGCCTTGGTGACACCCTGCCCTGCCTGCTTGCCCCAGCCCTGGGACTGTGCTCAGGTCTTTGCCAGCAGAGGTGGGGGAATTCCTTGCCCATGGGCTGTGAGGGAGGTTGGCAGGTATTTACAGGGAAGACATGGGAGCACAATGGGCATTTGAGATGCCATATTTGCATTCTGAGCTTTTCCCCAGCATTAACCTGCACCCTGGTCAAATAAATCTGTCTCAGCTTTATGCCAGTGGCTCCTCCACTGTATCAAATTCAGGTAAGGACTTAATTTAACTGTGCAGAAAGGCATAGCTGTGCATCTGGAGATTCATTTGCTGCTCACTTTAGTTTTTCTACTGACAAGACATATGCAGTAATTTAAATATAACATGTATATCAAAACTTGCAGAGCTATAATAAGCAAACCCATCTAAAATGATCTGACGTTCTCTGGAGAAAAGCTGAGATTGCTGCTTACTCTTTAAACAAAATCAGCCAAGGATTTCAGGTGACCCAAGCCACGAGTTCAGAAAATAAACTGCCTGTGTTTTGCTGAACCACTCCATTAGTATGGATACCAAGAGGCGCTCTGCTCATCAGTTACACAGAGAACGAGTGATTTCACATGCTAATGCCCTCTCTCCATCAGTGTCCTACAAATGGAGTCACAACAGCATCCTGCAGCCTTGCTAGGATGCTTGCCTTGTTTAAGAATTGTAGCAGAAATCTGCACAGATCCTCACCTTGGCCACCAGAGAGGAGGGTGAGTTTTTTAAAAAACAGACCCAGACCAACCTCACCAGCTCCCCTGAGAGCTGCAGTGCCTTGCTGCTGAATGCTATTATTTCCAGATGAGCTTATGGCAATTTGAATGAATATTTTAAGAAGACAGGAACAGCCCCCCCAGTAATTACAGCTACACCAGCTTAATTTACAAAAGCCTGTAAATCTGTTGACACATGGTAATAGTGGTATTTCCTCCTGGTTCTGATATTAGATTTCTACTGCTTTGGTACCTGTGGTGCCTTTTATTGCTAATTTTCTCCTAAGCAACCTTCCTTTTTTGAAGATGCACAAAGGAAATAATTTCTTTGAATCTCAGCTGTGTGGAAATGCATCATGAGAGACTTGCAGGTTTTCCTTCTGGAAAAGGGCAACAGTTGTATCAAATGTTTAGTACTTTCCAATAGCTCTGTATTTTAGAAAAAGCTAAAATTTTGGGAAAGAAAGGAAAGGAAAGGAAAGGAAAGGAAAGGAAAGGAAAGGAAAGGAAAGGAAAGGAAAGGAAAGGAAAGGAAA
>CM021765.1:188775958-188902982 GCA_011076525.1 Nettapus auritus
AAGGAAAGGAAAGGAAAGGAAAGGAAAGGAAAGGAAAGGAAAGGAAAAGAGAAAAGGGAAAGGGGAAGGAAAAGGGAAAGGGGAAGGAAAAGGGGAAAGGAAAAGAATCTACTTATCTACTTTAAACAAGAACCACTCAGGAATTTAGGTGGCTTGTAAAATGCCAAGGCTTGGCTTTACAAAATTCAGTACCCACAGATCCAGAAGGGAACTACTCACTCCTAGCTTCGAGAGTCAAGGTCTGAAAGCCTGATTTGAGAAAACAGAGAATGAAAACCCAGGCTTTGTTTTGCATCAGTTTGCTCACAGGGGAAACCACCAGATATCTCAGTACTAATGAGAGTCGTAAGTGGATCACATTATCTGTTTTTCATGCTGTAGTTATTCAACACTTCCTTCAAATTACTCATTAATGCCCATGGGGAAAAAAAAATCAGGTCTTAAATATGTTTGTATTAAAAAAATAATAATCTACCATCACCACGAAGAGTTGCAGTCTGTCCCACAGCAACTATTCCTTTAGCAAGAGGAACCATTAGGCAAAATATACCTGGCCTTACTGCCTGGCCATGCTGCAAACATGAACTCCCACAGGGAATCTGAAGAGCTCTGCTCAGCCAGCGGTAGTGCTGGGGCTCCCCTGGGTGAGTTTGGTGCAGGAGGAGGCAGTGGCAGTGCAGTGGCTGGGGACCGGAGGGTGACTGGAACATAATTGTGAATAAAACGTATGGAAGAAATTGAATACATGATCCAAAATATTTGAACATAATTAAATTGTGCTTGGAGCTTTCCCTGACATTAATAAAACAGGCTATTGTTAATATAAGTGAACCTTAAGAAAATATTATGACCATAGAATCCAAATATTGCAATGTATTTCCCTCCTAGCCCACTATAAACACCATATTAATCTTGCTGCACCGACTGCAAGCTATTTCTACCTTGGTGTTTTTGTCCCATCCACTAAACTATCACAACCCATCCACTACTTCAGCTTCCGGTAATGGATTGTAAAAAGTCCTCTGTGTAGGATGCTGAGTGAGTGAGTGATCAGAAGAATTGGACTTTTTTTCCTGCCTTTTCAAGATTTTTGTGCATTATCTCTAGTGACTCATGTGCCTCAGTTTTTTCAGGTGTGCTTCAGGGGAGAATGAAAATAACCCACCTCCAGCATACAAGCAGCCTCTCAGGAGAAAGAGCAACTTTTGGTTGTTACTCTAAACAAGATTTTCTGCTGCGAAGGAACCACTTAGAGCCATCTCTGTTCCCTCTGTCTGCTGGGCAAGAAGTCTCTGCTCAGGCAGCTAATGGCTTGCTATTTTTTTCCTATGGAAAAACAACAAGCAAGTAAACCAACAAACAAGCAAAAGACCATAATCAGCAACACTGTTCATATTACAAATTAAGTTGCCACAGAAAATATATAGATTTTCATATGAAAAATTCATTATATATGTGTAGATATAAAGATTTTCATTCTTTTCCACAATAGCTATTTGCAGATCTGCACTAAAGAATGAATTTCAATTCCAGTGCTGTAAAAGTGTCAGTCAGCAGCTCTGTTGCTTCTAGGTCTGATGGTAATAGATGGGCTAAGAAATCTGGACATGTTCATTTCGCCAAGGGACCGTGTGCTCCTGGAGGTAATGCACATCGGATGAGATGTCGCACTCTCTGGAGAAGTGCAGAGGCATTCAGACAAGCCAAATTCTCTGCTGTTTATATTCTCCTTTACCACTCAGGATGCCAGGATAGAGGCTGAATTTATAAATACTGAAATGGGGTTTGTAACATGACAGAAACTCTTGGAGAAAAGAAATATGTTAGAGATTTTGCCTTATTACGTCCCAAGGAAAACTGATTAATTATCAGGGACTGTAGTGATAGGACAAGAAGTAATGGTCTTAAAGTAAAAGAAGGGAGATTTAGATTAGATGTTCAGAGGAAATCCTTCACTCTGAGGGAGGTGAGTCCCCAGAACAGGTTGCCCAGAGAAGCTGTGGATGCCCCATCCCTGGAGGTGCTCAAGGCCAGGCTGGCTGGGGCTTTTGGGCAGCCTGGTCTGGTGGGAGGGGTCCATGCCCATGGCAGGGGGTTGGAAGTAGGTGATCTTTAAGTTCCCTTCCAACCCAAACCATTTTGTGATTCTATGCTCATAATTTGAATCAAATAAATATGTTTGGATGGGGAAATAGAGAGATTTCAGGGAAAAAAAAAATGTTCTCCAAGCACCACGTGGTGAGGGTAATTCTGTAAGAGAGATGATTGCAAGGAAGAAAGCAGGAAACAGCATCTGCCTGTGTTTTGTGGGGCACGGGTTTGTGAATGCAAGAAAACAGTCCTGAGAATCCTCACCGGTGTTTTGGAGATAACTGTCTCCAGCCAGTTTTTGACTCAAGTTTGAAAGCTGGTTTCGGGTCAGTGGTAGCTTCGCGATGAAAAAGAGGGAGGAAAAAAGTTTGGCTGTGGAATTGGTGACAGCCATCTCGATGGCTGTGATTTCACTGCGGCTGTGGAAGCACGAGTGGCACAGGGAGTGGAGACCATGCTGGGATACAGTTTTAGGTTTGGCAGTGGAGCGTGTTGCAGTGTAAAGCAGATGCAACAGTCTGACGCGCATCTCATTTGCTTTTTGCCTTTCTATCTTTTTGCCTATCGTGATCTGACTAATCCTTTAAATATATTTTGCATTCATTTCTCAAATAACCAGCAGACATATGGTGTTAATGAGAGCTAGATTTTTTTTTTTTTTTTTTTTTTTTAATGAACAAGAGCAGCTGGTAAGCAGAACGTAAAATTAAAGATGGAGGAAAAAAATAATCCCAGGGGGATAGATAAAGTTATTAATCACAGTAGAATTCCTCAGCGTTCCCCTCTAATTAGAAGAATCAAGTGGGGTAGTATACCAGTGACCTTGAAATAAGTAGGGGAAAACCTGTTGCCCTAGGGGAAAAGGAAATGATGGATGTGATGGCTCTGCCCTGTCCCTGTGTGGGCATCCTCATGGGCAGAGGCTCCTCTGGCTGACCAAGCCACCAGCCCACCACTTGTCCCTGCAGACCAAGATGCCCAGGTGGGTGCATTTTGCAGAGGGGTCCCATGTCCAGGCTGACAGCAACACATCTGAAAGGAAAACAGTTGGAAATAGGAGAAAAACACTTAATCATATCCAGGGATAAATTTGCCATTTCCAAGTGGTGCTGCATTGCTGGGAGGGTTTGAGGCAGATGCTCACAGCTTTCTGTGAGTGAAAACCATTTCATTTTCTGCTATTTAAACATGTCGTCCCCACCAACATAGAACAACATGAGAGCATTCCCAGGACGCACTGATTGAGAGGCAGCCGCTGTCTGAACATAAACTGCCTTTCTGCCCAGCAGCCTGCTGTTTCTGCTGCACTATAGTACTTATTTTTGAATTCAAGCCTGTTTCCATTAATGACTTGAGGCAGACTGAGCCCAACTTATGGTATGAATATTAACTTACCTTCATCATGAAACACATACTTTCCAAGACTACTCTCAATCAATCTTCTCATTCCACCCACTCAATGCATCCTGTTCTCAGTACATAAAACTGTGCCCCTGCTTGAAACCTCCTGCTCCCACAGCTGTGGTCAGCCTGCAGTCGGGACACCTCTAAGCCCTGCCTCAGACCACTCTTGAGCAAGAGCTGAGGTTCCTATATGCATCACCTGTTCTGCGAGATATGGAGCCCTCTGCTTGTGGTGGCCCTGAGCACCTCTGGCTGTGTTGGCTCCATGGCTGTGTTTGTCCCCTCTATCAGACTGTGTGCTCCTTGTCATACAAAGCTATGTGGATTGTGGGTGCAGCTAATTGGAAAGGCTGGTCTGGTGTGCCTGTTTTCTTTGTATATGTTTGGCTATAAAAGATAGAAATTATCTGGTACAGTTTTAGATGTCCACATGCGAGCCAATCCCTAGGTTTGGTCCTAGGGATTTATCAGGGTCCTACTTTGACAAAGGTGGTGTGACTTGTCTCCTCCTGATGCAGACGTGTGAAGCTGGACAGATTAATAGCTTTAGAAACTTTTCCCTACCGTGGCCAAATCCAGGACAAAGTCCATCCATGTGCTCACTGGAGTACCCTTCAACCTCAGTAACTGTGGGGCAGAAATATAATTGAGGTCCCATTTCCCTGCTCTCCTCAGCAGGCTAAGGACATTTACTAATACTGCTGACACCTTCAGAAGATGGAATGGATCCTTTAGGTGAGGGGAATGGTGGGGGAGGATGGACACAGTCCAAGACATGGTCTCTTCTGACAGATCTACAGAGCAAGGCAGCTGGTACATAGGATAAGCACCCACACTGTGCACTTTTCACAGTATTTTCTTACTTCCTACTAGTTCTAGTCTGTCCCCACGGACTGAGGGCTTACTTACCATGGTAGTGCCTTAGGTGCTCAAGTCCTGGAGTGAATCGTGTAGCTAAACCTTTATTTGAAAGGGTCCAGTTCAGACCCACTGTGACCCACTCCTTGATGGCCACCAAAGCTCAGAAAAATGGGTGACTGCAACGTGTGTGCTTGGTCTGAACTGAAGAACCTGTCTAGACACACCTCAAGAATATTTGCTGGGCTGTAGCACGAGCACTGCCCATTGCTGGTTTCTATGGCACTATTGATCTCACTATTGTCATGCTGAGACATAATGATGATTTACACAAGACAAAAAGAGTCTTTTTTCAGAAAAACATCTCTGTGAAATTCCTAATCTAACTTTGTCCAGAGTCACACAGATGCTGCAGAGAAGCAGGAGCTGCTACTCTGAGCAGGAGCCTGTGACATGCCCCATCCTCCTTGAACACTGTAGACACCTTTAACTCTTCTGAGGCTTAGTAAAGTTTACTTTTTTTTTTTTTTTTTTTTTTTTTTTTTTCCTTATTATTGAGTAAAATACACATTGTTAAAGCTGCCAAGGCAGTGGACCAGTCAACGTAAAAAAAGATTAAGATTCTTTACAAGGTGAGATCATAAAAATCAGGCTATATGGGAGAAAGCACTTGTTTGAACATGTTTTTTGTAAGAGTAGCAGGGAGAATATGTGCAGCTGAATGACTGTAAGTGGCTTTCTCTGTACAGTGAAATATAAAAAAATCTGCCTAGATGAGCTGGATGAGTGATGGAAGTGCTCCAGCTCTCGAGGGAAACTCCCGCTGCCTTGCAGGATTGGGCTCCTTTTGCATCTGGGAAAGGAGAAAATGAAAAGATAGCAGGGGGAGATGATTGCCACGGCTAACAGCAGCAAAGAATGAGTGCAGCTGTGTTGGGCTGAGCCCCCTGCCTGGTAGCAACCTTTCTAGGAACAAAGAGATTCTGTGCTCTGAGGGATTTAATGGAAGACGGGATGCGACTTCATGGAAGGGAAATGCTCCAAACCATGGACTGGACTTGGATCAATATAAATTATGCCAACCTGGGAAACCTTTGGTGGAAATGGGCACCTGGCATGCTGTGGCAACCCAGTGTAGTGCCTGTGTGCTCAGCACCAGCAGTCTCCTCCAGACCAGACTGCACATGGCACACTCACAACAGGGCTGGAAAGGGCTGCTGGGGCCATCTGTGCCAGGGGATTCCCACCAGCCCTAGTGGGGGATGCAGATTTCCAGGATATGACTGAGTCACTTGCATCTCATTCACTGCCCTGTGAGGATTACAGTGATGTTTTTTTGCTCCTGCACTGAGAGAAAGGTCACTCGGTGTGCCTGAGCATTGTACAGCAACGTGGTGTTCTCCCCTGCCTCTCTCAGGCCCCCATCAATCTCTCAGCAGGGGGAAAGAAGTTCATGTAAAAGGGATGTTTGCATTGATGTTATTCCAATGAGCAACGTACAAATAAAACGATATTTAGGCATTGCCTTTGCTTCTCAATAAAATTCTGCAGGCAAAATGACCCACAATGGTACTTACGTCTCCTTGGGGGGGGCGGGGGCCCCCACGGGGAGGGGGCATGACTGTTGGCACTATTCAGTATTTGCTTTCCTGTCTGCTAGAGTTCAAAGAGAAAAATACTCCTTATTGTACCTGCATAGCTGCATAGTCCACAAGCTCACTGAACAGATGTGAAACACTTGTGTTAAGAGCACCAGGAGGAAGAGACCTGAAAAACAGCAAAAACCTGCAAAAGGAGACATTTGCAATTATAAAAAATCCATCCCTATGATCTAAAAGTTTCCATACCTTGTTACAGAATTCAGCATTTGCAAGCAAGAATAAAAGCTCGCTGCATCGAACAGCTGTTGGACAATGTGTTTGTGCAGAGCATAAATATTCTAGGGGCAAAAATCAATACTTGGAGGGGACCGAATTGCTCAGGCTATGGTTGAGCATATGGAGGCTGCTATGAAGAGCTTAGCACATTGAAAGTGGCTCAGGTCAGTAGGAACATAAACTAATTTCCAGCTGACACCCTTTCTGCGGCCATTAGCTAGGGTCTGTCAAGTTAATATGACCTCTTTTTCCAATTTCAAGAGGGCAAATGCTTCCATTTCCTATTTACAGTGTATTCACCACTGGGGCAAAAAACAATCTTAGCTATTAGAGTGGAAAAAAAATAGCCACAGGGATGGAAAGAGTTGTTCCAAGTCAGGGCAATTGTATATAACTGGCAGAAATGGGAAGGAAATGTGTACAGCCATGATGATGCACTGGAGACCAGTGTCAAGGGTAGTCAAGATTGCACGAGCTTTTGTGAGCACAGGGTTTGCTTTGTGTGAGGGATGAATAAGTGAGGGAGTGGTGCCACAAAGCACAAGGAACAGGCTGCCTGTTTTGCTTTTGGATCCACTTTGGTGTGAGGGAACCAGGAGAAGTCCTGGGCTTCCCCACCTGAGTGAAGGCCAGAAGGGCATTGAGTGCAGGTAACCAATGTGATGGATTACGAACTAGGAAGGCATGAGAAGAACATTGCCAAAGAAGTTTTAAAGAAGTGGAATGTTTCTAGAAGTCCTTTGCTTTTTCTGACTGAAAATGCAAGTGCTACTGAGTGGGGATTCACTCACACTCTTTAATCCAGTTTGGTCAGTGGCTGAACTCTTCAAAGGAAGAAAAAACATGGAGCCCAGCCTGCAGTTTGGATGGCAATTGCAATAGATCAGCTGCTGATAGTTTCAGCACTTGCTGGAGCCAGGGGATTTTATTTAACTCTAACTGGGAGCTTGCAGGTGGTGAGAAGGTCTGTCTTTGCCTGCTGTAGGAGAGCTCCTTTCTGCCATGCTGCAGCAAGATTAATGTATCACAAAAGCTGATGCTTTCCACTCCGAAGATCAAATGGCAAGTGCTGGCTGGGAGAAGTGCTTCGACCTGCAGGTCAGCTGCGCTATTGCCTGTCCAAGTCAGACATGCCAGAAAGTTAGGGATGTGACTCAGCCAGCGGTGTTTTGGGAGGAAGCCCATTGCAGGAGGGCTGTCTGGCTGTCAGCCCTGTGTCCTGCAGTACCACTGGGGTGGGAAGGGTGAAAGGTCCCTCTCTGAGCTGCCCAGCTCCAGTGGGAAGATGCCTGTCCTAAGTATAGCTGAGCTCACATACAGCTCAGGAGGTCACTAGCAAGTCCTGGTCTTGATGTGGGTGGCAAAGTCATTAGATGTTGTAGGACACATTTGCTGAAGGACACCTGTAAGGCTGTACAAGACTTTATGGGTGTGTTTCCCTTCTGCTGAGGCTCAAGTTGGTCCTTTCAGATCTAAGGACAGATTTTTACACATTGAGTTATCTGGTTTCTCTACAAATAAACAAGTATAAACATGTTAAAATCTCTTTCCATGGCCTACTCAGGAGAATACCATAAGCAAACACTGCCACAATCTCTAAAGATTTACAGACAGTGGTTGCTATTTCTCTTTGCAAATGGAGAAACCTTTTGCATTTCCATGGGGTGCTCCTTGCTTCAACCTTGGCCTAATAGAAACAGAGGAAAACCAGTTGTGTAGCATTACTTGAGTATTTCTGAGTCTTTTTCCTTTACTTTGCACAGACAAACTTTAAATCTCTGTGACCTACTTCCAGCTCTGTTTATCTGCAGCAGACAAAAACTGCCCTGTGCTCCTGCACTTGGTGGCTGAGCTGAAGCCCCACTGACACACAGCCCCATGTCCCCCATGTCCTTCCCTCTCACCTCCCAGCAGGAGGTGGCACCGAAGCCAACATACAAATTAAAACATAATTAATACAAAAACAAAATTAATACCAAAAAATATAACACAGACAAAGCACAGCTGGCACAGAATGAGGCTAATAGCTAGCTATGATAGTTTCTTTCCTGAGCCCTTGAAAAAAAAAAAGCCTTCCTTTCCTTGCAATCTGACTGTATGTGCTGTAGATTATATCCATCATGCTCTTGTCTGTATTACTCGCATTAATCTGGTACAGTGTGGGAAGAAATTGTGCCCCTGAGACTAAGCATGTACGTAACTTTAACTACCAGCTGCCAACGTGGATGCAAAGTTATCTCTTCCAAATAGGCATAAAACCCAGTGGAAAGTGACACTAAGTAGCTATCTTTTATGCAACACAGGCATTACATTTATGTTAGTGTGTTGACACATCATTATATTTCTCAACAAGGCAAATTAGAACAATGATGTGAAATTTTGTCTTGAGAGCATGAATAATTTTTATGGGTCTGGGAATCAGCATTAAAACAGACTCTAAAATGGGATGTAAATACTATAATGATGAGTTATTCCTTCCTGCTTACTAAGAAGCAACAGACATCATGGCAGAAGCCAGCACATCCCATAAGAATTATTTGCCTTATTTTTTAACAACTGAAGCATATACTGATTGTTTTCAGTTTGCAGGGACCAAAGGACATGGATCCCCAAAGGAAAACTCCATTTTGTACATGGCAGCCATGGTAGCCTGTGCTACCATGGTGCCTAGAGGGATGGATTCCCCACATTCTTCATATTGCCAGGTGGATGATGCATGCTGTCAGAGTTATTGTGGTATACTGTTGGGACTGCAAAACACTTCACCCTCCCTGACCCTCAGAGCCAGGGACATAATTTTGCCTGGTGGCACCACAGCCTTCACCAAGAAAGAGGACTGGAATCTGGCAGGTCAGCAGCCACCATGCCACATTAACATTTTTGGGGCACTACCTCTCCCTGCTAGTGCTGTCATCAAGCCATCTACTTTGATTATCCAACAGGTCTCCTGGTTAATTTATTAAAATCCACCTTCACAGAAAAGTGATTAACTACATGAAATCTGAACAAGCAAATGTAGAAGCTAGTCGTCCACAGGAGCCCTGTTACCATGTGTGCATACCTGTTTGTTTTCCCCTCCTGTTTTCAAAGAGGTGTGTTTCAACAAGAAAATAATTAGGGCTGGGCCTCCTGAGATGTTCTCCTGCAAATTTATTGTGCCGTGGACATTTGCAGTTTGGGTGGCTATGTTTCAGCTTTCAGGTTGCTGGATGTTGGCACCTGCTTGGATTGCACCCCACTTCCAGAGGGGAGGGGATGGGAAAGCACCTCCATGCCCTGGTTTTCATACAGAGAAAACATACAACAGTGGGGCATCATGCTTCCTGCTCATTGCTCACATAGGTGTAGCAATGGGATTTTGTCCTTACATACATTTACTAACATATGCATTTAGTAGTAGTTTCTGTTTGATAAATATTTCTGATACCTAATCTGACCTTCTGCTTCATGCAGGACTCATTACTCACTTTGAACCCATCCATTTTATTTGATCAGAGTAGGATTTGTATTTTTCCACAAATAATCAAAAAAGTCGTGCAGTTTTCATGTAAAACCACAAAAGAAGACAGAACATACTGTTTCCCTTGGTCATTTCTACTGTCGGTTAACCATCTTTGTTCTTAAAATTTTATTCCTTATTTCTCATTTAAATGCATCTGACTTCAGTTTCCAGCTGCTGCAACTCATTTTTTCTCTGCAGGATGAAGGAGACCTATGCGAGAGGTCACATTTCCTCTGTGGTCATGCCACCCTCCAGCCTTCTCTTTGATACATGAACTACAAGGACTGCTTCAAGCCTAGTAAAGAATTTTCCTTAGCTCTCAAATCACTTTAATTAATATTTATTTATTTATTTTTTTGCATCCTCTCCTATTTTTATTTTTACGCTTTAGATGAGCAGCATATTCCACCAGCATTTTATGTGAATAGAAATGAACTGAGGTGCCAGCTGCTGCCTGCTGCTGCCATCCCCACTGGGACCTTACTGCTCTCCAGTCTGTGCACTCTGACTCCTCACCCTGTGTGTTTCAGAAACCTTGCGGACTGCTTCTCTTTTTCCCAGATACAAACCTTGATGCTTGTTGTGTTTGCTTGCTGATAGTTTAAGGCAAAAGCAGAAAAACATTTCAAGAAAAAGACCTTGAATCCAGGTTTCTCTCAGTGTCTTCTACCCTTACTACTGGACTGCAGGGACTTTTTGTTCATTTGCTTTTTGTTTCTTCAAATCCCTTGTGACCTCAGGACTTAAAGGTGATTCTGTGGCAGACCCAATGCCATCCCAGGGGTTCAGGTACTCCCTTGGGCAGGGGGAGGTTCAGTCTGAACTTATCCAGGTTGAGGATGACTCAGATTTGTGTCTGCCCCTCTCTGGGTGATTGCTCTGACCACCAGCCCCTTCTGTCACCTTCAGCTTGAAGATGAGGAATGCAGCAGTTATCTGTATGAAGCAGAAAAGGGAGCAGAAGTTTGTCCTGGGAGGTGTGTTTCGGGCTCCCCTGGGCACCTTGGGAAAGAGGCTTAAATCTGTTTTATAGCAGACCTGGAGTATCTAAATTCCAAAATTAGATGCTCCCCTCCCCTTATCCACTGCAGAGGAGCCTTTGGTGACCAGCCTAGGTCTGTAACCCTGAGGCTGGTGGCCAGAGGTGCTATTTAGTTCTTTCATTGAGCTGGGATCAAGTTCACCACTTAAACATCTCATTTCCTTTCTGTAAAACTGGTCTGGCAATGATTCCCCATCCCAGAGGAATGGTGCAGTATGGGATTTGTGATGTGTGAGTATGATGAGGTGAATTCTGCTTCTTAAACACCATTTACTTTGTGTATAGATAAGCTTTCAGCAAAAATATTACATTGTACTTTACCTCTCCCCCCCAATAGTATCTTTTCACTTAATAGTTATTGGTGATTATAAATTCTTAATTAAAGTAAATAAAATAAACAAAACTGCAAAGCCAATGATAAATTCTCATCTTGTGTATCTCCATGTAGCTCTGGGGAATATAACACTAGTTAAGTGCAGTGAATAAACAAAATTCAGCCCATGGCTATTTTAGCTTGGGTTTGAAATGTCTTCCTTGATATTTTGTTAGTTATTTCTTTGAGAGACATGCAAATGCTTGAGAGGTAAAAACAAATAGTGGCCAATAGTGCATGCAAAGTTCAAGTGTTTGTGCATTAAAGTATAATAGCCATTGTGCAGACCGGCATGTCCCAGAAACTCCTTGGATAGCACAGCTAATGTAGGTCACAGCAAACCCTGACAGATGACCCATCTGTGTTGTGCACTTTTTGCTTAAAAACGCCAAAATTGTATAATTTGATTACAAAATGCAACAGGGATACAAAGTTCAGGATACTGAACCCCATTTTAGAAAAAAAAAAAAAAAAAAAAGGAAGATGTTATTGAGAATTTTCTTCACCTTTCAGTACAACTGGACATGACCTGTAGGATATGGTCCATGACTGGAAAGCAGTCAGTGACACCTAAAATTTATGAGAATGTTTCTAAGACAAAAGCAGAACAGAAAGTTCCAGGTTTTATTTTGTATGTCTTGTATTTCTCAAATATTGATCTCACCATTTATGGGCTGTCTAGTTCTTCACTCCTGATAATTTCCTAAGTGCATACAGGGGCAGAGTTAAATAAAGTCAAAACAATTCCAAATAAATAGATATTTGCTCTTACCTTTGCTTTTATTGAAAGTTTCTGGTGAAAAATTCTCATTAACAATAACAACAATACTTTGTTTATCACTTGTTATCCAGAAAAGAAATTCTTCAGCCTTGTTCCTACTGAAAGTGAGGAGAGTATATAAGGCTCACTGGATATAAAACACTATTCATGTTGTGTTAGCAGAACCAGACAGACCTTTCATTTGACCTGGTGTGGAAGCTTTCCTATTCTTATTTAATCTACAGATATGTTGAAAAAAACAAGAAATATGATTTCTCTTTGTCTTTTATTTACATTTTTTTTGGTAGTTCTGCAGACTAAGAAATGTTATGTCTGTTACACCTTTCCATGAAAAAGAATCAGAAATTGCTGTATCATACTTTAAAATAATGTATTTTTGTATGTACTTTGTACATTATATGCAAACAAGAAAATCCATGCTTGAACAAGAATATTTGCTTTCTGTATCCATTAGCCATTATTCAGCATCCTCCTCCTGTTGTGCCATGCAGAGAGCAGGGCTGACATCACCTGACTTACATGGTCAATCACACAGTACAAAAATCCATTGGCACACATCAGAAATCATCAGCTGGCTAAAAATGACTCAGAAGTAATGGATTATATGGATTGTTTTGCCGAATTGCTAACTGAGATAAGGGCCAGATTCACA
Organism: Nettapus auritus; assembly: GCA_011076525.1. Classification (NCBI taxonomy): domain Eukaryota; kingdom Metazoa; phylum Chordata; class Aves; order Anseriformes; family Anatidae; genus Nettapus; species Nettapus auritus. The sequence goes on from CM021765.1 coordinate 188,788,539, forward strand.
TTTACTTATTGCTGGTGAAAGATCAGCTGGGGATTTTTGTGTTTTAAAATCGTTGTGCCTGGGGAAAGCTTCCTCAGCATGTTGGTCATAGCAGGCTGGACCCATAGCTTTTCCCCATTTGATTAGGCTGTGGCTCATTCTCTCCTTTTGGCATCTGCCTAGAACAATCTCTTTGCATTTCTCTTTCTCATGAGACAAGGGTTTTCAGCCCAGCAGTTCCACATCACCTCTTCTGTCTCTTCAGATTGCGAGAAGTTTAAATATGTATATATATATATATATTCCAAGAGATTTCACCACAAGTAGTTTGAATTTACAATTTTCTCTCCAGGGACAGCCATGTAAAAGCACACCATGGCCAGGCTTTGTAAGATCTTTCAAAAGAAAAAAGAAAAAATCCATTCTGGCTTTAACACAGAGCTGCCCAGCCTGCAACACCACTGTAAAACACCTGCACATGATTCAATGCCTCATTGCCCTCTTTGGTCCTGAGTCCCCTGGAATGTAGTGCACTTCTGCACACAGCTTCTCCTCCAAGTCACACATGTATCTCTGGTCACTCCTTTTCTCCCTCCTTAGCTATTTCGACGATGACAATGTCCTCATTTCTGCAAAGGGGATCTCTCTGCTCTTCTGTCCTGCTCGGGCTCCCTCAAGGTATTGAAAGTTGCTATTTGTTGGGGTGTTGGGGTTTAACCCAGCAGGCAGCTCAGCACCACACAGCCCCCACAGTGGGATGGGGACAAAACCAAAAAAAAGTAGAAAGTGCAAGAACCCGTGGGTCAGGTTAAAGGAAGCTTAATAAGAAAGGGAAAAAGAAAAACAAACAAACAAACAAACAAAAACAAGTGATGCACAATATGATTGCTCACCACCAGTGATGAGTGATGCCCAGCCAGTCCCTGAGCAGTGGCCTTCCCCCTGGCCAACTCCCCCAGTTTTATTGCTGAGAAAATTAAACTCTATCCCATCTGATCTGAAACCAGGACATGGAGACTTCTTTAATTTTCTTCAGCAAGTGATGAACTTCCTGTGAGACTGTTCAGTGACTACTGACTAGTTAGTGAGGAGCACCCACAAAGACAAATATATACCCATAACCATGGCCTTTTTTTTTTTTTTTTTTCCAAAGGAATCATATCTTAAATGGGCAGTCTCTGAAGTTCACCAGACCTTCTCTGCTGGTCCTAGCCAGGCACAATCACTTCTGCCAACTCCTGGGGATTTGGCTCTGTGTGAAACACCCCAAGGAGAACACAGCATCCACAGAAAATGGTGCAACATGAAATGCCAATAATTCAGGTTGTTCTTCAGTTCTGGTAACTTCAGTCCACTGTTCTCTGCTTCAGCCAGAGTGTTTTAAGCAGCTGAGTAAGATCCAATTGGAGACTGGAGACTGGTTTAAATACAAATTTGTTTAAAACTCAGTTTTTCTGTGGAGAAACAGCATCAGTTTTCAATTTTCAATCCCTGTGACAGTTTTCATTTAAGTCAATGTGAATATGGCTTTGAATCTGCCCTCACTTCTCCTTTAGCAAATACATGCCAGGAGCAGCTCAGGCTGAGTTTGATGTAACATTTGTTTTTCTTCATTTACTTTTAACAGTACCAGCTGCTCTAACATGCTTGGTTTGACCACGACTGCCAACATTCACTCTGCAAAAGGAAATATCTGGCCAAAGGACACCCTTGTACCTTCCTACTGACAATCATGGTCACCAAATTCCTGCTTGTTTGGTGTATGCTAGATTAGTTTGTTATAAATGCAGCACTTTGCTTTGAAATCCTGACAGGATACCAGTTGGTTTTACTGAACAGGCAAACTTCTCACGCTCCAGCCTCAGCCTTGGGCAAAATGAAATAAATAAGTCACACACATGGAAAAGCAAGCAGAATAGGAATGGGTGATACTCCCCAGCAGTCCCGGCTCTGTCACACCACACAGACTGTTCTTTTTTCCCAAGTCAACTGCCAGAACTATTTCAAACAGGCATCCTTGTAACCTTTGATATTCCCTACAGATTTTTCCTTGTCATAGAGAATCCAAAAGCAGTACTCTCAAAGAAATAAGAAACCTTGTTTTCTGTAAAACCTACCTTCTTGATCTTTGCCAAGGGAATAGAGTGTAACTGTAAGTCTCTATTCCAGAATAAAATGCAGCTACTGTGACTTGAAGGTAACAGAAGAAAAGAAAATCATTTTCTGTACTAATTTTATTTTTATTTATAAATATTTATAATTCCTCCTTTGTTAACATCTACACAATTAGAAAGTGAGTAAAAGCAATGTGAACTATTTCTTGCTCTTGTCAGGTTCAACTTCTGTAAGAGTACGTGAGAGAGCATGGCTCACCCAATAAAAGGTGGACAAGAGACTTGGATTCCCTTGGATGTCTTCCAGTGGATATCTGCTCATTCACTCTGGACACCTCACTGGTGTAAGCCAGTTCCTTTGAGCAGCAGAGACCTGGCACCCACACAGTGACCAGGAGCTCAGTGATGTGTTTCTTCTGAAGGATGGCCTCTGACACAGCACTGCAACTTCAGGTGCTGTGAGGAAGCATTGGTTCATAGTGCCACCTACAGAACTGGCATTTCCACTGGGTTCTGAATTAAGGGGACAAGGTGTGGATTGCCTTTGCTTCCTTTCTCTTTTAGAACAGGTAACTCAATTCAACAGTCTCAATAATATACAGCTAAAAGCTGCAGTCTAAAGGATACCCGTGACAAAAATTTCAGGGGCTGGGCTAGTCCATGAAGGAGCTTGGACTGGCTTTGGTGCATATAAAAGTAGAAGCTGTAGTGGAGAATGCTATCCAAGCCTTTATATTATTATGAAACCTTTTGCTTACTGTCCTTCAGCCTAATTAAAACAAAACAAAATGAAAACAAAAAAATACCCCACAAAACCAACAAAAACAACCAAACAACAACAACAACGAAACCAACACAAAATGATTAAAAGGAGTAGACTGAACAATAAAGGGAACTTTGGAATTCACGTGTCTCCACATCCTTCTGCTTCTATTTTATTCTTTCAGAAATGAAAACTCCCATGGCCACTGGTAGAATAGAAAATAATAAAAAAAAAATATCGTGATCCACCAGTTTAATTTGAAAAACTTGCTGCATCACCAACAGGACAGCCTTATTTATCACTTATGTGACCAGCTATTTTTGTGTCAAATGGGAAAGAGGAGGGGCTTTTCCCAGAGATAGGCTGATGCATATGAGAGAACGATTTCAGTCTGGGGCATGTTCTCACCATGATTCTGTTTTCAGTGACAGCTTACACACACAGGTATTGGCACAGCTGCATGAACACAGAAATGAAGTATAGTGAGGCAACAGAAATTGCTTCTTGTTCCAGGCCAGGCTCTGAAAAAGTGGTAAGGTCTGTATTAGCTGAGTTTGCTCTATACTTCCATGCTACACACCACTTCCTGGAGTCAGTACTCCTCTTGTGTTGGAGAAGCCCCATCTGTCTGTCCAAAGAACGCTTCCCAACTTCTAGCATCTATGAATATACAGAGTCCTGGAAAAACTAATCTGAACACCTCTAAAGAGGATTAGTTGAAAACAATTAAATGTGGAGTCAAAGCATATAAGAGTTTGAGAGTCCCTTTCTGCCAAATGTTACAATTGGAGAACATTTTAAAGTGATTATGGAAGCTCTAGCAGATGAATTAATCCAAGTATGACTCCTTCCTCCACAGAGAGTAGTGCTTGAGTAGGAAATTATTTAAAACTGGCAGAATAGAGTAGATGTTATCAGTCAGACTGTCATTCTGTTCAATTTGGGGAATCTTACTTGTCCCTAAGGAAAAAAAGATTCACATTCCTTGACTCACTCTATGCTGGTAAGAGGTGATATATTTGAGTTACTGGGAACACGTGTTATATTGGGTAGATACCAAGGAGAAGGAAGAGCTCCCTTAGTTAGCATCCTACTTTCTGCAGTAGTGCTTAAAATTTCTGAAACAGGAAACAAAGATCAAAAAACTGAGAAAGACAACCTTCTCACCCCCTCTGTGAGTAGCTACAGGCTGCATTTCTACAAGGTTATCAATTCTTGCACCTTTTATATGTGATGTTTGTAATAATAAAGGCCATGATCAGTTCCTTTGGTTTTAACTGCTTGGCTTAATATGTGACCAAGTGTAATATCAGAACACAGAAGAAAAGACTGAATTAAAAATACCCTTTTATTGCTATAACACAGAGTGAAGTTGTATGTCTCTTTTCATGTTTGCCCTTTAGTTTCTGATGTTCTTTAAATTTATGGAGTGCTGGCCTAAAGTGATAAATGGTGTATAGATACTGGAAATGCTGCTTGTCAGCTTGCATAATATGAAGAGCCAGTTTGTGGAAGTGATTCCAAGTTTAAATATACTTTGTGATGTTTTTTCTTGCCCTGTACCTTTTCTTTCATGCCCCTCTCTGAGGTATGATCTTGCCAGGAGATACTTGCTATGTATTTATGTCTATCTCTGTTTAAGGAAGAATTCTGACTGCCTTGTGGTAAGGTCTGTTGAGTTTGCTTTTGATTCAGCATGAAAACATGATGTTTGACCTTTCCACAAGGACAGTGACACCTTTCTTTTATTCTAGTTTTCTTAACAGAATTACAAAAAGCATTTAAAAGATCCTTTTCATATTAAAAGGATCTTGTAGAGTATACAAAGGGTATCAGTTTTGTCCTGGATAAAGATGTGGATTTATCCTGTGGGCAGTGTTACCCAAATACTTCAATGGTTTGAAATCTATCAATCATCTTGTTATTATTGCTACAGGCAAACAAATACATTAGCCTTGTATTTTCTTCTTGATATTATAGGGATAGATAAGAGAGAATAGATAACAGAAAACTATTCTGTTTTGATTTTTGATTGTAACTTTTCCTCTGTTTTCTTTAGCATGTAATCTAACAGCTGTAGAGGGATACCTAACTCCTATTTTGTCTTGGCCACCTGTAAGTGAAATTCATCTGTTTCTGAGGTTCTCTTCTACAGGATAGGAATATACATTTAAGTTTGAGGTATAGATCACCTTTACTGTCAAGAGAGAAGAATGGGCACCAATTTTATGTACTTCGAGTGTAACTGAACACAATAGATGTCTACCACTATTGGAGATAAGCAACTCTTCCTGGCCACAGGTGCCAGTTCAGCAGGATGTGTTTCCCACAGGTCTTACAACCCAAGTGGCAGCTTCACGTGGGTGTCTTAGTTATCCTGGGACATCTCTAATGGCAGATTTTTTAGGCCTTTATTCTTTTGATTATAGGGAGAACATGCAGTCAATAAGTAGAAACACATCTTTAGCAAGTACAATCTTTAGTGTGATCAGTCTTGACTTCCGTGAGAATCCAAACACATCAAGTTTCCTTCTTGTCACTTCAGTGACTCTTTAAAACACTGGTCCTTTCTCCTGATTATCTCTATTTGCTAGGTGTGGTAACATCTGCTGGTCTTGATATCAAAATGAAAATCTGGTTGAGATAACTGCCCTGTTATACAAGGTGTGCTGAGGGGGGGGGATAGGGGCTGTCCTCCAGTGTAGACAGACAGTAGGGTAGAAAAATTTGGCAAGGTGATATGGAAAGTACATGTGAGAGAGGGAGAGGCCAAAGTCATTCTCATGTAGAGTGGTAGAGACCCAGTTCCCATGAGCTAGTGGAGAGTGATTCAAATCATGTGCCTGCATGACGTTAAGCCTGAACATGGGCAACAGCAGTGGTAAAAGCACAGATGTAATACAGGAGTTCCTTAGTTTCATTTGCCTATGAGGCTCAGCTTAGCAGGTTTTTTAGACTTTGTCATGATAGACCACATCTATCAACCTCTGCAGAATTACATCCTATACAAAATTCAGCAGCAGACAATATTTCCTTCTACATCAAATAATGGATTTATGTATGTTATGCAGTTACTCTCTGTGTGGATATCTTGCTCATGCTGGGGAAATCAGAAGGATTCCGTAGAGGGATCCAATCTGCATTTTACCCTTTGAAGGAAACCGCTCTAACTACCAGACTATACCAGCTCAGCTGTGGAAATTACTTTCCATCCCTCCCTGAAGCTGTGTACTTCTATGTGAAAACACTGCAACTTAATTGGATAAAAATCTCAGAGCATGAAAGTAAGGATGGTTCTGTTGCTAAATAATCAGATCATTAAAAAGAAGAGGAAGAGTCTTGTGGTTTTTTTTTGTTTGTTTGTTTGTTTTGTTTTGTTTTGTTTTGTTTTTCCACTAAGGCCTGCTTGTACACTTCACCCAGAAACTGGGTAAAAATGCATAATAAGGTAGTATAGCTGGAAACTTCCTGGTGCAAAGATCATGGCTCACATCCCTCTACTCCAAAATTAACACCCATGAAGATTTGGAGACATGGTGGTATAAGTGAAATTCAAAAATACATCATGTAAGAATGGAGTGTCCTAATATGACAACAATGCTCATGGCTTTGATTGAGGAAGTCTGGGCTCAAGGTTCCTTTCTGTCTGGGCCAGAATTCAGTTGCTGTGAAGGTCAACCACATCCTCAGGATATGTTTTAAGTGTCAGAACTGGGGGTGGATTTTTCTCATCTGTCCTGGTGTAGCTTGTCCAATTTGCGTCAGTACTTGAATGCTTCTGGGGCCAGAGAACAGACACAAAGATCCAACTTCTTAAATCTCATAGATAGGGCACTCAGTCTAGGGGAAAGGGAATAGTATCTTGTATTCAGCCTGTATTCCAAGGGATCTGTCTACATCTGTGGCTGAACATCCCATAGCATCTGTCTTCAGAAAGCTGATTCTCAGTGCAGCTGTTTCTCAAAGTTCAAGAAGGAATAAGTCTGGTGCGAATCTCAGCCAACAAAAAAAGAGTTGGATTGGTTATGTAGAATTCATATAATTATACCCCAAACTTCCTGTGTATTCTAACTTCCAAAGGTTCTGAAATAGGAGGGTATTTGTGAAAATATAAAATTGTGATTTTTTTTTTCTCTTTTGTCCACTCCCCCCCCCAAAAAAAAGAAAAGAGGAAGTATTAAATCTCTAGTGATCAGTTATTGCACACTCTTGAAAACATGAAATGTTTTGTTAAAAAAAATGCCATTTCCAAAATGTTGAAATTTCCAAAACATTTTCCTTCTTTTTGGGGAAAAGAAAGCCTGCAGAGGGAGGGAAATGTGAAAACAACATTTTCCCTAAATCTACTTAAAATACTATGTCGATGAAACTGTGAAACAGCAAGTTTGTCAATTAACTGTGGTGGTTTAACACCGATGGGCAGCTAAGTACCATCATAGTGCTCTCTCACTTCTTCTCCTCATAAGGACAAGGGGAGAAAATGTGATGAAAAAAGCTCTTGGGCTGAGGTAAAGACAAGGAGATCAGTCACCAATTACCATCACAGGAAAAACAGCTCAGCATAGGGAGATTAATGTAATTTATTGCCTAGAAAAGTGAGAAACAAAAAGCAAACTAAAAACACCTTCCCTCCATCCATCTTCTTCCACCTCCTCCCCCTGAGTGGTGCAGGGGAACAGGGAGTGGGGGCTGCGATCAGTCCATGGTGCTTCATCTCTGCCACTCCTTCATGGAGCTCCTTCATGCTGCTCCTCCCCACTCCCAAATTAAAGAATTGCACAAACTTATAACTAAGAAAAAGACATGCAATTAGTGCTTATCAGGCTCCTCTTATTTTCCTTCAGGTCTTCTTCTGTGAGTTTGTTTACAAAGAACTTGTCTTTGCTGGGTCTGAGTTGACCAATGGCACTTTAGATCTTGTAAGAGCAGTCGCAGCACTTAAGCTAATGGAGAATTTTCATTATCTCTCTCTTAAATTACTGTGTTGAAGAGAAGTGGGAAAATGACTATTAATCATCTGTCAGCAACAGCAGGAGGAATTTTTCTGTTTTTGTTTTTCCTTTTTATTTTTTTTTTCCTCAGATATTTAAAAATAGGAGGACAAAAACACCAATTTACAAACTTCAACTGGACAGATTGCTCATCTTTTTACTTTTATTTTATTTTATTTTTTTTTTGTTATACAAATATCTTGGGTGCTTATTTGTCTCAGAAAAGAGAATTTGCTTTGGAGATGCACTAGTGGTAAATGTGCCTGTGTGCAAGGTGGGTTAGGAGAGAGAAGTATTGATGTTGGAGTAAGGAAAGTGCATGTTGAACACGGGTCCTACCAGCAGGAGGATAGTAATGACTTCTGCCTCCAAGGGGAGGCGGGAGGTGACCAGTTGGGTGGCTTGAGGACAACAGGGATGAATTATCTGGGAGGCCACTAGCAATAAAAAGCCTATCCAGAGGACTAAATTTCCTCTAAAGAAAAGAAGAACAAAAAGAGGTAATTTGGATCCCAGAGGAATCCAGAAAGGAAGGCTGATATTAGCATGATAATTCTTAGTAAATGTTAAAGAAGTATGGGCAAAAAAAAAAAAAAATCAGAGAAATGTGGCCAACTACGTCTTACAACACTTATATCTCTGACTTGCACTTTGGAGGGCTGGCACCCCTACAGCCCCACACAAATCCCTGACTTCACTCCATCTCTCATGGCATAGCATAATCTCCCTCTTCACTCAGGAGAATCACTGAGTTCCTTGTGATTTGTTACCTCCCTGGTCTACCTGAGCTAAAGATATTTTTCAGTATATTTTCCAATATGGAGCCATCAGAAACACACATAAATGACATATGTCTTTTGTGCCTTATTTTCATCCAATTTTGATCAAACTTGTACAGAGAAGATTGAGGTAGAGTTGCACTGAGTACAATCACGTTCTATCCATACCACAGGATTAGTAAGAACAGAGATTTCTGCAGTCATAATTCACTGAATTCATGAGAAGAGAATATGACCATAGAGTTCAACTACAGTATTTTTGGCCGCTTAGGGCATCAAGCTGAGATATTTCTTAAAAATGGCCCTCTTGTGCAGAAGTCATCATTTTCTACAGGCAAAGTAGCAACTCCTTTTAGTAACAGACCTCACTGTTATTTAACATGGATGTTCCCTTGGGGGTCTGCAGAAGTGTAAGTATCTGTGTGGGATGTTTCTGAGTGGGATGGAATACATCTTGTGTTTCCTGAGCAGCAGCACTGTGATACAGTCAAAAAAATACTGCTCTAAGGAAAGCTTAGACTATATAGTACTATCTGTACCCAAATCCTGCCTGTCTTCTGGGTTTACAACCTACTCTTAAAAATGTTTCCTAGTGGAAAATCACCCTAGACAGCCTATTCCAGTCTTTAACTACAGGTAGGCATTTCTTACCTTGCATCAAGGTAGACCTGCTCTCAACTGGGGCCTGTTGAAGTGCCTTCTCCAAGGCATTAGTGGGGTGTACCCACCTTCCCATTTGCCGTAGGTATGATGAGCAGCTCTTGATGCTGACAACCATTGCCAGGTGCCTAGACATAACTCCCTGACCAACTGCAGCTGATATGTAAGGTTTTTAAAATGACACTTAAAAGAGTCCTATTCTATCCCTCTGAATAAATTAGTCCATGTGAGCTGCTCAGCTCCCTTGAGCTCTGTCACCTCACTCCAACACATACAACTAAAGAAGAAGAAAGGCAAAAAAATATACACATTAAAACATATTTTATGCTTAATGTAGGCATGAGCTCATTGTGATTTCCAGCTTATGAGTAGCTGCTCACGTTAGGCCAAGGTGCCCTAGCACTATTTTTAACTGGGATGCTTTGCTTTTTCTGCCCTTGCATGGGAATGATGTGCAGGTTTAATAATGGATCCCCTCACTCTCATGGGCTGAGCTCAGCTCATTCCAGACGTGACCGATGCAAGGCTTGTTGGTGACTGCAAGGCTTTATCTCAGCCACTCAGTGTCTTTAAACTTGATCCTTATATTAAACCATTCACTTTCTATAAGTTACTAATAAATCCATTTATGGTCATATATAAATCACCTTTTACAATATTTTGTTAGTGAAATATGATTAATTAAGTTTGAGTTCTTTTCTTTCAAAGTAGTTTAAATACTTCTGAACTGAAATTTAAATAATTAGAGCCTTCTCAGACTATTTTTTAGAAAGATCTATCAAGTACAAATTTGAATTTTCAATGCTTCATTTAGCATACTGCAAAGAAGGAAAAGAAAGATATTAAAATATTTGGTACTAGAATTAAAAAGAGAGACCAAGAATTCTGATTACTAATTAAGTTCACATTTAACACAAATAAAGCACCTAGGATTGTAGGAAATTTTGACAAGAAAAGGCCTACAGAGATTCATACATTTTGTGCTATAATTATACTGCTATTTTAATATTATTAAAGCTATTAACTTGTGAATACTCATAAAAAACCATATACTAAGTTGATACAGGTCATATATATATGTTTCTGTGTGTGTGTAAAAATGTGAAGAGTTGTAAAAATATTGAACCAGATTCTGATTGAACATGATCCCATATCCTTCAACCACTTAATGGTAGCTATTGCAGCATGAATTTTACCATGTGTGTGCCCAATTCAACAGAGGTCAATTTGAGCAGAACCTCACTCATGGCTACTTACCCTCCAGCTCACAGGACTTCCACTAAAATTATCTGCTACAAGCAGGCATGCTAATTATTGATTACAAGCCTGGAGACTGATATGGATACTGAACACTGTAGTACTGTAGGGACATTGATTTGACTTACAGCCCTTCACCCACCAACTGTGAGCACTGTGTCTCCGAAGAGATTCTTCACTGTTGCTCTTGGTTGCAGGAAATGAACATGAGAGAATGAGGCTGACAGAGCAAAGTCTGGTGTTGCTTACCATTCCTTGCTTGCCAAATGTGTGCAACCATGGACAAGTGAATCTTGGGGACTGCAGAAACAGCCTAGTCATAACCAAACTGGTTCCAGCAGTGCTGTGCCAGGATTACACTGATTCAGCGGAGGTGAGAATTGATCCCACTCTGTCTAATGTGTTGCTATTCAACAGTCTCCATCATTCTTGTCACTGTTGGTTTTTGTTAGTGCAGAATTTTATTTATTTATTTTGTTGAAGAGGACAAAATTGATTCTGAGGCAAGACAAGACCTCATTTTTCAGAATGAACCAACAGTGATTTTTAATACACACACTTGAATTTTCCTAGAAAGGTTTTATTTCTATTCTTGTTTGGATTGCGGTATTAAAGTTCTCACTGAGACTATCATCATGCATTTACAAGGTTGCAATGACATGGATGAAGGATGAGGAACACTTTAACTGCATTAGTTGGATAGTGCTGATCAATTATTAGAACTGAAGTTAAAGGCTAACTGGCGTCTGGAGATTAATTTGGAAATGGTATATGCATTCTATTTTCAGACATATTGATGCATTTGAAGAGTGAATAAACACAGATCAATCAAGAAAGAAAGCAGAGGCTTGGGGGAGACAACTCTACAGTATTATAATATTAGCATTACACTTTCAGTATGAGGCTCCCATAGGGTGTATGCAAACATAGTGGGATTTAATTGAAGAGGTTGTGCATTCAAGTCAAACCAGGTCTCATTTACCCAGCTACAGAAGATTTTCTGCAGTATGAGGCTTCATTTACCAAAACTGCAGGAGAGACTCCCTGTTTGCAAACCTGCTCTATCAGCCTCTGATGAAGAAACTGGCCAAACTCTACTGGGTACTGGCCTTTCTGTACATCAGGAGAGCAGGGAAAGCCTGTAGTGAGGAGCTGATCAGTTAAAGAAAGACACTACTCAATAGCTGCTGTTGCTTTAAAAAATCATTGTTTCTTGGTATCTGGGACTCTAGGTAATTTGCAAAATAAGTGAGAATATGTTAATGAATAGTAATATTCCAGTTCTTTCAACAGTGGGAGTTGTCTGTTACAGCCTGCACTTACTTTTAATCCCTGTTTTCAAACAAAAGGGAGAAACAGAAAGATCCAAGCAAGCAATGGGAGAAGCAGGGCCTACAGCAGAACATTTGCTTGGTCTGCTTTCCACTGTTAGCCCAGAAATAGCAGATCAGATTATATCAGATTACTATCTTTTTATAGATTACCGGAAAAGAGAATCACAGCGTCAGAGAAAGGCTGAGGTTGGCAGGGCCCTTTGGAGGCACCTGGTGCCACCCCTGCCCAAGCATGGACACCCCAGAGCAGGGTGCCCAAGACCACATCCAGGCGGCTTTTGGAGATCCCCAAGGAGGAGACCCCACAGCCTCTCTGGGCAGCCTGTGCCAGGGCTCCATCACCCGCCCAGCACAGAAGTGCTGCCTGGTGCTCAGAGCCTCCTGGGTGCCCAGCTGTGCCCATGGCCTCCTGTCCTGGCACTGGGCACCACTGAGCAGAGCCTGGCTCCATTCTCTCTGCACCCTCCCTTCAGGGATTTATATACATTGATAAGATCCTCCCTGAGCCTCCGCTTCTCCAGGCTGACCAGAAATTTTATAACATCTCAGCACCTGCTTGTCTATGGCCTCCTGTAAGTCTTCTATCAACCACACTGAGGCCCTTCCCTGCTTGACTCTGGTGGGATGAGGATGTGCCTAGAAGACACTGGCTGGGTAAGCTGCAGCTTCAGTTATGTTGGAGCCACATGTATGTTTGCTTAAGCTGTGTTTGCCAGCAAAATGAATTGCTTTTAGGAGGGCATTGTGGACATACATGGGTCCTGGTGAGTATGGAGGGTGCAATCTAGGTCATAGCTGCAAGGTTGCAGACACTCCAAATGGTTTTGTTTCCAGATAAAAGCATATAAATACATCTCAACCAGTACTATGTACAATTGGATCACTGAATTGACCTAGAGTGATTTATGGTGTGATTCACTTCAGTAAACAAAGGTAATAGACATAATTGAAGGTATCAGAGACAGCCACATGAAGCTGAAAGCTTCATCATTATATCCTTGTAGCAGTGGGTTGTGAAGTGGCGACTTTTTCTCTAGACAAACAAGTCTTGTCTGGTTCTTGGGACAGCCTATGCCCCCAGCTCTATCCCTGCTTCTGATATAATTATGGGCATGGGACATGTCAGCCTGCCCAAGAATTCCCTTCTTCCTTTATTCCTTTACCCCTCCTAGCATTTAGCTCTGTCACAGAGCAGGAGCTCTAGGGGCTCCAAATTTGGGGTATATGGAGTCCCCAAAAGCCATATTTCTGGACACTGCTCATTTTCACATGAACTATGAGCTAATGCATAATGTGCAAATGTTACTCTACCCTTGCTATCTTTGTGCATGTCACATATAAGTCTCTGTGTACATCCAGCTCATAGCCACTCCTGGACCTTTTATGGGAACCACAAGTAACATTATGCCCATAAGAGACATCACCTAAGCCTGATCAGATATAATAAATTAAAAATATCCGTGCAACTTGACCAGAAGGTAGACTAATGCATCATGGGGGTGATCAGAGTAGATAGCATGTTGGCATAGACCATCTATCACAGTCATCCACATCTTCAAAACCAGAAATAGTGCAAGCAGAACAACAGAGGAAGACTGATTTTACACAGTTCTGTGGTGGCTAGTAATGTATGAGACCTAAGTGCTTCCATCACCTTAGGACAACCAAAAATTTCTCCCTCTTCTAACAAACTTCCTTTTTCATCCAGTCTGTGTGCCCATTCCATTTCCTATTTGTCTAGAATTGGCCAATGGGCTCAGGAGTCACTGAGGAGACCTAGGGAGGTTCACACAGTGTAACTACACCTTCCTTGAACAACAGGTTAATAAAAGTGCTATTACTGTAAGTGCAAAGCTCTTAGATGGGATTTCAAAGTTAAAACTCTAGTTTAAGACTTTTTCTTTCTTATGGCTCAAATTAATTATTTTGATGGCATGGTCTGTTTCCCAATGTACAAGAAGTCTGGCCAGCTTATTGTTCTAAATGTGTTGGCTATGGATTATGACCCATGTGCTATTAAAATTTAATGGAGGGAGGGTTCAGCCCTCATATCCTCTCTACTTACTCATCCATCCATTCCAAATACTGCACAGGGCATGAACACTTGAGGCATCGGGCTTTTTGGTCTTGGGAAATCCAGAAAAATTCTCTATGGTGAACAAATGTGCTTGGAAACCACATTCTTGGTCTTGCAGTAGTAGTAGACAGAAAATAAGGTGTGAGTCATCTCATGTCATATGTGGCCAGCAGTCGGTAGCTATCTCCACCTAGCCTGTATGGGCAGGTAACCTTCTAGTGTGCTGCCACTGTGGTCCATGCTTTCTTTGTTCCTCTCTCCAAGCCCCAAACTCCTGCCCCAAGACTCACTTCGTAAGATGTTGCAGGGTGAATTAGCAGAAGAGCATTTTTCCCACTGGTACCAGAACTTGTCAGCCTCGGTTCTGAGACATCATTTGAGGCTTTGCCTTCATCAGAGTTGTTCCCCGTGCTCTTATCCATGTTTTGCTGATGTGTCAGCACAAAAGTCTAAGCAGCAGATGCTTAGGCACTCAAAACACTCAGACAAGAGAAAGGTGGCATTCTGGAGACTAGTTATAGTGGTTTTAACCTTCTGGGCAGCTGAACTCCACCACAACTGATGCCTCACTCCTCAAAAGCAAAAGGGGGAAAATATGATGGGCTCAAGGGTTGAATAAGGACAGGGAGATCACTCAACAGACAAAACAGACTCAGCATAGGGAGAGTAATGTAATATATTGTAATATATATAGAAAAGTGAGAAAGTAAAAACAAACTAAAAGCATCTTTCTCCCATCCACCATCTTCTATCTTCACCACCTGAGCAGCACAGCATGGAGATCTGCTCCATGTGGGGACTCATGGGCTGCAGGGGGACAGCCTGCTCCACCAGGGGCCTCTCCACAGGCCACAGGGAAACTTGTGCTGCGTGCCTGGAGCACCTCCTGCCCTCCTGCTTCACTCACTTTGGGGGCTGCAGGGCTGGTCCTCTCTCAGCTCTCACCCCTCTCTCCCAGCTTCTGTAGCACAGCAGATTTCCCCTTCCTTCAATCTGCTCTCCCAGAGGCCCAACCAGTGTCGCTCATGGCGTGGCTCTGGCCAGAGGCAGGTCCCTTTTGGAGCCCTCTGGAGCTGGCTCTGATCTGACCTGGGGCAGCTGCTGGGCTCTGCTCACAGAGGTGGGACAGAAAATTAGCACAGAGGAGTTTGGGGAGATCTGGATGTGAACAGGAACTGCACAGGAGGAGGAAAAAGGATCAGTTGGAAGGGAAAACCATGCTGGAGAGACCATTAATTTATTTTTGTCCAGGGAAGAAGAATTCCCCCAGCGCAGAGAGAAACTGGAACAAATGTAATGAGGAGCAGCTCATGCCACGGTGTCTAACAGGACTGACCCCTGCATTCAGCAGGCAAATGCCTGCTGGCTGCCCTTGATTTGTTCTTATACTCTGTCAAATGGTATTTTACATGTTTAGAGCAAGCCAGTGAATTGTTAAAAGTTACCCCAGGGGTTTGTCATGCTGGACTATGCACCACAATGGGCAGAGCTCTGCTTTCACCTGACATCCTCTTTCTCAAAAGCATGACATCAGCCTAACACAGGGTTGTGAGTGGCAGGATGATGGCAATGCCTACCTCATTGTTAATGCATTTGCTTTTCTTAACTAATTGCCAGTATAGTTTGCTGACAGCAGCTGGTAGCTGGTTGGCTTTATTTTTAATAATTCCATGTCAAAATCAGGTTGGGAGTGAAAAGTGCTTTCCAGAAAACAGCCAAGCACAAAGGTGAGAAAATAGCATCTCTTGCCAGTTGCAGGGAGGTTTGCTGTTATTCTTTGTGCTGCTGCTGGACTTGCAGCTCTCTGCTGATTTTTTAGCTGCTGCAGGCAAAAGCCAGATCAATCTGTTTTAGGTGTTTGTTTCATTGTTGGTATTCTACACTCTGTCAGTCACAAGGCAGAGGACACTCACCCAGAGACAAACAGGGGATGGTAATTCACGGCATGCCAGACAGGGGTGTGTGATTCAACAGTGAGCAAAACTGCGAACTAGAAAGGCTATCAGACAGCAAAATATCTATATTTGCCATATGATTACTTTCTTTTAAATCTCTTCCAGACAAAAAGATCCATGAGCATGACATCGTTTGCATTTTGGAGCTTTCCTCTGCCTAACAAGGTACCATTTTTTACATGAGCTTTTCTTGGAAAAAAAGGTACATGTGTTATCTGCCTGATTGAGACTTGGGTGAAAACCCAGCAGGATTTTGGCACATGTGAACAATACCTCCTGATAACATGCTTTCTTTCAGGAAATCTCATCTGACTAAATCCCTGCTTTTGTTGCAAGAATTTATGAAGGCTAAACATACCCTTTAGCTTTGAAACACCAAACCTCGGAAAAAAAAAAAAAAAAAAAAAAAAAAAAAAAAAAAAAAAAAAAAAAAATCCTACTGTGTAAAACTTAACCTTTCTTCCTTCTGATATGGATATAATGGATTCAGTTTGCTTTTCACACTTTTGTATAAGAGCAAGTCCACTATTACAGAGAGATTGTTTCCAGGTGACACTTGAGGAACTATGCCCAAAGGGATGGAGCCAAGGGGCTGTCATCACCTGAATCCTGCAGACACCAATCCTGTTGCTATGCCCTCACATTAAGACTGGTAGGGACCAGTCCATCTTGTTCTTCCATCATGATGGCTGCATGGCCATGACTTTCTGTGCCCTCACTGGGTCTTACTCCAGCAGGTCTCCCGCCCAGGAAGATGACAGGAGCATGTGGTGACCGATACAATTATGAAAGGAGGTCTGTCACTAGCATGAGTTTGAGTTGTAGCTGGAGTTTCCATCAAGAAGGAAATACTTTCAGATCTGGTAATATAGATACAGTGCCAATAGTCATGGTTGTCTGTGAAGCTACTTGCACGGTGTCCTATGGTGCTGGATGACAGCCTGACCAATGCCTGACTGCCTTTCTCATGGCAGAAGTCTATTTTGTGTGATGGTCATTACGATCCATTAGATCTGTTGATAAGGTTTGAGGCTTAGGCCTGTTGTTTTTTAATTAGCCATGATATTCATAACTCCATGTGAAACTCTGAAGTTGACCTTGGAGTCCACAGCTGCCTTTCCCTGGTACACATACCGCAGTGGGATTCTGCCCATTGGCAATTCCTGGTGACTACCTGTCCTCCTACCCACCTCCCAGGGCTGCTGTGATGGACAGCGGCATTGGGATGTGGAGGTTTCAGCTTCCCCAAGAGCTCCTTTTCACCATGGGAAGGAACTTGAGCTGTGTCCTTCCAAAACACACAAAATCATCAGAATAGAGCAGAAAAGTTTCACCTGGTAGTTCGGAGTGACACCCCAACCATTCCAAACCAGGCTGTGTCAACCTCAGGCTGTTGAGGCTTAATAGGGATGAAGCAGAGGAGATGAGTTTTGCTCCAGCAATACTGCTTCCCACCAGTTTTTGTTTAATTGTTAGAATTAGGGAACAGTAGAGCTGCTGCAGTTTGAACGTCTGCAGGTTCAGTAAGCATAAGCCATGGCATAGTATAGGAGCCCTCCGTCAGCTTTCCTTTTCATACTTTACATCAGTCTCTGCATGCAAGTGTTGATGTCAAAATGTAACATCTACAAACTGTCAAAATATTGTTCAATATCTGGCATTCTTCCAAAATGTTCCTTTTTTCACTTACATAGAAATTTTAAAAACGATTGTGTCTCAGACCTTATCTTCTCTCAATGTTGACCACAGTAATACCATGTGTCTGTACTGCTTCTATTAAACTCATTACAGGTTATGTAGGCTTGGGTAGTTATATTTACATTGATCTATAATGCCTCCTGAGGCATTACTGTAATTTTTTTTTTTTTCTTCAGTTTCTGACTGCAGTAAATTTAAATTTGTATTACCTAAGAAACATACGTAATACAGTTTGCTAGGTGCAGTGGACCAAAATCCAACCTGTGAGTTGGAATAAGAATCCACAGAGGAGCTGTCACTGTCCTGATGGGGGATGCATACAAATATGAAGAGAGGAATCTCATCTTTGCATAGTGGTTGGGAAAAGATCACCTCACTTAATTACAGCTATATATTGTATAAACATTTACAATGAAATGAGTAACCTTAGGTTCCTTTTAGAGTTGATCAAGAGAAGTAGGCATTTTCAAGAAATGATTCACTTGACCTATTTGTAGCCATCTATTTTGTGATGAGATAATTCCCCCCTTCCTGTAGAATAGCCTATTTCTGTGCATTGACTATAAAGAGCAATGAAGGTGAAAGGCTAATGCCTACATTCCAGGCTTTTGCTTTTGGCCAAATGAATCAGTGGATGTTTAGCTTTTACCATTACTTATTTTTTGACTTGTATCCTCACACTATAGTAACTGGGGTTTTTGGGCAATATACTCATGCCAAGGACTGCTTTGTTGCTGTCTATCTCTGTTCTCGGTGTCATCATTGTTCTCCGTCTTCATTTTCTGTTTCTATTTTCCCTGTCTTTGTCTCTTCCTTTTCTCTGCACTTATTTTCAGTCCTTTCTTATTTTATTTCCTGAAAATGTTTTCAATGAAATAATTAATATAACCCATTCAAATATTAAGACTTTGAATGTAGTTGAATTGTAACAATGTCACATACCTTTTGCTGTGCCCTCAGCAAGTCTCTGACTTCTAAGTGGATAGAAAACTATTGAGGATTTGACATATACTTGGTAATTAGTGGTGTTTATTTTCTTTTTACATAATGGACTATCAAAGAAGACTGATCTACTGCATTGCTGCTGCATGGTCATTCTTACTTCCTGCTCCCAGTCCTCCTATAATGAATAAAATAATTTTGCAACAAAAACCTTTATGTTTCTGTGCATATCTTTTTTAGCATAGAGTTCTTGGAAAATTTTCCCTGCTGTACATATGAATCACTTTATCTTCCCAGAAGGTGAGGCCTGAAAAGGAGGTCTCTTTGGCTGTTGGGATGAGTAATGCTACTACCATGGGATCCCATACAGTATGTGTCACGCCAGTGGACAGCCTTCCTGGGAGGGACATTCAATATAAGGTGTGTGGAGTTCATCTGACAGCTGCAAAGGTGCAGAAAAGCTGCTGAGCAAGGATGGGCAGAAGTTCTGGTATTTCCCCCCAGAGCTGAAGTGATAACCCCGCAGTTTTCTTCATTGCACCAGGCCTGGCAGTGCAAACCAGGATGCAGGACAGCTGGGAATTGCAGTGCCTGTGAGGGTGCTGGCTGGATGACTGGAAGGTGCTGGGTCCTGGTTGCTGGGACAGGCAGGGGACAGGCATGCACCCCACAAGCCCAATTAAAGTACAAGCAGCCCTGCTGAGACTTGGCTCTAACACAGAATCCAAGAATCATAGAATATCCCAAGCTGGAAGGAACCTACAAGGATCATTGAGTCCAGCTCAGTGTGTATCCTCAGCCTTGGACTGTAATGTTGAGGTGAGCAGTGATGCTCCCTGACACCTTGGGAGCTCTTCTCCGCACCATCTCTACTCTCCTCCAGGTTTAAAGGTGAATATTGCTGCTTCTGACATTTTTCCTGCAAGTATAATGGCTTGTTGCTCTTCTCATTCTCACCAAGATTATGCAAACTCTCCACAGGTCTCCCCAGCAGTAAGATATTTATAACCTCACCTTTTAAAATTCTCTTGCTCTCATGTTTATGATTCTGCTGTTCCCAGTAGAGCCTGATTTTCCTTCTGATAGTCATATTTGTTTTCTTACCTGGAACAAAAAGCACTCAAAACCAATAAATCCCCCTCCTCTAAAATAATAAAACTCTATTATCAGTGTTGTCTTCAATGTAGAGTCTTATGTATGCATTATGCACATTTGTCTCTCATTAACATTGGAATAAGCCAAAAGATTTCACCAGAAAAAATGAAGAACACAAATCTTGTGGTCCTCTCATAGTCAAATTTCCTTTTTAAGTCAAAGAAATATAAGGAAGAGTATAAGACTTACAATGTTGATTGAAGTTACCTTTGCCAGAATTCAGCAAAGTGAAGTTTTATACTGTTAATTTTCTTAATGTGGAATTACATAGAGCTACTCAGCTATATATAATGATGGGCTGTTTGCAAGAACCAGAAATTTCCTTGGAGTGATTTCTCATTTCAGGTAAAAGCAGAATCTTTCTGGATCTTTCAGTAATATCCAAAGAAGACATGAAAAGTGAGCTTGAAGTGGGCAAGTTTTAATTGGCAGAACTTTCTGCTCTGGTAAGTCATATCTATATTTGAATCCTTTACCTGTTCATTTCTAATTTGCCTCTTGTGACATTAAATCTGTCTCTGTGCCGGTCTCTAACACCTACATTTCTGTTCCACCAAGGCTGAAACTTCTCTTAGCAGAGTCTCCTCACAAGACCTTTCACACTATTTAAAACCCAATTACCCTGAAAATTCTTCTCTTCCCAGATATGTCTCAAGTGTTCAGATTGTGATGAAACTGCTTTGTTCCATAACAACAGTATACTTGCCTTACCAATAGGAGAATAAGAAGCATTTTGCTGCTCTTTTATATGCCCGTACCCTTATATGAATCAAGATTTTAATGTTTTTAATATTTAATGACCTATATGTTGACTTTTTTTTTGGTAAGTAAGGGTGAACAGAGCAGGGAAGGAAGGGATGGGAAAGAAGAAGAGCAAAAATTATGACATCTGAAATTATTAAGAATAACTGGCAGCAGCAGACAGGGGCCACCACAGACAGTAGCACAGTGCTTTTATGAATTATTTCCCAGCTTTAAAAAGTTGTTTATTTAGGAATTTACGGTTATGCTAATGTTAGAACAACTTTATTTATTTATGAAGTTTCTTTATTTTCATACAAATGGCAATGGCAGTATTTCTTATTTCAGAGTTATCAGGGTTATCTTTCTTTGTAGAGGCTTGTATGATGAACTCCAACCCATCCAGAACCACAACATCTATTCATGTCTCTATAATTTCATTTAATGTGATTTCACATTTTTCTCTTCCATTTTCAAATCTTGTCCACATTAAGCCATTTCAATTCATTTAGGGCAAGTAAAAAGTAACATCTGCTGCATAATGAACTGCATAGGTTAATACCACAATGCCACAAACATTTTCCTGCTTTTCATCTGCAAGTTCAAAGTACTTCTCAACATCCAGGGAAATGCTCGCCATTTGAGGTAGTATGGATGTTTTCAGTGTTAAGCCGTTTCCTTCTGCTGCAATGAATTTTCATTGTGTTGTGTTTGTATCCAACTAACACAGAAATTGCTTTTTAAATATTTTTGATGCCTTATTCATATTGAATCATATAAAGTATTAAACTATTGTCAATGGATGGAAAATTTGATACTATCTGAAGAAAAATCTCATGTATGAGGACAAAACAGTGTAGTGAATTTGAAATGATGCAGCAGGCATAGATTTCAGTTCATGGTAAAAACAAGGCATGATATTTTACAGGTGCTTTGTATTGTGCACAGATTGGTACTAAAAATAGTTCAAGCCAACTATATTAGTTCTTTCTTTCATTTTTTTTCTTTTGAATCAAATTCTCACTGCTTTGCAAAAGATATTTTTCACTTTTTTGGTTTGACTTTAGCCAAAATAATTGTGAAAAACTGATTTTACAGCAAACTTTAGTAGACAGGTGACCAGAACTGTCTTGTTCACTCAGTTTGCGAACCAGGCACTTGGGTGCACCACCACAGTAAAAAGTTAGAGCTACTTTGTCTTTTTAAGAGAAGTATTCCAGAAATCTAACTTACCCATTGGCTTTAACAGCAAAATGTTAAATATCATTCTCTTAAGACTCAGTTCCATTGTTTCAGGCCCTTAATGGCAATTTGCAGTAAAAACACTTTGCTCATCTATTTTATTAATCTAAAGAGAACAGTTTTTAGAAATTTTATTCCTTTAGCAGTAAGTGTTCTTTGTAGTTAGACTTTATTTTTGCATTACTACAAGCAGTTAAATTCCTATTATAGTAGTATTCACCTTGCCTGTGGATTTTGTTTTCCCCCATAAAAATGTTGAGTCTGACTCACCCAGGGACTGATTCAGAGAAGTCCTAAGGTCCTTCAGAAAGGTGCTGAGTGCCTCAGACAGTATTGAGCGATGAAAACTGCATACTGCCTACTGGATTGGGCCCACAATGCTTTTAAATCCACCATGAAATCTCAGATGTTTGCTCAAGCTTATTCACATTACAGACATTTGCTCTGTAATTGCTTGCAAATCGCATTGAGAAGTTTGTAACGAAACGTGCTACGAAAGTGAAATACTGATGTTATGGCAAACGCATTGCAGCTCTCCCAGATGTGTGATTCCCTCATGGTAACCTACCTTTTTCAGATCTTTTTGGACAAATAACTTGAGAATCAAATAACAGTATTTTGTAGAGAAAATAAATGTGCTTTTTTTTTTTTTTTTTTTTTTGGGGGCCCCCCCCCCCCCCCCACCTGCACCCCTCCAAACATTTTAGTCATTTCAAACCAAATTTTGAAGCTAAAATTATATATATCATAGAATCATAGAATGGTTTGGGTTGGAAAGAACCTTAAAGATCTTAAAGATTTTCCAGTTCCAACCCCACTGCCATGGGCAGGGATCCCACTCACTAGACCATGTTGCCCAGGGCCTAGTCCAATGTGGTCTTGAACACTTCCAGGGATGGGGCATCCACAGCTTCTCTGGGCAACTTGTTCCAGGGCCTCACCACCCTCTGAGTAGGTAGTGTAGGTAGGTTCTTCCTAACTTCTAATCTAAATCTCCCCCCTTTTTTGTTAAAAGTCATTCCCCCTTGTCCTGTCATTGTCTGCCCAAGCAAAAAGTTGCTCTTCATCTTTTTTTATAAGCCCCTTTAAGTATTGAAAAGTTGCAATGAGGTCACCCCTGAGCCTTCTCTTCTCCAGGCTGAATGTCCCCAGCTCTCTCAGCCTTTCTTCACAGGAGAGGTGCTCCAGCCCTCTGATCATCTTCATGGCCCTCCTCTGGGCCCGCTCTAACAGCCCCACATCCTTCTTGTGCTGGGGGCACCCTACCTGGACGCAGGGCTCTAGAGGGGACCTCATGAGGGCAGAGCAGAGGGGAACAACCACCTCCCTCCACCTGCTGGCCACCCTTCTGTTGGTGCAGCCCAGGATGCAATTAGCCTTCTGGGCTGCAAGTGCGCACTGCTTGCATATATACATATATATTATATATATATATATTTTGTTCCAGTTGTGTTAACACTGAAGATATATTATTTAAACCCTCTCAGTGTATAGCTTTCCCATTAGTATTCATGCTACTCTCTGTAGAGAAATACTCCTCAGGGAAAGGATGATCTGTTTAGCAAAGAACACAAGAAAACTTGAATATGAAATTGTGATGCCCTGCCGCTAAGTAACATCAGCCAGAGTGACAGTGTTCTGAGTAACGCAAGTATTCATATTTGAAATTTGCATTCCTTCACTAAAACAAAATGACAGGAACCAAATGACAGGAAAAGCATTCACCTTGGTATTTACCTGTAGCCATGTTATAAGGAGTCAAGTGACAGAGAAGAACGAGGAAAAAGATCAACTAAATTTTCAAGAGCTAAAGATGCAAGAAAACAGAAGAAACAGACAGGTGGATTCCTGGACAGATGTTAAAATTTAAGTCACCATATTTTGAAGCTACTCTAAAAATTTCTCCACAGTATTAGGATTCATTCTCTATAGGTAGCCATGACATTAACAGGTTAGACAGATGATCTGGAAAATTCCTGAATACCACCAAGTGCTTAAAACCACGATGCAGTGCTAAATTAGCTTGAAAGTTACAACCTTAGTTGTAAGAATTGCAACCTTAGTTAAAGAGGTTGGGACAGTTTTACCAGCATTGCAAGGAGCAGTGTACATTTGGAAACCTGCCTGCAGAAATTACTTTTCCATTCATTTGCCATCTCTGGGTGAAACAGAGTAAATTTTATTTCAACGGATTTTATCTGGAAGCTCAACAATATTTTTATTTATTTTTAATTTGGACAAAATTTTGGTGAACATTTTCAGAAAATAATACCACATTGGTAGATACTGTACATATTTTTTATTTCTCATGTACTATTTGAATTGTTTCTTATTATCTAAATCTATAGGTATGAGCACATTCTTCCTCTCTCTCTCCTGTTGCTGAAGCTATAAATAAACTTCTTTATTCCTTTTTGTACTTCATGGGCGCAAGTCACTGTATACCATCTATTAAGCAGTTTATCCATTATAGTATACAAAGAAGCTTCCAAGAGAAATTGTTCCCACTTGTTATATGTCATGAAGTCTCACTTTTAAACAAGTCTGGGTAAAATATTCTGAGATTTCCTGTCATTAGGATAAGAAAGAAAAAGGTAATCTAATCAGACAAGATGCCAGTGTGTGTTAATCTTAGACAAGTTGGTTAGAGAACATTAATGACAAGGATACACATTTTGTCATTTTTAAACTTGAAAACATCTAGTAGAAAGTATCATTTTGTTAACAGTGAAATGATGAAGTGTAAAAACAACAAAGAAAAGAAGTAATATTTGTGGAAATGACTAGCTTGCTCAGATGACACTACAGAAGATGCAGTATAACACTGTGCTATATATACTGGTTTGACCTCCTTTGGAAGGCTTTGTCAGACTCCCAGCCAGGTTCTGGATGAGCTAGTCAAGAAAACCCTCCTCATGCAAGCTCTCCTACTGTCTCATCCTCTCCCAGATACTGTGCAGCACTGCTTGCCCTGGCAAACTACTCCAACATCAGCTAAGGTTCAAGCCCAGTAAAACCTGTTCAGTATTTGTGACTACCTTAATTTTACCTATGTACTGACTCCTTGTCTTTGCTTCTGGCTGCCTGATGCTTTCATGTCCTATCCTCAGCTCAGTGAACATCACTGTGCTACCTGGAAGGTATTATGTGCTGTGTGAAAGACCACCAAAGGGAATTTCTATAAATAAGTCAGAGCCCTGGGACATGAGGGGCAACCTGTCTCCTGGGCATCACCTCTGCCTTCCCTCAAGAGATGAGGGTGCCCAAACAGCCATTTTTGAAAACGTGGACATCTTGGTTAAATTCAGCCTCTGCCTAGGACACAAGAAATTCTCAAAGTCCTTGTTGACTTGGATTCTCATAGTCTATGAGGAGTGAAGGGAACTGCTCCAGAAGTCTTGAAAAGTGTCTGAACTCCCAATACAATACAGTTTTAATCTCACATGTAGCTACATTTGTATTTTTTGTTGGTCTAATCTTATTGGTGACATCAATATCCTCAATAAAAACTGTTTATAGCAGGAAATCTGTCTGGAATAAATGTGGTTGCAAGGGTAAAAACCAAGTGACTTCTGTAGGAAGCTGTTCTGTAAATAGTGGCTTGACTAAGCTACAGAGTGTTGGGCTGAGGTAGCTGTAAACTATGTAGTAGCCCATCAGCTTCTTCTTGTTTTGCAGCTTTAAATAAATTTTGACGAGCTTCATACGTAACTCTGAGACAAAAGCCACTGTTACCTGCTGTTCACAGGGTGAAAAACTCAAGATACAGAAGAGCTGCTAATCAAGGAAAGGTTCAATTTTCCTCACCCTGTGTTGAATTCAGTAAATCTGGCCCTCTGTCAAATGGAAATAAGAGGTTGTGAGTGCTGCATTATATTTTTTTCTTTTACAACTTATAAATTTTTAAGTCTGAATGTTTAGTCATCTCTGTGTTCCTTCTAGACAATTAGTTGAAGCTGTATGTCCTCAGAAATTCTCCCTGAGATCTACAGTCTCAGTTTGATTTAATGATTTGAGTCAAAGCACTGTTATTTGGGCATTCCTTTATTATTATTATTATTATTATTTTTTCATATTTTTTTTTTTTTTCATTTCCCCCCCATTCGTTCAGCAGTTTGCTCCGCCATTTTTAATGACATAAGAGAACAAATGAAATTGATTTTGAGTAACTTTGTCTTGAAGTTAGATTAGGCAACAAGGGTTTCCCATTCTGCTCTTGATCTGCTATGTAGTGTGAGTCATGGAATCACTCACCTCTACTTTCTTTTCTCATTCATGAGAGGAAAACTCTACTTTCAGAGTGTGCTAAGACGAGGGTGTTTTATGACCATTAAAGTCCAGATTCTGCTGCCTTCATTATGTAGAATCTCATCCCACAGTACAAGATTAATTATACACTCTTTCAGTAACACACTGTGCAACATGATGGACTCAAATATACCTGATTACAAGAACATCAGCTTTCATCAATGTGAATCCACTCTGTCTTGCAGATGAACTTTATTTCTGAGTAGCTGAAACATAAAATTGATCTGTTCTTTAAGCCAATCGTAATTCAACAAATCATTAATGACAAATGGCAGAATGCCCCAGCCGTCCTTCCAGGCAATACTCCAGATGGAAGTCATTGGATAGAGAACAGAAAGGTTTGGCAGAATGTGAAAAAAGAATAAATTTGCAACACATCACTCATTTTGCCTGACTGCTATAAAGTAATTGTAATAGAATGTTGTCACAGGATAATGGTCTCCTGCTGCTTTAGAAATGCTTTGCAAAACAGATGTTTACTTTCTCAGTGGGAGACATTGATCCTGGGACAAAAATATTTTCTATTAAAGGAAAATTAAATACTTACATGTTCAGCAGTATTATAAAAAGATTATTATAAAAAGACATATAATGTACTAGATGAAATGATATGAAATATTTAAGTGATGTATGTGACAATATGCAACTAATCCCTAGGAAAAATTCATTGAAATAGTTTCTTCCACCAGCTCTGCAACTAGCATGTCCTTAAAAAATGCAGATAGGATAATGAAACATGCTATGATGAAATTGTTTTTATCATTTTAATTGTCCAAGGCTTTTTGAATGGCAGAAAAACAGCATTTGAAAATAAAAATGAAATCAAAACTCCAGCATGTGATGCTGGAGATAAATTTCTGGTGAGAAATGTTGACTTAATAACAAATAGGTAAAAAACACGAATAAAAAATGACAAAGTAACATGTTGGAAATTAAAGACGATGTGTTTTATGTCAGGTCTGAACAGTCATGTGAGTTTTGCTTACTAGAACTAAGACAAAAATTTGAAAATAGATAAAAATTGAGAAAAGATTTGTGCATTAAAAAAAATCTTAGAAACTATCGTATGGTAGAGATTTTACAAGAATTAAAAATATTCATTTTTTCTCTGAGCTGTCTGCAAGACATGTGGGACACATAAATTCTATTCTGTTGTGATATGATAGAAAAGTTTTATAGGCACTACTTTGGTGAACCTTATCCATTTTACAGACACATCTGCTAGTCATCCAATAGTATGCCAACTACAAATTTAGGCTGGTAAGACTTGTATAAAAGAAGAACATTTGTTCTCTTACATGCTGTAGCTGTCTACGTGCTGTCAAAGGCATTTGACTATCTGACGAAGCAGTGCTCTGTGGTATTTAGCTTTTGCCAAGGTTGTATCTTGATCAGAAGGAATAAAGTGAGAAAAACTATCTAGGGTCTCAGTGACTTGTTGGCCTCACCAGGCTGATCTCCAGGACCTGGATCCATCATCTTGGATCTTCTGCTGTCCATTCCTCTTTAGCTCAAGACATCTCGTGATGGCGTCTGGTACTTTTCCAGCTGGTGTCTCTAACTGATCTCATGTATTTTAAAATCAGGAATCCCAAACAGGGTTGCAGTAGGCAGATCACTGACATCTCTGACTGCAGCAGCTAGGTCTTCCAGGAGTTCTAAAGGCTGAGGCTGAGCAAAATAGCCATTGAACAGTGACACTGAGTCTATTAACACTGAGGCTTAACCAAAGTGCTGCTTCAGCTGGAGCAATAGAAGCCTTGAAGCCCTAATTGCATCTTTTACTCTGAATGGTCAACTCCGGTGTCTAGATGCCGAAGGGAAATGTCTTTTATATTCTTGAAATGAATTGCTTTGGTACATGAGTGCATCCATTTATAGTAATCCTCACCTCAAGAACATTCACTGAAGCAAAACATTTCCCTCCCCATTTCAGGGTCACCACATTACAGACACCAAAGGAATATGGCCATGAGCAGCATGAAGAAAGTCATTTTTAATGCTTCAAGGGCAACTCAGAGTTCTGTCAAACACCAATGATAAGTTGCACTGGGAAGTGTTATGTTAAACTTTGCTCCAAGAAAAAGTGGAAATTGAAGGCTTAAAAATGTCAGTTTAGTCTTCTTGCAAGCGTATTTCCCCAGGGCTGAATAAAATGCAAATATGCCCACGAGCAAGTTGCTTACCCTAGTCCTACAGTTGAAGTACTGCACGTGGAACAAGTTGACACTTGGGTATTTTAGCAGTTTAGACTTATAAATATGCATTTGCATTTTCAACACTAAACCATATAGTTCTTGCCCAGTTTTCCCTGTCACTGCAGCCGCCAGGAAACCAGAGGAAGCTTGCTTTGCTGTGGACTGTATGATATGGTCTACCAGAAGGAAATAGGTTTAATGGAACTTGAAGCATGAGAGGGAAGTTATCACCTTAACACAGAGCATCTTGTGCTTATGTGAGTGGTTACCACCAAAAGGACACCTCCCAGCCTCTAAAAAATGCCAAGTCCTAAATGCCCAAACATCCTCCATGACAGGAGCTTGGATGGAGGGCAGGCACAGCTAGTGCAGCCAGGCCTCACAGAATCTGGCAGAGGGAGCATTTATTTAGAGGGAAGACAAAAAAATTGTAGAAAAACTTGTCTTCTATGGGCTAAGGCACTGATGAATATTGTTATTGACTAGAGGAGGAAAGACAGAGGAGAAGAACAGATCTGAAGTTGCATGTGTGGATTAACTTTCAAGTGGAGACATCTCTGATTCCTATCCTAATGCTGCCCAGGGGATCACCAGGACTGCAAAAGAAAGCCTGTCTGCATCCCAAGTGCAACATTTATAAGAGACCAGAAGGCAGCAGGGACCACCCTGGCTTTATTATACATCTTTTCAATGTGCAGGCTTCAAGCTGCAGAGATTTAAAAACTGTGCCATGACAAAAAGAGACCCATTGTTTCTCTCACTCCATATATATTCCTATAGAAAGAAGAAAATTGAAATAGAAACTGGGTGAGCCAAGAGAGCCAGGGATGATGACACTGAAACACCGCAGCGAGGGCTGCCTTGTCCTAGTTAAAAGCAGCCTGCTCAGCCACAGACCCGCGTCCCTTCTAGATGCAGACACATGGTTTGTGCTCCCTCAGGTGATGCTCAAGGCTGCTCCATGCCTGTGGAGATCTTCCCAGTCTCTTAGTGTGTTTTTGTTTAGGCTACGCTCAGACATTTAACAGGGTGAGGTGGTAAAATGTATGCCCTAATGTAAGGGAAAGGTAGAGTAAAAGCTGTCCTAGAAAGATTGCCTTTTACAACAACATTTGTTTAACTGAAGATAAATCAATGATGGTCTGGATGGCAGGATGAACCACACCACTGAGATCACATCTCCTCGCAGCCTTTCTGTCAAGAACTACATGGGACAATCACAGCTGCCACAAAACTCTCCAGGTTCCTTCAACCTGCCTGCTTAGGGTAGGGAAGGTCGGGCTGGGTAGGGAAGGAGACCCCTTGCATTGTCTTTAAGGGTATCATCCTACATCCAAGCTCCCCTGCTCAGTTTCCTCCCCCCATCTCATTTTCCCTCTCGTAGCACAGAACTGTGGAAGGAACGCAGCCCTTTTCTTTTTGCGGACACGACCCCAGCGTTAGCAGGGGCAGACGGCAGCAACTTTTGCCTCTGAAACCTGAGGAGCGCGCTGCAGCCTCCCTCTCTTTCCCAAGCAGTGATTTTCCCATCAAAAGCCGCTCGGAAAAGTTGTCGGGCGCGGAGGGCCGGCATCCCTTGCCCTCGGAGGCGCCGCCAGCCGGGGCTCGGGGAGCTTTGCAGGGAGCTGTCCAGCACCGCCGGGCCGGCAGGCGGCGGGGCCGGGCTGGGGGTCGGGGCCACATTTGAGATCGGGGTTGGGGTCGGGTTTGGGGTCGGGGTTAGGCTCGGGATGATCGCAGCAGAAGGGTCGCGGGTGTCCGCCAGCCCCTGCGGAGGGGCATCGGCAGCGAGAGGAGGAGGAGATGGAGATGGAGGAGGAGGAGGAGGAGGAGGAGGAGGAGGAGGAGGAGGAAAGGGCTCCAAACAACACGTGATCCCCGCGGAGCAGCGAGGGAGCCGGGGGAGGGGAGAGCGAGGGAGGGCGGCGAGGCAGAGGAGGGCAGCGGCCGCCGCTTTAAAGCCTCCCGGCGCCGCACCCGCGCTGCCCCCGGCCGAGCGCGGAGCTGGGAGCGGGGCTGAACCGGCCCCGGCCCCAGAGCCCCCCCAACCGGGGGCACCTCGCGGCCATGCGAGGCGGCCGCCCCCGGCGCCCCGCGGCTCGGCGCTGCTGCCCGCCGCGGCTGCCCGCCGCGCTGCGCTGAGCCCGAGCGCCCCGCGGCACCATGTCCCGCCGCAAGATCTCCTCCGAGTCCTTCAGCTCGCTGGGCTCCGACTGCCCGGAGACCAGCCCCGAGGAGGAGGGTGAGTGTCCCCTGTCCCGCCTCTGCTGGAACGGCAGCCGCAGCCCCCCCGGTCCCTCCGATCCGTCCCTGGCAGCCGCATCCATCTCCATCACCGCCGCCGGCTCCGCCGCCTCCGCGGCCAGCACCGGTGCTCGCCGCGCTCCTCGCCGCCGCCGGGTCAACCTGGACTCGCTGGGCGAGAGCATCCGCCGCCTGACCGCCCCCGCGGTGAGTGCTCCGAGACCCCCCGGCCCTGCCTCGCAGCCCCCCGGTGGCCGCGGGGTTCCTCTCGGCTTGTCCCAGGCTGCCGGAGCATCCCCTGCCCACGGCCGGGCCCGCGGTGGGTCGTGGGACCGGTGGAGGATGAAGGGTTTTTTGGGGGAGAGGGGAATGAGGCACGTCCTGGCAGCCTCTTGATGCATGGAGGAGGGTCGTGAGAGCCTCTTGTCGCGACATGGTATGAGCAACAATTCAGGGTGAAAAGTTGCGTACGTTTACAAGGTACGTGGCACGCTCGTTCTTCCTGCACCATAGAGGAGACGTGAACTTGGTGCTTTTACAGGGCTTTTCCATATGTAGTGAAGTAAAAAGAAAGTTTTGACGTGCCAGTCAGAAATATTTCAGCAACAGATTGCCCTGTGCCTCACGGATGCACAGGTGTTCCTGAGGGATCAGTTTCTTGTAAGTGTGCTTTGAAATCCATGACTTGTGGTTATCTCAATAGCTACACCTGTAGCTGAGAGTCAGTGAAGCATCGTGCAAGCTAAAATAAAGACTGAATTTGGGTAGAATCCATCAAGTGCACCGGCATTGCTTTGGGAGACTGAAAGCAATGGCTCAGGAGTCGTGGTAGTTTCATGGAGAACAGAAGGTTGTTCTCCAGCTCGGTCGTGCTACACTCCTATCTGTACCTCTGTGACCATCACTACATTTCCCTTATAAAGTTTCAGCTGCAACTGAATGCTTGCTGCTTTCTGAGATAGCATGTAAAGGCATAAAATGTTAATTGCAACAAGTAGCTTAATCTGTTAGACAACTGCATCTGCTAAATTTTGTGGCATTGGAATATCTTTTGGCATGTTCTTATTCAGCTTCAGAAATTACTTACGAGTCGAGTCACCATCTGCTATCGGTTTGCTTTGGTTCTGATGTACTCTTTTCTGTCCAGCCTTGCTTGAACCAGCTAGATCAGGGTAGACAAGCTGTTTAAGGGGAGAAGATAGCAGTGCATTACTTAGGTAGTAGTTGTCCAGTTTCAGTAAAGACTTTTCTTTCCCATTGATTTTTTTTCTCTCTCTACTGGGAATCTGGGCTTGTAGTGCTGAAATTAATAGATGATATCTCAGGTGGCTTGTCTTGTTTTAGTACAAAAAAAAAATGAATCTATTTAATTTGATAATAGTACAACGGTATAATTAGAGCATGTGTTACCCAAAATATTTGAAGTATTCTGAAGTAGCTCAGTGCAGTATTTTTAGATAACCTTAGTATTTGTATTTTCCCAGCTTTGACTGTTACCTCCTGTAGGGAAATACTATAAGAGACAACTACAGCTTTACAGCTTTGATGCATTATTGAATTTGTCTGAAAAATAAACACATTCTGTGACTTGAGATGAGAAAAACTTCGATAGGTCTTACAGTCCTCTTTCCTTTGTGCTCTCACAGAAATTTAATTTACGAATGCAAAATTTTTTTCTAACCTTGCCTTGATGTCCCAAACAACAGTTTCCATTGGCTTCCCTGAGAGATAATTATAACAGTCCATATTCTGAAATCTGAACATTTTATTTTATTTTAACATGTGATTCATATGATACATATTGCTCAACATCTTTTTTGTATTGGCATTGTAACTACTGCTTCATTCCCATCTTACACATTCTGGCATAAATTAATGTGATTCAAGTCAGAAAATTCAAGTTGGCACAATGACGGTGTAAGAAAAGAATCTGTCCCCCATCTTTTTTGTTCTTGACTCTGAGAAACTTTTCAGGTTCTTTGCTATTTTAGTGCATTTTTGCTTGTTGAGAATCTCTTCTGTGCTGCTGAATATCTGCCTTCTTGCAACAAATCAAGTTACCATCTGTCCAACACTTCAAATCTGATTATTTTGTCACATCTGCTAATATAAATCAGGAATAACTTCAATTAGAAGTTAAAAAAATTACTTTTCCTATAAAATTAGTGTCAAATGAGAATCACTCATTATTTTAAAAATTAAAAGGCATGTCTGAAGGGTGCAGTCACATATGTTCCTTCTGAACGAACAACTTTAATTCTTTTCGATAGGTGTAGATATGTTTTTATTCCATAATTGTATAAAAATAGATTTCTGCTAAGTATATAAGCATGTATTGATGTACATATGAGTGTGTGTGAATATATATATGCTGTATGTATTGCCTGCAATGGCTTAATGTGTTCACTTCCAGCATTAATGCTGCAGCAATCTGTTCCCATCCCAGTGCTGAGCACTTTCAAAGTTGAAGAATGCCACAGGTTCCTGATGTTCATACTTAGCCTTAATTTTGTGCATTCCTTTGCTGATGGCTAGGATTGAGGTACTGACTAAAATTACCATTTTTGTGTTTTCACCGATAAAAAATTCCCTGTGTGTTTAACACTACAGAGGTGATGTTTCAGTCTCAGTAGCAGGGGCTACTGAGAGCTGCTCAGGGATGCTCAGAGGTTTGATCTGGGCACAAGGAGCATCCAGGGGGTGAAGGAGCTGCACAGTAAAGGATGTCCATGGGGCAGCATGGCAAGAGAGCTGTGAAAGAACGTTAGGTCTTTTGAGGAGCTGTAGCTCAAAAGAGTGTATGAAAATATTATCTTCTGTGCAATGCATTCATGAGCATGAGTACAAATGCTGTCAGTGGAAAGGCAGATTCTGTAGAGTAAAATGCTGTAACGAAATATTTGAGAAATTTTATACTCAAATATAGTGAAAATAAGTTACTACATTCTGTATCACTTGCAATCTTGCTCTCAAATTAAGGTGAGCGTGACTGTGCAAATATTACTTCTGATGGAACAATGGGAAACAAATTAAAAAGTGAAACCTTAGGTCTGCAGATTTTAATCCAGCCTCTGCTGCTTGCTCCTGGAGGACAGCTTCTAGCACTTTCCAGCACATGTGATTTTCCAACTTTTCTCTTAAATGCATTTTTAGAGATTTTCCAGCCGTGGTTATTCTAGAGGATGTAGGGGCTTGACCCCCAATCACCACAGGTTCGGTTTACATTCCCGTAGTTTCTTAAAGTTTTTCTGACATGCATGGATGGCTGAAGGATGGACACTGTTCATTTAGAACTTTCTTACCCCAAACCCTCCCTTTTTTAATAGCCAGAAATAGGAGGATAGTAAGGTTCACCTCCCACCAAAGCATCTGCATAATTTGGAGAAGAGAATTTGGTGGTGAGGAGGATGAGCAGAGCTCCATACACACCTTACTGCGGGTGTTTGTGAGTAGTGCATGCGGAGGAAGGGCAGGCAGAGCAGTGTGGATATGAGGAGGGAGGCAGCTTTTGGCCACAGCCTCACTGAGCAGACAAGCTGTGCATGTACCAAACAGTGCTTGGAGCTGATGTCCCGCATCCCACCTGAAGGCCAGCTTCACCAGGCGAGCTGCAGCACTCAGCAGGAGGGCTGAGGCTCGCTGGACAGCTGGGTGCTGCAGCCCACTCAGGACAAGAAACTGTGCCTGGCATGGGCTGTTCTCGTCACCTGTTTGGGAAGATGCTGTATTGCGGGACCAAACACAAAGCTCAGCATGAGGAACCCCGGGTCCGTGTTTTGCACACACTCTGCTCTTGTGACTCTTTTATCTCATGAGATCATGGCCAATGTTTATTGCTCCATGTCTGGCTCTACCCTCTCACAGCTTTTCATCCCTGCAATGTTCCCACAAAGTGGAGCCTGTAATTGTGTAGGCAGCTCCTACCCACCCTATCAGCAGTCAAGCACCTAAATCATGTTCCTGGCTGGGCAGACATCCCTGCTGTCCTCTGTCCTCTGAACCAACAACACTGAAGGATCTTAGCTTTTATACCCTGTCAAAGAAATATGAGGCTAGATCCAGCAGCTGTCAAGACAATTAGGTGCCCTTCTTGCTGGGCTATGTT
Organism: Nettapus auritus; assembly: GCA_011076525.1. NCBI lineage: Eukaryota > Metazoa > Chordata > Aves > Anseriformes > Anatidae > Nettapus > Nettapus auritus. Next base: position 188,823,081 of record CM021765.1, read on the forward strand.
CACATTTTTGGAGATAAATAATAAAATGCTAGGAATTCGGTAGGTACACTGATTTATGCCCTTGTTTTTAAGAAATCGGCTGCAATAAATAAATGCACATCACAAGAGAATTTAATGATATAGTTTTCTTTTAATTATAACTTTATTGTTGTATTCTATTTTAAAGGATGGATTTTACACCCACAGTGACATAAATTTTGATTAATTATAACTAGAGATGATGATACTGTCTCCTGTTTATTCTCATCCTCAGTTTTTCTGCCGTTAAGGGCTCCACTATATGGGAATGGTATCCTGGCACCAGTGAATGCAGTTTTATTCTTTAGAAATGCCATTTATTATCTTACTAAATTCTAGTTCCTTGCAGCAATTTTCACATTTGCTCCAGTTCTATCTTGACTTGTATCCAATACCAGGCTGAAAATAGAATCAAAATCAGAAAAAAAAATACAATTTGTCACTGATTTGAAAAGTCAAATACTCTGCTCCCATCTGAGGGGCATGGACTACCCTGAAGGAGCAGCGAGTGATTGGGCATGCATTCAGAGGAGACTGTGTACCCCAAAGCACTGTGCTGATCTTTCTGGAAAGAGAATTACAGCATGACACAGCATTAGACAGACTTACATTTCTGGTTGATTTTATTTTCTGAATGGCCTGTGTAACATCTCTCTTGAACTGTAAACATTATTAAGTGGAAATCACTTCTGGTATACTTTTCTGTTCATGCAGAATTATTCCTGATATCCTTTAAAGGCTCAGTTGAAGACACATTAAATTAAGAACATTTTTTTCCCTATTTAAATTAGGAAGCTGCTACTGGCTTCTGCCAAATAGATTAAATTTAAGAATTGTCTTTTTGCTTTTTCCTGACAACGGGAGAAAAAAGAACATACAGACTATCATTTAGGTTAGTGTGCATGCTATTAATTCTGTCACTGCTGAAACTTCAAATTGTTTAATTGCAAATGAAAACTCCAGTGAGTGGAGGTGGGGTTATGGTGGAGAAGTGAAAATGTAGCAGCTCAAAACAAGCCCGGTTTCATCATAAACCTCTACCACTTACTCTTAAGGAATAACTACTCTTGCTAGTAGCAATAACAACTTGTTGCCACTAGTACAAGAGGTAGCATTGATTTTTACATGAAAGTTTGAAAAAAGATTGCACAAGTCTTCTGAGCTCATCATGACTCACATTAAGTCATCAGGTATACCTAAGCTTTACTGTTGTAAGAATATCTTCTGCCTAACTTTGTGAATGAAGTAGGATAATGCTAATGATATCCATATCAGCAGTATAACTGGCTAATTCACTTAATAGCCCTTGTTGGATGAGTTTTACGTGAGTAACATCCTTCTCAGGAAGAAGTGTGAAGGAAAAAAAAGCCTTGAAAATGGTGGAGAAAGGCACATCCAATAAGAAACTCCTAGTTTCTAATTTCAACAAGCAAATAGGATTAATTTTACAAAATAGAATAAAGTCAGACTTTTACCCAGTACCTTTCAACTTACTAGAGAGAAAAAAACATTCATACACGGGGCCACGTGCAGCCCGTAGCCAGTCAATTTGCTATTTCATAGTGTAGAACAGAGCCGGGGAACATTCCGGGAAATGTTATTAATATTAGAATCATGATGGGTCTTGTTTGTTTGTCTTGGTGACTAAACATCTCATGCATCTCATCTCAGCTTCAGCAAATAAAATATTTTTTAAAATTAATCTAGCTGTACCCAGAGGACTGCAGCCTTGTATTGACCTTGGTGAAATTTTGTTTAGGTTGAACTTGAATATTTCACATCTAGTACATAGTCCATAGTGATAGCTGCTTTCTTAATATTTGTATAGTGCCAGGCTGAAATCTTGACTTTACAGAACTTGTAAAAAGACGCTTCTCTGAAAACATTCATACTTTGCAGGCACCTCTGCTGCCTGAAGCAGATACCATATCAATATATGCCCCTAAATTGCATTGCAGTCATAACTACATCAAAACAAGGGTTCATCCACAACTACTTGAGCAGAGAGGTACCACTTCACAGCAGCACAGTGTAGTCCTGGTGAAACCTGGAAAGCCAACACAGACAAGTCCTCTCTTTCCTCTTGTGCTAATGTTAAGGGCTGTTATATTATTTTATGAGGAAAAGAAATAGTTCTCATATCCAAGTTCTTTCTAGATGAGTCTGCTTGCAAACTTTAAAAAACAAGAAAAAAAATGTGGTTTTCCATACAGCTCAAAGCACCTTTGCAGCTGAGCATATGAAATTAGGTCCCGTTATGCTGAGGACAGTCGGTTTGTGCAGCAGAAGAAATTCCTTGAGAAGCATTGACATGTAAAGCCTTTCATTTCCTACCTGTCTCCTAGCATAGCACCAACGATTTTATGTAGTAGATGTGAGTTGCTTTTAAAATCAAACAGGTGGCATTGGAAGTAGATTATCTATTATGCTCTCACCTACTGAATGTATTCTTTCTGTAACACAACAGATCTTGTATTCATCCCAGACATGGCTGAAATTCAAAAGATGAACAAAGTGATCCCAGACGGTATTATAATGGATAGCACCCTGAGATATTTATCTCTCACTGTCGAGGAGTTAGACTAGATGAACTAACAGGCAATTTCCATCCATAACGTCTGTGATGCTTCTAGTTGAAAGGCAGCTGGGGATGCAGGAGTTATAATTTCTAATTAGTAGTTACCTCTGTTTTATTTCTTTGAAGTGTTTGCATTGTTATTGCAACAAAATATTATGAGGTAAAATTCTTGGTCTCAATGTTATTTATTAAATTAATGTGTTTTCTCTGATGCAAACAAGGATTTCGCTGTGAAGACTATCCCAGTTTGTACAAACTGAGGAGCAGAATGGTCTCAGGTTTAGATGCAAAGTGACCCCGAGCCCCAGTGTTGCACCTTTACCTCGTCCCACCTGGATCACTGTGTGCTGCTGTAGTCATGTTGGTCCGCAAGCAATCAGTGCTTTTACATAAATCACAAAATTCTGGAATCAGGAAGCTGGTTTTCATGAAGAAAAAGAAACGTCTATCCTGCACAGTTACAGAGAAGAAAAGTGAGTGCATCCTAATAGTTCAGAAGCTAGAGAGCAAAAATATATATATATTTTTCCTGATAATCTAAAGCACTGTTAAACCCCCAAGGATGATTCTTCTAAAATTCTCAAACAGATCCTTATGCTGGATCTCAGCTTCTCCATTTCTGATTTTTGTCTGTGCCCTTTCATTCCATTCTTCAGCTATTGGGAAGAGGATGGGGAGGGTTTCTGCCTGTACAGGACCTGTGAGGACCTGCTAGGGAGCCTGCCTCTTTTCTGCATCATCAATAAAAATTGTCAGATGCCGAAGGAGCTCTCCTTTCATTTTTCAGTTTTCTTTTTCCCTAGTTGCAGCAATTTCAATACTTATCTCTGCATGCCTGGCATTTGGGAAATGTTGATAAATGTTTGTCTTTAACTGGAACCTTCATTCTTTGTTTACCGCCTCTTTAACATCAATATTTGTGTGACCAGAAGAACAGGGAAAGAACAGCTTTCCACTGCTTTCATGATCCTGGGGTAAATATTGGAAAAACAAAAACAAAAACAAACAAACAAAAACAACCAAACAAACATACAAGCAAAAAAAACAACAGATATAAAACTGGCTATTTTTCCATTTATTTCCTTCCAGATGGGACAGGTGCATGCCAAATCACATGTGCTTAGAGCTCTTTAATCACCTATGCACAGAAACTCTACTAGAGCTGGGTTTGAAATATGAGAAGTGTTTTTCATTAATGAGAGATGGCCAGCAGTGAAGCTGACAATTAAAATTTTACACATCTGCTGAGTTAGTGATTGAACATAACAAATTTGAAACACTTAAACCTTTCAGCATCCAAGTGCTGATTTGGCTGAGGTCTGTGGTAGCTTGTCTCTCCTGTATGCGATGCCTCTAGGAAGGACATTGCAACTCCCCAGGGCACAGGAGTCTGGAGGAGCCCCCTGACTTTACAGACTTCCTTGAAGAAATTCTGATAGAAGTGAAGAGGTTGCTAGCTGAGACTATTATGCTCTTCAGTGCTTCAACTTTCATGTTTTAAATTTGTAGCACTCAAGTTCTTAAGAGCATGGCTGTTAAACCACTTCTGAGGTTCAGCTAGGCGCCACTTAGCTTTTATCAGGGAAAATCTTTGAGGCCATGTTAGGATTAAGGAGAAACTGTGTATTTGGCTGTTCTCTCAGCTTGGACCTCCCCATTCCATACAGTCCCGTTCTTCTCTGGTACTATCAGGTCATCATAAGATGCAAAAAGAATGGGATGGAGAACTCCAAACTGCATTTATGTAAATTTAAACTAAGTCATCTGGAATACTCTGCGCAGTACTGTCACCGCATGGTGGGGTTTGTCTGTCCTTGCTTAAGCATTTAAAAGATGTGTCAGTCTACCGCAATCACTCAACATGCTATGTAGACAAAAGAAACAGGTATTTCCAAAGACTGAGTCTTGTAGTAGTTGCCAACCGTAAGGTGAAATGAGTCTCTTTGGGCATCTACTGTTGGGCAGCACTTTTGGGTACCTACAGTTGTCCATTTACTTCCAAAGGTGTTGCAATCAACTGAGCGACTTTTCAGAGGCAACAGGCAATAGTTAGGGAATAGGACAAAGTCTTTGTCCTCAGAGAAGAGGCTGGAATGCTTACATTTTATTGCCTTGGGAAAGACATTTACAGCAAGGGATGCAATTAAAGTGGAAGCCTTTTCTCCTTTGTCTCCAAAACCTGAGGCAGTGAAGTTGAAAGAAGAGAAAATTATTATTATTATTATTATTATTATCAGATAATGTCTGTTTAAACTAGAATTCTTTTTCAAAGGAAGTTGTCTGAGTAAGAAAAATCGAATTGAATACTTCAAGATCATTTAGACAAATATCTTCATAAACATTTTCTTCAGCTGGTCTTAAAAACACTCCTGAAGCTATTTCTCTAGCTTCAGATATTGAACCAGTTTCGCACTACTGTAGAACAGGGTGAGGTCAAGGGCAGGTTTTCCTCCAAGGGCATCCATTCTGCAAGGACGGTAGAGTCACAGTGGCTGTGGTGGTGGGGTGCCATGTCCAGAATCACTGCCTGCTGCTGTGCGACAGCAGCCTGCTCGGGTTCATTGCTGAGTTTCCAGGTAGAAGAACTGTAGGAGGTGGTGAGCAGGCTTTGTAGAAGTCCTGCAGAGCCAAGAGCCTGAGCCCCATGTTGCAAGGAAAGAGGAAAAACTAGAGACAATCCTTGAGGTTCAGGGGTGGAAACTCCTGAGATGGGGGAGGCTGGAGGCTTATTACTTCTGGCCACACACCTAGGCACCCTTTTCCACCTGTGGTTCATCAGTTATGGAGCAATTGCAGTGCCCTGGGGAGAGGTGGGAGAGATGACCTACCTTGCCATGAGGTATCAGAGCCAACTGAGCCTCAACTGCTAGATGCTCCAAGAAAAAGGAGAGTAGTAGTTATCAGAAACTGTCTCCCGAGGAGACAGAGGCATTCAGCTGTCAGCCTGCCCTGCTGCCTCAGGAGGTTTGCTGCTTGCCAGGAGCTCATACATGATGTTGCAAACAGGCTGCCAAGGCTTGTCTGGCCTTTGACTATGAACCCTGCTGCTCGTCCATGTGGGCACCAACTATGCAGTCAGGGGAGACCTTGAGAATATCACAAGTGACTACAGGGCTTTGAGGGCAAGGGCAAGGGGCCTGGGGGTCCAGCTGGGGAAAGTCTCAGGTTGGAGTGGACACATTTAGTGAGGCAGCAGTGGCTGGTGTTGCTGGCAGGGCTTTGATCTCTGTGGGTGTGGGGCACTCACTCTCTGAGGAGTGAAGACTACTGAGCAAGAAGGGATTTATCTGACAAAGCGGGGTGAGGATGTCTTTGACAACAGGCTTCCTGATCTTGATGAGGGCTTCAAACTATGTTTGTCTGGGAAGGGCTACATTCTCTGAAGAGAAGGTGGGGGGTGGGGAGGGCAGTGAAAAATGTCTGGGGGACAATATGGTGGAAAATGTTCTTATGCTTACCTTGTGAAAGCAAGATGACGAGGGGCCCATTTCAAGGAACAAATAGGTGACACTGAGCTTGGACCTCATGTGTTAGCACACACATCCTTGTGTGGGATGGCTTTCAGGACAGGAGTGCTGCGGGGAATGGACACAGTATGTTCATGACAGACAGGCTGCGAAGGTGAGGAGCATGAGCAGCGCTCTGTGCAAAGGAGTGACCAAAATGTGCAGACAGTTGTCTTTTTATGGGGTTAGCTGTCCCAGAGCTTGTGGTCAGTAGCAGAGGACAGTTTAGCAGAGGTGGTGTGTTGGTCCATGTCTGCTACACATTGGCTGGTCAAGAAGTGAAAATAGAGGAAACCTTCAGACAGCTGAGACAGCTGGAGGAAGCCTCAAAATTGTGGGCTTTAATAGTCATGGGGGACTTCAGCCAATCCAACATCAACTAGAAGGGCCACAGAAATGCAGGAGATCTTTGGAGCTGATGGGGAGTAGTGGGGTGGAATACTCTGCTGGAGCTTCAGAAGCACTGAAGAACTGGTTGAAGTTACAAAGGTTGATGGGAGCCTTGGCTACAGTGATTACGAGATGCTGGAGTTCAAAACACAGAGAGAAGTGGGAAAGATGAGTAAGTGGAATCACAGCTTCATACTTCAGGATAGCAGATTTTGGCTTGTTCATAGATCTTGGCTGGATCCAATGGGCACATAGCATGGAGGGTAGAGGGACACAGGAAGTTGTTTGATCTTTGGAGACCATTTTACACCCTCCTCAAAGCTCCAGAATGATTGATTATGGTATGCAGAAAGTCAAAAAAGCGTGGAAGAATACCAGCATGGGTCAAGAGGTACCTCAGGACAGAGCTCAAATGCAAAAAAGATGTCTACATAAGTTGGAAGCAGGGATGGCTGTCCTGGAAGAGTACAGAGGCATTGCTTGAGCATAGGAAAGCCTCCCAGTCATGGCAATCAAGGGAGGTACCTGATGACTAGAAAAAAAGCTAACATCACAATCGGCACTAAGAAAGATGAGGATCCAGGGAACTATGTACAAATCAGCCTAACTCTATTCCTTGGGATAGTGAAGTAGCAAATCATTTTGGAAACCTTTTATGAGGAAAAAAAAAAAAATAATAAAAAATAAAAAAATAAAAAAGGAAAGAAAAAAGGACAATGTGGTGATTGGGAACAGCCAGACCAAATTTTACCCCTTTACACCCTTTAATACCCTTTGTATGCTTTTATGCCCTTTCACAAGGATGAATTGTACCTGACCACCCTGATTGACTTCTGTAATGAGATGTCTGGCTCGATGGATGAAGGGATGTTGTTTACCTTGTCTTTAGAAAGGTCTTTGGCATGGTCTCCTATAGTATCCTTAGAGCCAAACTGGTGAGATATGGGCTGCATAAGTGGATGATAAGGTGGGTGGAAAATTGACCTTTGAGCTCAAAAGGTGGCGATCAATGGCAAGAAGTCAGATTATCAACCAACTACCTCTGCATTTTCTTCATGGATTGATAAGGGGGGCAGCAAAAGACTATCAGGATGGTTAGGCTGAGGAGTGGCTGGGGAAGCTGCATCTGTTCAGCTTTAAAGAAGAAACTGTTGTGAGCTGTATTGCAGTCTACAGTTACTTGATCATGGGATGTAGGGAAGACGGAACTGGACTTTTCTCAGGGGTGCACAGTGGAAGAATGAGAGGCAGGAAAGACGGAAAATGGGAAGTTACAGATCAATATTAAAAAAAATATATGTTATCAGAGTGGTCAAACAGTGGCATGGGTTTGGATCTCCATTGTTGAAGGCACTTAAAACTAATCTGGAGAAGTATCTGAGCAACCAGTTCTAACATATATGATTTTGAGCAGGACATTGAACTATGAGACTCTCAAAGTTTCCTTCAAATGTATATGAACCTGTGATTCTGTGATTTTTTATTTATTTATTTATTTATTTTACAGTTTCTTTGGACATATTAGGGTTAGCCATGTCTTGCTATCTGGATTCAGAGTTAATTCAGGGAAGTCCTATAGCCTCTACTATGCAAAAGATCAGTTAGATTATTTTCAGCTGTTCCTCCTGCCTTATATTTTATCATTCCAGATGGAGCTTGGACATGATCTGGTATGGCAATTTTTGGATTAATTTACACTTAACAATAGCAGTACTGTCATGTCTAAATATGAATTGCACTTAGAAACCTGAACTGATGTAACTGTTTTGCAATGCAGATAACGCTGTAAATCATTATAATCAAAATAAATCATTAAAACTTATTTTTTTTTTAGGTAATAAATGCTATTTGACATATATATATATATTTTATTTTAAGTGGTCTTGAAGCTTTAAAACTGCTTCAGTAAACAAGGGCCACTGGGTACCTGCATGGCATAGACTTACATTGCAGCGGAGGAAGTGCATTATTTTAAGCTGTCTTTTATCTTCCCTAACAGCAGAAGCTATGCTTCTTTGAGAGATGATGTGTATTATGCTACTAGAAGAAGGTTTAGTTATTTTGTCTTCATCAAGTCTTGCTGTTGGATGCAGAAAAGAGATGGAAATGTTTTCCTACCCACTCTCTCTCTCATAGGCAATGCATAGTCAGTAGCGGAAGAAGTAGAACACCAAACTGTTTGTGTAGGCAGCAGTAGGCAGGTGTCATTTTTCTTCACCCCCTTTTATTTAGTCATGGCAAGATGGTCATAGTGACAGAATTACAGCTATAACAAAGGTACATTCACCACTGATTACAATAAACTGAGAAGGTGAGCACAGTGGCTTTTTAACCATGCATAGTGACATGTTGTTCTTGTCAGAAATGGAGAAAGACTTTGTGACTCAGATTGGTTTTCGTGTTAACTATGGACACAATGCACAGAGCACTGTTATGACCAGTGTTTTATTCTGAAATCCTACTTTTTGGTTTAATATTTTACTAATATTTGTACTTTTAAATTATTTTCTAATATTTGGAAGGATATGCTAGTAAAAAGGTATATGAGTGTATGGGATTGTATAAAGTTCTCTGATAATTCTTGGGCAGATGATTTAGCTTACAGAGGAGAGTTAGTAGTATGTGAGCTATTCTTATTTAATTCAGCACTGTGGGAAAAGGGAGGTGATTGATGAAATAAGCTCAGGACTTGGAGGTTGCTTATATGGTCTAATCTTGAGGTATTCAAAAGGATTTTGCCCTGGGTAAGAAGTGCAACATCTGTGTGTCAAGAATTAGAAAGGGAAAGACAATCCCCAGAGGATTGCCTAAGTGTCATCAAGCTGCAAATGTTCTTGAGAACAGAAAAAGGCTATTTTCCTTCCTCTCCACTATGGAACCAAGCATTGCTGCCTTCCATACGCTTGCTGTAAAAGCACTTTGGGGGATCCAGAAAGGAGATCTAATTTAACAATCAAAAATTTCCAGCATTCCATGTTTCCTGTCAGAGGAGGTCCTGGTGGAGTACTTAAGTTCTGTGTGTAGGAGTGGGGCTGAGGGAAATGCAGTATGGAAATAGGAGATGGCAGCTGTCTAGACCTCTTTATTTAAAGCCATTTTACTTTGCCTGGTTGCTAGAGTGGGAAAATATATCTTTTCTTTATGTGAAGAATGGATTTTTGTGCCTACTGAGCACAGGAAAACTTTTGAGTTTTCTGAGAGAACATGCTGTGAAATATGTTTGTAGTCCATGAGGCCTAAGGACTTCAACACCTCCCATACAACTAAGGAGAGATGAATTTTGGTACGTGGAGGTTTCACTCATCTGACACTTCCACTGTGTTTTGCAAAAGAACACATAGCTTTTAATGCCCTTTAGCACAGGAAACCTAGCTCCTGCAGAGATGTGAAGTAATTATCTGATAAAGTATTATCAAATAATTATAATAATAAAAAACAAACCCACAAAAACTATTTCAAGGTTGATGTGTATTTTGAGCTTATTTTTGCAAATGCATACATTTCTACACATTTGAATTCAAAAGGGAAGACAAGTTCATATAATATGTTATTACTATTTTTTAAAAAAATTATTTTTATTTTGTACAGTTGCACAAACCTCGTATAGTGTTTTGCATTCCTGCCATCATCAAAACAAATACCTCTTTCTGCAAACTCAAGAGCAATGTTAGGAAGAATGGTCAGGTCTTGAAGTGCTCAATCTGCACAGCAGACAGCAAAATCTGAGACTTTCAAAGCTGATGTTGGTCTGAATGAAATCACCTCAAATTGTGGTTTTTCAAGAATGAAAGAGCTCAAATTAAGGGACACTTCAACTATTAATTTCCAAAACAATTAGATGTCTTTTTCAAAAGGAAGAGAAATACTAAATGTCTATAAAATTGGAGTGCCTGGTGCTTCTCCTGAGTCTGATCAGAATATCCCTGTGTGCCTTTGAGATAGAAGGAAGGATACTTAAAGGATACTTAAATCCAAGTTGGGTACCTTTGTCTGATCTGATGTCACCAGGACAATGTACAGGTGAAAAACTTCAGATTTGGTACAAGCCGGCCATTTTGAAAGAATGATGTTTTGTCATAATGTCTTGAAGCTGCGACAGGGGTGGTTCAGGCTGAATATCAGGAAAAAGTTCTTCACTAAGAGGGGGGTTGGGCACTGGGACAGGATCCCCAGGGCAGTGGTCATGGCACTGAGCTGCTGGAGTTCAAGAAGTGTTTGGACGATGCTCTCAGACACATGGTCTGATTTTATGGGTGCCTTTGGGGACCCAGGAGTTGGACTTGATGATTCTTGTGGTTCCCTTCCAAGTCGGGATATTCTACAATTCTATGATTCGGTGTCTTGGAACTTTCCCAAGAGAATGACTTGGATTTTACATTTGCTTGATTTACCCAAAGATCTCACATGTATTAATTCAAAAAAATATGAACAGCATCACTGGCATTAGCAGCAGTATTAGTAGTAGTAGTAGTAGCAGTAGTTGTAAGGAAAATAAACACATATATGAACATATGTATTTTGGTGACTACTGTAGTGGTATTAATAATGAAAATAAACACAGATATGCACATGCATTGCTTGGTGAACACCTGTTAAAGTGGAACAGCATATACATGCTTGAAGCATGTCTTGATTTTCTATTGATGAACTTGAGCTTCCTGGTGATTTAAAAGATAACTTGGGAGTTACAACTTGTCAGGAAAGCAAGCCAAAACAAATTATGTCTTTATAATCTTCTTTAATGCAAAATGCTCTAGTGAGCATACAAAGTTTAAAAACCCAAATGGCTTTTCTTGGATATACTTTCAGCACAAAATGATAGCATTTTCTTGCAGACTATTTTAAATTAATTATTTTAAAGTAATGAGATAATTGGTAGGTGATAGTTTGGGAGAGCTATTAGTGAAGTGGCTTCTTTGTTATGCACAAATAGTCTTGTTAGCAGTATAAATTATATGTCTTATTGTAAAATTCATTCTTATTTAAATGGTGAAGTAAGATACGAGGAACGAGTAATATTTCCTATCTATTGCCATGATTAGCACCTGACAGGTAGATAATTTTGAGGAGTAAAACTGGGGGAAAATAGTGTATTGGAAGATTTGTTAATTAACTGTGCTATACTTCCATAATCTTACTTTTTTTTTTTTTTTAATTACTTTTCCATAGCCTCAGACTATTCGGCAAACTCTTCAAAGGACACTGCAGTTTTTTGAGCATCAAGTTATTGGGTAAGTGTTAATGTGAGGTAGTGAAAGGTGCATGGAGTGTTTTCCTTTATGCTTTCAAAGCTACGGTCTTGACTGACAAGCTTTTTATTTTTTCTCACAAATTCTTAACATTAGAGATGATAGTGATAAACTGCTGTTCAGTCGTGCTTTCATTCAGTCCCATCACAGCATGACTACTCCTCTAACAGTGACATTTCCTATATAAGGAGAATTAAGGAATCTTTTTATAAAAGTATAGGATCTACTCCAATTTGCTTTTTGTAGAACCACATGAGATTTCTGGAAAATGTATGCTATGACCTGAGGTCCCAGTCTTGCAGTCCTACATCATTTCTTGTTATATACGTGTGTATGGTTGCATACCATACTTGCAGTTTTTTTGCAGAAGCAGGGCAGAAAACCACTCCTAAGTGTTCAATAAGAAAATTAAGAGATGACTGAGGAGTAAAAGGAAAGTGATAGCAATTATCATCATGAAAACCTGAGACGTTCTCCCAGTGATTAAAATAATCTCCTTTCAAGCTTTTTCTTACCTGCACAAGTATTTTATTGTCACAGACAGCTCACGTTTCTAACAGAGTCAGAATACAATGTCTGCATGTCTATAGCCCCTAAATGGTGGTGCCATGTGACAAATGAAGAATGCTGTCCTCTGAATTTAATTATGCAGATGTAAGGGATTTTTTTTTTTTTCAGGCTGTGCTCAAGGTCTTTTCAGAATTTATGACATTGTTTTGAAGCTCAGTTCACTGGAGGAAATTGTCCTTGCATGTTTCTCAATGTTTGGTTAAAATTCAAAGGGTGCCCTAGCTTGGTAGATGACATTTGCAATGTTAGCACATTTGGCTGGCACCTGAGGGCAGTGAGGGAGCCAGTCTTGGCAGATAATTATGATGTCCACCACAGGACAGGCAAAGAGAAAAGCCTTTTGGCTGCTAATTTGTTCAGATGCTGAAAAAAATTGTTTGAAGTCTCATGTTAGGAGACTTCAGTGGGTGAGACACTGCCTTGCAAAAAGCATATGTGCAAAGACAATGCAGCCTCTAATATATGGCCACATGTGGTTTACATAACCTTATTTTAATGAGCAACATTTTAAAGTGGGACACTCCGGAAACCTGTAATTCCTGTAACTTATGGCACACTTTGACTCAAGTTTTTGAATGCCAGTGGAAGTTCAAGTAAAACTCATTCAATGAAAGTCAAAATTGTCTCTAGATGTCGTATATTTGTCCTGTCAGGAGATTTATACTGCTGATACGTACTGTGGTGGGCTGACTTTCACCAGTTGTAGGCTGGTGAAAGCCACCCCTGTTGCTCTCTAACTCTCTCTCCTCAACAGGACAGTGGGGGGAAATAAGATGAAAAAAGCTTCTGGGTTAAGATAAAGAGAGCAAAATTCTTTACCAGCTACCATCACGGGCAAAACAGACTAATTTTGGGGAAAATTAATTTAATTTATTGAGAGTAGGATGGTGAGAAACAAAGAAAAAAACTAAACCACCTTTCCCCCAGCCCTTCCTTCACAGGCTCAGCTTCACTCCTTCATCCCCATCTCCTTTTCCTCCTCTCTCTGTTTGGTGGAGGGGAATGGGTGTTGCTGTCAGTCCACAACAGCACCTCTCAGGTGCTCCTTTTTCCACACCCTTTTGCTCTGCTCCAAGATGAGCTGCCCATGGCTGCAGTTTGTTCAGGGCATATCTGCACCAGCATGGGGTCCTCCCCTGGCAGAAGGGTGTGCAGCCACACACCAGTGCTGGTGCCTGGAGCACCTCCTTCCTCTCTTTCTTTGCTGCCCATGCTGTTCATGTGTTTGTTTCCTCACATTTTTTGCCTCATCCCTCACATCTCCATGTGTTCTTTTGCCCTTTATTAAACACACATTCTCAGATACACCACCAGCATTGCTGCTGGTGTCCAGCCATGCCCTGTGGCAGGGCCACTGAGGCTGGCTGGAACTGGGTGGAATGGCTGGAGCCAGCTGGGGCTGGCTGGAGCCAGCTGGAACGACCTGGAACCATCTGACACTGAGACCAGGGTGGTGAGGCACTGGAACGGGTTGCCCAGAGAAGCTGTGGATGTCCCTTTGCTGGAAATGTTCAAGGCCAGGCTGGATGGGGCTTTGAGCAACCTGGTCTGGTGGGAGGTTTCCCTGCCAATGGCAGGGGGTTTGGAATGAGATGATCTTTAAAGTTCCTTCCAATCCAAGCCATTCTATGATTTTATGATTCTACAAAATGTTCATTAAATCTCCTGTCCTGGTCAAGAGTAGAGGTGGGGAATGGCCATGGCACCATTCCAGGAAGTCTGTGGTATTTATTGGCTGTGGATGCCTGGCCACCTTGCCTGGCTATGGCTTCGGGCTGTGGCTTTGAGCTCAGGCAGTGGGACAGGATGTGGTGTCCCTCTGAAGCAGGCTAAAGTTTTTTTTTCCTGCAACGTGGCCTGGGGCCACTGAGTGGTGAGAGGTCACTGCAGTGTGAACCAGCAGCCTTTAACCTTGCTGGACGTGGAAAACCAGTTTGTTGTTGGAGTAACCAGATGTGCAGTCTGAATCCTTTCTAGCCTTTTCCATGGGTGCTGGCAAAACAGCCACAGGGTATTTTTTCAGAATTTAATCAGATGAGGAGTCCAGTCCTTAATACTGCCATTCATGATTTATGAGGTATAAACAAAGTATGAGAGCATAACAAAACTGTTAATAAAATACTCATTAAAAATCTTTGTGCATTGAGCTAAATCAATTATACATTTTTTTTCAAGTGCATTATCACTCCGTTGTAACTCTTTCTTCACTTGTATTTCCTTCTCCATCCTCGTTATCACCTGCACAAAGCTTTGTATTAAACATAGTCTGACCCTCTGTTCTCTTTCTGTTGAATTAATGCGGCAAGGCTAAATCAAATAGAATAATTTAGATGTCAGCTGCTTTCTTGTTAGTCTGAGCACAACTCTGTACCTTTCAGCACTGGTGGGATTTTTTTTTTTTTATTTTTATTTTTTTAACAAACTATAACACAAATTTAATCTCTTCAGAAGATAATCCACAGAGAAAGCTAGGTTTTATACCTGCAGTGCTAACATAATGTGGCATGGAAGATTTCTTTTTATTAGATACTCTCCATTGCCTCATAGACATCCTACCTGGAATTTACTGTAAAACTTTGTTACAGCATCCAAGTGGGAATGAAGTATGACAGATATGTCTGATACCCTTCCCTCATGCCTGAATCATTTGGTTGTTATTTTTTTTTTTTTTTTTTTTTTAAATGCGTTTATTCTCATTGCAGATAATGTTCCATATTCTAGTAAAACGCTACTAGTACCCAGGTTACTAATGTGTCATTTGTGTGGGAATATATATGAAGGGGATGATGGAGGGGAAAAGAGGGAAGAGACATGCTAGAGAATGATGCTAGAGGCATCATTCACTACCATTTCTGAAAGGCATATGTCTATCTTGAATTTGCATAAGGAGATGCCATAACTTCTTTATTTTTTACTGTAGTTACAGGGATGCAGAGAAGAATTTTCACAATATATCAAACAGATGCTTCTACACAGACTGCTCTGGCAATGAAGAAGCTGAAGATGTCTCAGGAATTCTCCAGTGTACAGCTAATGTACTTGGTATGTATTTTTTCAAGGGAATTTGTTACCTTCATTTGAAAGGTATACTGACCATCTTATTACCAGCAGTGAACCAAGGCATTTTAGTTCTAACAAAGGAAATTTAGGATGCAGGCAGCTACATATCAGTGCACTGATATGTTGTGTCTCCTTTTCAACACATATTTTCTACCTTTGAGTAGACTGATTTTTCAGTGGAGGTGCATTCAGTGGAGATGCATCAACTCGGGTTGATGTCAGTGATTAGGGAAGTTTCACAGGGTTTGAGCTGAAGTGAATTTGCATCTGTCCAGGCCTGGGTCTTGGAATTATTTCAAAAAGTGTTTTAAGATTCTACAGAACAACAGATGCTCTTAGGGTCTATGGACCTGATGTGTAGAGGTCCTGAGAAACACAGAGCAGGATGACATGAAACATTTTGGAAACTGACATTCACACTGAAGAATGCCTGGTGCAAGAATCTTTTAGAAATATTGCATGTCAAGATGGTGTCATCCATCACTGAAATGCAAAAGTCTTACTAGGATGCACCAAGAATACGCAACAAACTCCTGAAAATTACGTGGGGAGCCTAAGCTTCTCTCTGTAGTGTCACAGGAAGCCACATGTTTTGTGCTGATAGCTCCAGTCAGGTGTCAAGGCTTCATTTAGCAGTGCTGGTGAACTGTATACAGGAGCTAATGAAACAAGTACTTGTACTTTCAAATTGTGGTGTCAAAACTAACTGGCTGGCTATTTGCATCCATTTATTATATACCCAAATAACTCTTCTTACCTAGTTATTAAGTTTTAATAGTTTTCAGTCAGAGCTGTGTTGCTGATACAAATCTACCAAGAAAGGCACACACACAAACACACAAAGATGAAAAAGATGCAGAACTCAACACTGAGAGCTTATATTTTGATTCTATTGGGGTTGTTTTAACTGTTTCAGTTCTATGAAACTGATCATCTTCCTTGTTTTAGAGTAAACTTTACAGCTCAAGCTTTAACCATTAGGTATTTATATTTTACAGGGATCTATCTGTAAGGAGGAAAACTAGTAACTGCTTTTAAAGTTAATTGTTTGAAAGCAGCAATTCCAGATTTATTTGTGATAGTAATTTGCAGAGTAGAAAAGCTGATGTTACACAGCCCTACTTCCAGGACTGCAGCAATCGACAATAAAATTTTCAGTATGTTTTAAGACATGAAGTGATCTTATATATGAATTATATACAATCTTGCCATCTACTAGCAAGAAAGTAATACCAGTCTTGGTCATGTTATTGGTTGATGTGAGTTTATCAGCATTACGTGTATATGGGCTCAGTCTGGAGGTCAGGTAACTCACACATTTGCAGCACAGTGGCTGAGCTGTTGTAGCTGTCTGTGCCCACTGCTGTCTAGTGTCATTTGTCATCCGCTGCTTTCATGGGAGTCTGAAATAGAGAGTTGTTTATGTTCCTTCTCTGCAAACAAGGCCCTGGGGTTCTGGATGGGCAGCAAGTGAGTCCTGATGTTAAGTCCAGCAGTGAGTCCTAGCAGCAATGATGGCCAATGGCAGCCTAGGCTGCGTGAACAAAGGCAGATACAGATTGAGATGAGTGCTTACTCCCCTCTACTCAGAACATGTTAGACCATATCTGCATTACAAAATCCAATACTGGGAGCCCATAAACATAGATAAGTTAATAAACTGAGGGAGTTCAGTTGAGGCCCTTGAGATGGTGGAGCATGGAGCACCTACCCTGTGAGAAGAAGATGGGGGAGCTGGGCTTGATCAGCCTGGAGCAGAGACGGTGTCTGAAACCTCTGGAGCCTACCAGGTTGTGGGGGAAACAGCCAGGGTCTTCACAGTGGTGCAGAGTGAGAGACAGTGGACTACATGAAAACAGGAAATGGTCAGACTGAGTATTCTCCATGAGGACAATCAGGGAGTGGCACAGTTTGCCCAGAGAGATTGTTCAGTCTCTGCCCTTGGAGGTTTTTAACCACAACTGGGTGAAGCCCTGAGCAACCTGGTCTGAATGACCAACTTCTGAGATCTCTCCCACCTTGAAAACTTCTCTGATTCTGGCCCAGCACACAGCTGACAGGAAGCAGCTGGTGATACCATGATGATATTTTGTTAGTTGAGTACTGAGCTTTTTTTCTGAACTTCTATATAGTGCTCAAAACATTCTGGAGTATACTTCTTATAACATCTAAACTCTATTTGCTTTTTTGTTGGAGGCCTCAGTAAGCTGCTGAAATTAGGTTGGAGGGTGAAAAGATATCGTTTTGGTTCATTGTAGGTTTCCTCTAACCTGGTAATATACAGGATAAACCTGCAGAATTTTTATGGCATTGTGCAGCTGGAGAGTCTTTCTTCAGGGAGGCACAGGACTGAAGTCTGAGCTTGTACGATAATCAAAGATGTCATACATCTTCATTGTCAGGTGAATACTGTAGGTCATATTCTGCCCACATTGAAGTCTGGACCACCATGTACTACTGACAAAAAAAATCCTTCTGGATTTTGTATTTGTATATGATTTGCAAGTCTATCTTTTCTATCTCAAACTGTTAATCAGACCTGGTACACTATGTGAAACACCTAACATAATCTAGTTGAGAGATGATTCTGCTTTCCTGTTGGCTGAAGTGCTTTTTCGTTTGTCAAGTCCTTTATCCTGCAAGATGCTAAGGACTGTCAGGGAGGTTCTGAGTGCCTTTTGCTGCTGATCAAAGCCATGGGAAGAGGCTGTGCTTGGCACATTTCACTTTTGGTTCACTGAGAGAATTAAGAACACATTAAATTGTAAATATATTCAGTATTAGTTATAGAAAATTTTGTTTGCATTTTTTAATAATTGAATGCTACTCTCAGAAACAAGTGCTGTGAGTGATAAGGCAGGACTAATACAAAATAATGACTTTTTGTAACACCATTTATATATTAATGTTATTGATAAAACCCGAAAAATTAGATATTCAGTACTCACATCACCGTGAAACAAAATAGTGTTCTAAAAACAGTTATGAATATGTTTTTGTCTTTAGAGTGCTTTTAAATCAATATGTTAGCTGTGGTCCCTTAGCATCACTGAGTGATGTTCAGCCTGGTTTTTCAGTGGTTTTCTCACAGTCTGTGTGTGTCAGGGACAGAACAGACTGTTGGAATCACAGTGTAGGAGTAGCAACTATGCATTACTGTCTTGGGGAATTATTAACATTGATTTTGTTGAAAATAAGTTTGTAGAGATTTACTTTTGGAAAACCTCACATTTTAAAGACCAAATCTGAGTTCATACTAAAAAAAAAAAAAAAAAAAAAAAAAAAAAAAAAAAAAAAAAAAAATAAAATTTAAAAAAAAAAAAAAAAAAAATTAAAAAAAAAAATTTTTTCTTTTTTCCTTATATGGAACAAGAGTATAAGGGAATGATCAGTAAAACCAGCTTCCTCATTTTAATTGTTAGCTCCTGTCACAACAGGTAAATAGTTACTGGACGCTGCGTAATTAATTCGCATGTGCACAGTTATTTTTCTGGTAGGATAAGGATTAGTAAGAGACTTTTCTCCGTAAGAAGAACATAACCACATAGATGTGAAATTGGAGCAACTGGCGTTCCGGAGACTGGAGGCAGGAATGAATCTGACTGTGACAGTGGCTAGTGAATCTGTTGAATCAAATCTGGCTTTCGATTTATTTATATGAGTGGTAACAGGGATTTACTGTCTAGGGCTGCAAGGAAGTGTTTTCTTAAAGGTGCTTGGCAGCAGCCTCATGATCATGCCTTAGATAATGTCAACATGAATCACCTCTCCTGACCCTCTAACTGCCTCTAAAATAGTCATTTATCATTCTTTATTCATCAGAAGACGGTGAAGGCTGAAGTCATTAGTAAGCCTGGAAGACTGGGAGCAGATGCTTCGCACCATGGTAGTGGTGCTTACACTGCTCACAGCACAGTACTGACTGCATGCTGTACACTCAGCATGATATGTGTGGTTTATCATGCATGAATACTGGATTTTTTCTCCTGTCAAGTCATCACTAAAGTGTGACACTATCTTTCTGCAGTGGACAGGCCTGATTGTTCTTGTTTCCTTGGCAAGTTATTCCTGCTACAAGTCTATAGACATCAATAGAATGTCGGGTCTATAGACATCAATAGAATCCTGCTTTAATCCACTGTAATTAAGGGAGTCAAGTCCATCATGCTCAAATACTGTAAACCATGTTTGATATCAGATCAATGACACAGCTTTCCTTTGTGGTGACAGCTTCTGTGGCTGGAATATTTAATACTGTATCCTTTTGAAAATAGTCTGGACAGCTTTATGACAAGCTCTGCTTTAATTAATTGGTGCATGTGTAGTTTTTTTCAGTGTCCTCCATAAGCATATCATCCAAAGGAAAAACAAATATCAATATATTGGAAGCTGGGCAAAAAGAGAAGAGAAATCCTAGTCTCTAAAGGGGGCCATTATAAAGTTTCTAGTTTGAAACAGAATATTTCGAAGAATAAATGCTGGTATGTTTTATCCTGTTGACTCAGATCATGCCTTTAGCAGGCTAGCTATACACTGTTCCAAGCAGATTTGTCTGTTAGTCTGAACTTATTTCAGAAATAATGATAAGAAAAAGATTCCTATGATGAAGTACATTATCTAGATGACTACTACATTTCTATATTAAGTGACTATAAATTTACACTGAGGTACGTTAGAGAAAAAGAGTGTATCCAAAGAGATTTCTTGTTTGACCTTAGGCAAGTTTTTATTCTTTCTGTGCCTCAATTTCCCATCTGTATAGTGGAGATAACAATTTCTTTTTAATCCTTTAAGCCATATGTCAGTGCTGGTTAGATTTTAACATTCTCAAAGCAAAGATGTTTTCATACCATTTGTACATTCAGCATTTTGAGCAATGATGGCCAAATCTTGTTTGGGACTGCTTTTATCCCCATAATTTATAATAATTTTATTTCAAGTGAGATTGCAGCATGCATTTGGACTTATTGCAGCTAGTCAGAGAACAGCAGAGGACTTCCATGTAGCTGCATATTGAAACTTTGGATACAGGAAAATAAGGATTAAAAGGTTTTTAGTAGTTAGTCTGTATAATTCCTACTTAAGAATTTATGTAGGGAATTTATGTTGTGATATAAAACCTTCCTGTCCTGTCTTCTGCTTATCTGTTGGACAGATACTCTAAGCAGTTATGTGCTACAGAGCTTTGTGAAGCAAGAGAAAAATGCCCATTTCTTTCATTTTTTCAACCCCATTGTGTAGTTCTGGTATATCACACTGTTTATGAACATCCCAATTGCACAACCTAGATACAACAGCCTTCACCTCACATCCCTGAAGCACTCTTTGCAAACATTGCACACAATTAACTCAGTCTTTGTGGACATGAACTACACTCTTATTCCAAGCCTTCATAAACTGAAAGGGAGTTTCGTGAAGGGACTTACCTGTTTTCCTTTAAATACCACCAGTATTTCTTTTGGAGCCTCTTTGCAGGACCTGTATAATCTGTCATAATTTTTGATATTAAGGCTAATAGAAAGTAACCTAAGTGCATAAATATCTATAAAAAATTGCCACCTTGTGCAAAGCCTTGTCCTTAATGACATGGAAGAAATGTTGTTTTGAAAGTCTGTTTGCATATTAGAGTACAGTACATTGTATGTATTGCAACATTGTGCTATATATACTGCATAATTAACACTTTTGCAACACCTTGGGCACAAGTTAAACAAGCCAACAACTTGGGCTGAAGTTAAAAATGCACTTGTATCAGATAGTTGTTTCAACAAGGAGGCCTGGAGAAATAATTGCACCTATCCACCTTTCTATTGGTTAAGATACAGAAAAACATTGTCTTCCTTTTCTTTTATTCAATATATTAATTTATGTGAAAAAAAAATCTTTTTCATTTATTATAAAAATTTAGCTTCTAAAATCTTAGAACAATAACCTATTTTTCCTTAAAAAATGCACAGAGTAAATCACTGATAGCTAAGTCAGCTCCACGCATAGACTTAAATGTATAGCAATTTTTTTTTTCCTGTTAGACATTTTTAACTTATAGGTTAATAATAACGCTCATCCTCTTGATTTTGCTTCTGAGAGTGGTCTGAGGACTTGGCTCTTCTGTCATTTCTAAGTGAGTATCTTTTGCGGCATCTTACCTTTGGAGGATGACATGCCATGGAGGCAAGGATTCACAGATGTCCTGGTGATGTATGTGAAATCCCACCCCAGAGCCCTGTCCCATCAAAGACATAAATTCAGCCCCAAGACACTGATGAAGAGGTGGAATCTGTTGTTCGTGCAGGGGTTTAGAGAGCTCTTGCTCTGGGTGAAATTTGCATATCACCAACAAAGAAGATAGGTGCTGTAGGCAGCTTTGTAATGAGTGAATCTCTTCATCCCTAAATACATCTGGCAGGTCTGTTCCTTAGTGCACAGGACATAATTCTATAAAAGTCTTTTGTTCTTTTGTTCAATTTGTCAAAATTGAAGATCTTTGTATCTGAAACTAAGAAAGTTTCAGCTTTTACCATATTTTCTTGTTACAAAGAAATAGATTTTAGATCTTTCTGGTAACTATTTAATAATAATGGTTCATCGTTGCTGAGAAATGATACACTTGAGGAGAAAAGAAATACACTGAAAAGGAGATGCCAGGGCAGATCTCAGCCTACAGTGAGATTAGGCCAGATGATGTAACGGGAAAAGATAATAGAATCATAGAATGACAGAATGGTTTGGGTTGGAAGGACCTTAAAAATCACCTAATTTCAAACCCCCTGCCATTGGCAGGGACAACCCCCAACAGACCAGGTTGCTCAAAGCCCCTTCCAATGTGGCCTTGAACGCTTCCAGGGATGGGGCATCCACAGCTTCTCTGGGCAACCCGTTCCAGTGCCTCACCACCCTCACAGTGAAGAATTTCTTTCTAACATGTAATCTAAATCTCCCCTCTTTTAATTTTAAACCATTCCTGTCATTAGTCTGCCAAAGGAAAGAGTTGCTCTACATCTTTTTTATAAGCCCCTTTAAGTAATGAAAGGCCGCAGTGAGGTCTCCCCGGAGCCTCTCTTCTCCAGGCTGAACAGACCCAGGTCTCTTGACCTTTTTTCATAGGAGAGGTGCTCCAGCCCTCTGATCATCTTCATGGCCCTCCTCTGGACCCGCTCTAACAGCCCCACATCCTTCTTGTGCTGGGGGCACCCTACCTGGACGCAGGGCTCTAGAGGGGACCTCATGAGGGCAGAGCAGAGGGGAACAATCACCTCCCTCCACCTGCTGGCCACCCTTCTGTTGGTGCACCCAGGATGCAGTTGGCCTTCTGGGCTGCAAGTGCATACTGCTGGCTGATGTCGAGCCTTTCGTCCACCAGAACCCCCAAGTCCTTCTCTGCAGGACTCCTCTCAATGAGTTCTTCTCCTAGTCTGTGCTCCTGTCTCGGACTGCAAGATGGAGAAAGGTTTGTCACACTGACTGCTCAGCAGGTGCCTGAAAACTGTAAATGCTTATATATTTAAGGTACATAAATTAGTATCACTTTCCTTTCAACTAAGAAATGCAGATAGTCATTAGAATGCAACTCATTTAGGATACACAGCCTTATTTATAATTAAAGTGGTTGGTTTACAAATGGTGTAAAAGGAAACGTTACATGGCCCAGAGGACTGGCAACACTAATGGATTTTTATAATACTTGGAACTCCATCCTTGGGGGGGTCTAAGCTATACACACAGGGCTCCTATTATTTAGCAGATGTCTCACTACACTGTCAATAGAAAAGTAGTCTAAACAAAAATCACATAATTTATGTGATTTTAAAACTTAGATGAATACATCTAAATTAGGAAAGAACAAATATTTATATCAAATGGCCTTAGACTTCCCACTCTCAAACCAGAGCTATTTATTGTTACAAAGCAGATGAACTACCAGTAGATAGTGAGGAGTTTCAAGATATGATGTACATTAACATCTTGTAGAAGTCTATTTATAAAGTAGAGGACATTTTGGGCATGACTCATTGACTAACTGTAGGAGTTTGCTGTTATTTTAGCTGCTGTGGACTACCTAGTGTGGCTTTTGTCAAGCCCTCAGAAATGTGTAGGTCTTATTTAAGTCCTATATCCTGGTAGATGTAACTGTCTATCAGTCCTTTTGTCTTGAATGCTTTATGAAATCTCAAGTAGCACTGGATTTATATATTTAATCAGCTGAATTGATCCCTTTATATATGTGAATAGCTATGAAAGATAATTTTGCATTTCACAGGAAATGCATTTAGATTTCATGGCAATTTTATTCTTTCCAGGAAATGAAGTTCTGCTCCCTATGTGGATTCAGTGAGATATATATTTAATGCAAAAGCAAATTTAAAACTTTTTTTTTATTGCTATTTGATCTCTAGAGTTAACATGAAACAAAATGGTTCTGCCTTAATTTTAGGAATCTTCAACATACTGACCACAATTTTCTTTAGATATACTGTGTGCAAATTGAAGTACTGAAGTTTCCAGTTCGAGGGGGGGTGGGGGAGGGGAGGGGGGCTGGGGTGTATCAAATTATGATTGGCTTGCTTCAGACAGCTTGCTTTTGCCTGCAGAATTGGCTGCTGCTGAAAGTGCTGCATGGTGGAAAAAAACATTGCCTGTTCTTTTTAGCTCAGCTGAGCTTCTTGTGTCAGTAGTTTGGAGCAGAATCTTTTAGGCATAGCCTGAGTACAGGTGATTGGAATGTCACGGAGAGGTGGTAATTATAATGATATTTCTAAGTATAATTTATTAGAGAAGAACCTGACTTTAACAAAGAAAGAAAATGCCTCATTAAAATTGGATTAAGCAAGTTACTATAGGCATGAAGAATATTTTTTCATGATAATTCTCATTTTTATTTAATGAAATGTAAGATATGTGGGCTCTGTATGGTGTTGTAAGAGAACTGTAGTACAAATTTTACTGTTGTGTCAAAGGCATATGTAAAGGCATAAGATGATGCTATTGTGTTTATATAAAAGCACTAAAATGGTAGGATGAAAAATACTGTCTGGCTTCCTAGAATGATATAAATTCATCATGATAATCAAGTAAGATCAAAGCCCTTTCTACAGTAATTACATACTGGTACTAGGCTCCCTTACAAGCCAAATGATCCATATAATATCCCTTCAGCATTAGCCTGTACACATCAAAGATTTTTTTATTGAGAAAATAAATGTTGCTTTCCCTACTGTCTTTAAATTATGCCTTGGAATCCCAAACTGCCACCTGGCTTTCTGTCCAAAAGATTCTTTAAAGAAAAGATTATATTCATGCCAAAAATCTGCTAATCCAAAAACATTAAATATTTTTATTATTATTATTATTATTATTATTTTCTATAATTGAAGGTGGCAGATTCTGCTTTTGTTCACAGTAGGAGTTCTGGACTTTCACTTTGAATTGTTCTATCCCCTTAATATTTGACATTTATATATTCTTAACGGGTATCCCAGAAAAAGGGTATTTTTCTATGCCAAAGTTTTCAGATGCTGTCCACTTCACAACCATTGTCTTCATGATTTACCTTAAGGAATAGTTTGATGGTTTGTAACTGCTTCTGCGTGGACTGCAATGGAATTGATTACTTTGACATTTTTGTCACATCATTCATCTTCTATTTGTTTCTGAAGAGACTATGATTTGTTCCTTTATGGGAACAGATTTCTATCTAATTTCTCCAGACAGTAATGTACAAATTGCTTAGATATACTACATTAGTTCCTTCGCATTAGTTCCTTGTTGTGAGTTCACAGTTTACAGGAACTACTGAAAAGAGAATGAAGATGGGCCTTTTACTAGCATGATATTCTGGGATGAAGTCATCTATTTTTGCTCCAGTTCAGTGGAATACTTAATTTCTGCTTTGATCCTATGCTTAAAGACTGGTCATTTTTGATCTGGCTCACAACTATAAGATCTTTTTTCTAAGTGTCATAGAACCGTAGAATCATAGAATGGTTTGGATTGGAAGGGACCTTAAAGATCGTGTAATAAACCATATTTGAGACACATTTTCAAAGGATAATAACAGACTTTTAGAACTTTCATCATGGGTCTAAAAATAGTTTGTAATAGGGGTCCATAGCAGTGCCTTCATTCTGAAGTTGCTTTGGCTTTTAATTTCCTTCTAAAAAGTGTATATTTAATTTCTCTCCATTACGAGCTAGATTAAAAAATGGAGTTTTAAGAAAAAGTAACAAAAAACTGCTATGGAAAAAAAATTAAAGTTCAGCATATGATTTGTCCTCTTGTAGAATTGGTTTAAGTGGTAGGAACACAGTAGATCACTTTCAAAGAGGAAAGTAAATTAGACTGAAGAATTCTTAGAATTTAATTGAGTATACCAGTAGAAGGCTGGTAAATAGGAGAAGCTCATCATAAGACTAAATTGCTTCAGCTGGGAAACAGAAGAGAGTCTTGGGATGAATTTTGGTTTATTTTGTATCACTACTGTTAAGTGTCTTGGT
Source organism: Nettapus auritus (assembly GCA_011076525.1). Taxonomy (NCBI): domain Eukaryota; kingdom Metazoa; phylum Chordata; class Aves; order Anseriformes; family Anatidae; genus Nettapus; species Nettapus auritus. The sequence continues at coordinate 188,848,942 of CM021765.1, forward strand.
GAAAATAAAAGACACTTTTAATTATTTTGTTTTGCTTACTTACTGACTGCAGGCTTGCACCCATTAGGAAGCCCTATCTGTGTTGATGGGGGCCACCCACAAGGCAGTATAGAAGTGCAGTGGCCTATGTAATTGGAAATGCTGGGCACACACACAAATCTCAAACATTAATATATTTTTTTCTGGGTAGCTGAATATGCATATATTTATTTAGAATGCCAGAGTGAAAAAGAAAAGAGTGAAATACTAGCTTTTCAGAAAAGGATAGTAAATAATACTGAAAAATACTTTCCATTTTGATGTATGGAAAGTTGACTCACATTTTCAGGGCCATCTTCAATGTGAATTACTCACCTGCAAACTTTAAATGAAAACAAAATGAAGATGCACAGAAAGAATATCATGTGAGAAGGATAAAAAGATTAGACTGTTTATGCAGATGGATATCCTAAAGGTTATAAAGAAGTTTATTTTGAAAATTTTATTTATCTTTTCTTAAAATAAAATAAAATAAAAAACGAAATACTGAATATGTTGGAAGTGGAAATCATACTGAATGTATGATTCATTTTTTAATTATCTAATTTTTAAAGATCACAATTAGCTTATGGAAGTCTCCAAGCATAGTAAAGCCTACACTGTAGAGACAATTAATTCTGTGGAATTTTCTTAAAAAGCGGGATCTTCTATAAGAGATAAAATTATTTTCTGACCCAGCAGCTCCCTTCTTTTCACTAAGACATATATTTACTGTAACAGTAAGGGAGAAGCTTCCTCAAAAATGTTTGTTCATGATCTTCCAGCAGACTTCACTTTTTTTTTTTTTTTTTTTTTTTTTTTTTCCAGGCATTGCTGGACAATACTTTTGAGCAGCTGCATAGCAGCCTGGTGTACTCTGATGTTTTCTCTCTTTGTAATGATGATCATTTCTATTGCTTCTTGTAGCTAAACCTATCCAGTCAGAGAAAGGGGTGAGAGGGAAACTGCACAGAAGGTATTCAAAAGACTGTGATCATTTTTATTGTACCAAATAAAAAGTTATGATGAAAGATATCCAGAGTTAATGTTTTATGTAAGGTATGTCCGTGCTTCTATTCATCATTTTTTTTCCAATAGGATAGTCAGGATTGCTTCACTGAAAATACAGATAAAGTATTTAGTGCAGCTTCATATAAGAACAACACTAAAACCAAGAGCAAACACAGAAAAAAAAAATACTTTGTGCTTTCTTGTACAATAGGATTTTAAATATAGGTTTTGATTTTAAAAAAAGTCATCATGCTTCAGGCAAAAAATTACTTTCAATTGAAGAGGCTTAGGAAGAAACTTCCCCAGTAGGTAGGTTATACTTGTTTGTTTTAGAAGGTAGTTTGACTTCGTTTAATCTTCCCAGTGTTTCATAGTGTCTATTATTAGAGATAAAATTCCCAGCTAAGACAGACCAGCAGTTTCGTCTGGCTTGAGCATATCCATTTTTCTATTCTGAGCTAATCTAATTTTCTGCTGGTACTGTGTGTAACTGAATTCAGAGCTAAAATGTTTTTAAAAGTAGTGGCACGTCCTCGAGCCAGGTCATTGACATAGGATAATTCATGTTGCCTGGAGTCAGTATGTTACATTCAGATTGAACAGCCAGTCCTCCAGGGCAGACAACAAGACCAGTGTAAGACAATCAACAAAATCTTAGTCCAAATACTAGGATACAACTCCCTTCAGTGATAGTAAGACAAGGTTTACATGTCTAGCAGTGAATCACAGGGTATCAAGTGATCAGTTCTGCATACCCTATTTTCAGTCAGTGGTGCCAGGGCAAGTTACCGTTTTATTGCAATGTTATACTTGAAAGACAGCTCCACCTACACTATTGATCTGACATGTTGCATAGGTATATTCCCATACTTTCAGGGCCTCAGCAATCTTACAGCCTTGGGTGCCCCTGCTAAAGTCTTGTGATGGCTCACTTTTACACACATGCTTCTAAAGCTATTCAGTTCCTCTGTAGAACAGTAAGATTTAACAGTATGTATATATGTTTGTGTATACGTATGAACATGATAATTTCTATATTCCTTGTTATTAATATTCAATGATGACAATGTTATGGTATGGGTTAGAATTGGGTTATATGAGCATGTTTAAGGAAGATATTACAATACTGTTATGCAGACATAGTGATAATGAGTCGGATGTTGGCATGTTGTCCTCTGAGTCAGGATATTAGGGGGGCATTGTGTACCAGAGGTACTTTCTTTTGGCTTAGCTGCAGATTTGACCATCTGTGGTCATAAAAGATCCTGGGAATATTATTGTAATAACTTAGTTTAGTGACCAAATTTGATTATGAGTAATGGCATTCAGATGAACTTTCCCAAATTATTGCTATTACTTCTTTTATAAAATATGCTTTGTCATGCTGTCATGTTGTCCTATTTATATATGTAATTTTATGAATTTTAGTCTGCTATCAATCATGTTGAAGGTTGAAACAAAACTGTCATTGCAGATTGTTTGCAAAGCCACGGAACGCTCAAATCCCTTGCAAATATTGATCGTTATAACTATGCCTATGTGCATAGGCAGTTCAGACACTGCCTTGAGATGATTCAAAGGTTATTGTCTACAAATACAGATGAATGACTTCTTTTGTCCCCCTGTTATACCTCTTGGACATGAAAGTCACTCATTACACTGTTCTTCCAAATTGCAAAGTCTACAAGCAATCTAAAAAGTGATAAGTTTGGTGATCCACTGGGATCTTATTGATGTTATAAAGCATGCTGAATACATATTAAAATAAAGGTCCTACTGTGCCCCTAAGAGATAAATAATTGCTCTCCATTTCTGTTAGAATTCAGGATTGATTTTAAGGTGTTTGACTTGTTCACTACATTGAAAAGTAGATTTCAATACTCTGGAGTAACTGTGTTATTTATCTCTAGTTGAATATTTGTAATTCACATGCAGTTGATTCATACTTCTTTTTCTTCTATCACAGCTTAGTACAACACAAACATAGCTGATGAATTTTGTAACTCTGCTATTTGATATAGAGATTATATCAGATGAGACTTAACAGAGAATATCCTTTCTAAAATAAAGTTGAAGAAAATGTTTAATAACCATCTCAAAAATATATATATATATATTTTTTTTTTCTAGCTTATCTTTAAAAATGTAAATAACAAACTGGAGTAGCATTTGATACACATGTAGATCCAAAGACTTCAATTACAGATATTTCCCCCCTCCTTGTGCAACACCAGCCTTATCACCACTGTAAATCAAAACCTTTTGAATTTCTCTGATGGAGACTAGAAGTGACATTTAGAGCTATCACAGGTCTGTCCCATCTAATTGCAATTTAGAAAGCTCTAAGGGGCAGGGATTTTTTGGAAGGTGGATGAATTTAGATGCCTAAAATAGAAAGGCTTTGCTCTCACTTTTAGGCAACAAAAAGGAAGTAATTATTCCTTTGCATCTTCTGCCAGCACCCAGTATGTATAATGAGAAAAGTATTTTGTCTGCAGAAAACAACAACAAAACCAACAAAAAACAGCTACTAAAGTGTGAACGAATTGTACAGCTTTGCGCTACTTATTGAAAGCCAAAGGCCTGACTTTGAACTTTTGATTGAAAACCAAAGGCCTGAGTCCCAGCGTCTTATTTTTCAAGCTGGTAAGTGCTAGATCTCTTTCAGAGGCAGCAAAGAAAGAGGCTGTAAAAACAGAAGCCTTGTCCATATCTAAGTCAGCAATGGCAGCTATACACCCTTGGTTGGGTACATTCAGACAATAGACTGCATGTGACATGCAAAAATTAGGGAAATTATACTACATTCTGGTTTTCATCAGGGAAGAGGAGACAGGTAAAAGCTGTCATATACCTCACATATAGTTGGCTGGGACAGGGAGCTGAAAACACAAGGAATTAAAATGGCAGGCAAAAATGGCTGCTAGAGTGAAGCACTGTGTTTTGGGCATCCAAGGGTTATTCTTAGCCACCACAGAAAACATAGTAAGCAAATATCCAGTGGAAAACCATTTTTAATGACTTGTAAAAATACTGGGCAAAAAGATAGCAAAAAGAAGATGTGACATGGTAGCAATATTATGCTGTTGACATGAGTATCTCATTTTCCTATAGGTTTGAAGTTTGAGGAAATGCAAGAAAAATTTGGAGAGGAATTCTTCAATGTTTGCTTTGATGAGAATGAAAGAGTTCTTCGAGCAGTAGGTGGGACCCTTCAAGACTTCTTCAATGGCTTTGATGCTTTGCTGGAGCACATTAGAACTTCATTTGGAAGACAGGCCACCCTGGAATCCCCTTCTTTCCTATGCAAAGAACTCCCTGATGGCAATCTCATGCTTCATTACTTTCACCCACATCAAATTGTGGGGTTTGCAATGATGGGAATGATAAAAGCAGCAGCAAAGAAGATTTACCGCTTGGAAGTGGAAGTAGAACAGGTCACTAATGATAAACTGTGTTCAGAGGGGACAAACCCAGGTAACTGCAGCTGTTTGACTTTCCTTATCAAAGAACATGAAAATGCAAATATCACAAAAACACTTCCACCAGGAACTTCCCAGTCCCCCTTAGACCTGAGGATTAGTATCAGCACCTTCTGCAGAGCATTCCCCTTTCACCTGATGTTTGATCCAAACATGCTTGTTCTTCAGCTTGGAGAAGGTCTAAGGAAACAGATCAGATGTGACTCTCATAAAACTCTGAAATTCCAGGACTGCTTCGACATAGTTTCTCCTAAGATCAGTGCCACGTTTGAACGAGTCCTCCTGAGATTATCTACTCCCTTTGTCATTCGGACCAAACGTGAAGATTCTGGCTCTGAAAGTAAAGACAAGGTAAGAATGTTAATTTGGAAGGGTGTGTGTATATGTGTGTGAAGGGAGAGGTTATTTGTTCAGAGAGAAGCAGCTCAAGTACTGTGTACTCTGGAAAGCTTACTTATGCTTTCCAAACAGGGCTACGTGGTATTCCCCAGCAGAGTGAGTATTTTCCTAAATTATTTATAGGCTTTGCCTATGAAGTTGTATCAAATCATGACATTGCCATTGAGAAAACTATTTTGTGGACTTGCATGGTACAGTTTAAATCAAAAGGGTGAGGAATTTTACAAAATGCCCATATCTAATCCACTCCAGCTATATTATGATAACAATAATTGTTATTAAGCTGTTTGCTGGGGAATAGCTTTCACTATGTTTTCTGAAAGACTCTAGCTGCAGGGTTCACACTGCTACTTTATTTATTTATTTATCCTGCCTCCCTGTTTGGAAATGCTGCTTTCTTCTGTGTTTCTTCTTATTTCTCACCCTGCTCTCAAGGGAACCAGAGCTGTAAATAGTACCAAGAAACACTTATGCCAGTTTTAATGCTTTTCAGTCATTTAAATAAGTATTTGTCCTCCTACTCTGCCTCTTCCCTCAATGCTTTAGAAGAGAGTTACCTAACTAGTGGGCCTTATGTTGAGTTCAGTGCATCCCAGGTGAGTTAGATGAGGTCTTCTAGATCAGATGTCCACAAAGACTTGGATGGCATTTACCTTGTTATGTATCCTTGGATTATAGGAAAACTTTTTGGTGCAAAGCCAGATTCCAGCTTTACTACCAAAGTACTTTTAATTTGTTCTTACATTGAAAGCCGATGCTTGGGAGCCTTGGAAATATTGCTGTCCATGTGAAAAAAATACAGATTTTCAAGGTTTTAAAGACTAAGTGCCCAAGAATAGTAAATTTTAATCACACTGGACACTGAGACACCTAAGTTCTGCCTACAGGTGGCACACAGGCAGTTCAGAAGATGTGGATATGGCTAGAGAAGTTCCACCTTTGTTTTGCAGCCTACACTGGGACAGACCCAGAATGGCTCCTGTGGTAACTGCATGTTGACTTCTGGTCTCTCTTCAAATTAGAGCACTTTGATCAGCAGTATTTTTTCCATTTTCTCTTTGGCACTGCTCTTTGGCACCAATAAACAAGTTTCTGCTGCATTTCTCCCTGGAAACATGTTCCCCCAAGACAAGCAAACTAGTGCTTCTCATTTTGTATGAACTGATGTGATTCAAACTGCTTAAAACCAAGAGGAGTTTATTTTTCAGAATCTGTCCTCAAAATCACCCTAACTTGTAATTACAAAAAGGAAACATTATTTGAAGAGTACAGAGTTGTTGGTTCTGAGCTACCTTTTGGCATGGTAGCCTCTTTTGAAAGAAGCTTGCGCCATGGGGCAGAGTCTCAGCTCTTTGTCAATCTTCTACTCCCCCAGAATCTGCTGTAGATCACTCTGAAGAGGAAGGAGAAGATTTCTGGTAGGGTGCATATCTGTGCTAACTCATGGTTTACCTAATTGCAATTTAACAGACAAACAAAATAACTCACTTTCTTACCTGGACAGGTTTTGTACACCTGTGGCTTGCTCCCAGGAGATGTGGCAGGGAGTGGAGCTTGCTGGAGGCGTGTTTTAGCAGCTGGCTTAGGAAGCAACTCAGATTTCAAAAGCTTCTGTACCACTGAGCTGTGCTGACTTGAGTTCATCCTTGCATTATTTCCATGTTTTATACCGTGTGTATTTAGAGGCAAGTCATGCATTGAATCAGCAGTGCCACTCAGAAGAGTGATCTTCTCTGTCTTAAAGTCATGTGCAGAGACAATTAAAAGGCAATATCAGTAAAGGAAATTCTTGGTCTGCCAGTTGTTATGAGAAAGATTGTGTATTGAAAATTAAGGTGTAAATAAAAGAAAATATTGATAGCAAGGTGCAGAGGACCTGGGGTAAATGTTGGGCTGCAGGCATGGGAATAAATTTGAGAACATCAGTTTAGAGATATTTTATTCTGAGCAATTAAACAAAGCTCAGTATGTGATGCATTTTGCTAGATACCCTTTTTTTTTTTTTTTTTTTTTTTTTTTCCCAAAAATGAGAGGTTGCACAGATTCAGAATGGTCATAATTGCCTTGCTTTCATAGATTTTGAGTGGAATGACATGGCACTACCTCATGCTCAAGTCCTTAATTTTCTCTTGGATTTAAAAAAAAAAAAAATCGACTGAGCTTTGGAAACTTCATGCTGTGCTTCTTTTCCCAGAGCTCAGGGCACTCAAGAAGCTCATTTTAGAACTTCTCAGTACTTGTTTGGAAGCTGAGTGTTGGACCAGTAGGCCAGTGCTCTAAGCCGGGTCACCATAAAAATCATCAGTGACTGGTTTACGTATTTCCCTATTTTTCTGTCACACATTTATTCAATTCTTACTGGAGCTGCATCCCACTTACAGCTGTTTATCTTTTTTAGAAAGTTCTGACTCTCCTCTGACCTCAACAGTTCTTGGACTTGGTTACTTTAAATATCAGTCGAGGGGATGCAGCCCAGATGACTGCTCCAGTTCTTAAGCTGCTCAGATATGTCAGTAGTTCCTCAAGAAGAAAAAAAAAATGTTTCAAAAGGCTTCGTGATGAACACAAGACATTTCAGCCTACTCATTTCAGTACATAATTTAGATTTTTTTTTTTTTTTTCTGGCTTGTAGTGAGAAAGACAGAATAACAAAATAGTTTTCATTTAGTTTTGACTCCAGCTCTGCGTTCAAATGAAAGTAAGTCACAGATCGTGATCTTTCCTTAACTCAGCACCTGGAAGACAAATTAAAAAACCACACCTGTCTTGACTTTCAGGGTGTTTAATGCTTGTCTCATGTATACAAAGGGTACTTTGGTTCACTGTTATTACACAAAATCACAGAATGCCTAGCTTGGAAGGGAGGTCATCTGTTATAACCCCCAAGGTCTGAACTGCTGAAATAAATGGCTTGGATTGTTAAACCTCTGAGCAATGGCTTGTGAGCTTTGGGGTGATGGGTTGCACTTGCTGCTGAGTTGCAAATGCACCTTTGCCAAACCACAGCCTAAGTTAGTCATTACAACAAAGAAAGCAACGGCAAGAAGGAAGACTTGGATTTCATATCATTCCTAGAGGGTTTTGTAAGCAGTGATTTATAAATTATGATTAAAGAGGACAAAGTAAAGATGACAAATGTTTTCAGGCTTAGAACAGTGACTCCTGCATCTCTGCTGTATTCAGAATTTACCCATACATCTTGTTATCAACATTAGTTCACTAAAAAAATAGATTTTTTTAGAAACATATTTTATTAAATTTCTGACCAATCAGTACTATTTTCTTGGCTGTCTTCTAGCAGCTGATTCTGGAGAAAATGCAAGCTTCTTCCAGCCTAAAAAAAAAAAAATCTTAAAAAACAACTTGCAGAATTATGCATGAGAGTTGGGTTTAGCTCCTCAGGGTATTTGATTAATTGTATTGTTTCACTTGTGTAGATGCAATGTTACTCATGGCAAAAAAGTGTTTCTAGCCTTTTAAAGCATCCAACAGCGTTTGTCTGACTTTTCACAACAAACACAACAAACATGTTATATTTGGTAAGTGCTCCATTAAGAGACTTTTTTTTTTTTTTTTTTTTTTTTTTTTTTAAATTTATTAATGATTTTTTTTTTTTTTTTTTTTTTTTCCTGTTGTAAATTTAGTGATGCTTTGTTTCATTGTTCACTGTATTCTAATATTATGAGATCAGAATTTTTAATGCAGTGTCAAAATTCTACTCAGGATTTCACAGAGATATTAAAATGTATCAATATCTCAGAAAAGTTTTATTAATTTTATGTGTCACCAGCTGTTCCTTGGAGCTCAGAGCATTTAAAAGATCCCATTGTTGAAGGGACCAAACAGAAAAATGAACTACCCATCTGAAACAGTGTGGACACTATAGTTTTAATCCCAGTTTTCAACACAGTCCATACTCCTGGATGATAGTTCTAATATTTTGATGTTTCTTGGCTGATAATTCAGTCTCCATTATACAACAGACACATTTATAGGACATGTGAATAGTGAAAATGTTTATTCTATAAAATAGTAAGCAATTGCATAAATTTATTAGGTCAGCAGTCTCACTGACTTTACCTGAATTTATCGTAAGTTTGCAAGTAAGTATGTGGAGAATAACAGCATAAGAACTGAATCATACCAATTAATACAGAATGAGACAGAATGTGATGGTTTACTTTCTTCCGCCCTTCTTTTCTCCTTCCATTTTGTTGTCTGCAGTGCTCAGGTTACTCACACTGATGCTTTGTTTTTCTTCTAGATCTTATTTTGCTCAAAATTTGCTGTATGAGCACTTGTGACTGCCTTTAGATTGGATTTCCTGGTATACATACAGCTCTTTAGATGTATAAGAACTTATGTGATTGGCCTCTGAGATTTCCATTTTTCTCGTGAAACAAAACTTTTTTTATTGTTTGGTATTTATGATATGGTACTTCCCAGATGCCAAAGGGAGTATGAGGGCCCTGTTGCTCTACTTGTACTAACATTCTGTTATTTTTCACATTTCACACTAATTTTTACTCACTATCTTTTTGTTTTAAACTGGAGAGCTTCACTTGCATGCAGTCACATTTTCGATGTTCTCCCTAAACAACAAGATCACAAATATTGCAGTTTCACCTCTCTAAGGAAACTTACTCTACATCTCTCTTTCTGGGAGCAATCATTTATTGCAACAATTCAAAATACATTTTTGAATTTTTGCCACCTTCCTGCCTAGCCCTTGGGACCCTCCTGCCAAGTGGCTGGCTGGTACTCACACAAAGCACAGGGGGGTCTGCACCCAGGTCTCAGACTAACAGCCCTTTTCTGTCTTTCTTATAAGGATACTCATTGGTCTTTGATTTACTGTTAGAACTGCATACTCTTTAATTCAGAGAACTTGTATAAGAATAAAGCTGTCTCATAAAGCTGTGTTACATAAGTGGCCAGAATTTTTCTGGCAGAATGTTTTCTATTTGAATATGCCATTTTACTAAAATGACAACTTCCCCGGGAATTCAGAAAAATGTTCTGGAAAATAACAGATTTTTTGGTGTGTGTGTATTAGAATATTTTGTTTAATTATTTTAGACTTAAAATATTTTTTATTAGGAAATGTTTTTTCCATTATAAATTATAACACAACAACATTTAAAAAATATGAAACATTGTTTTTGACAAAAAACATCCTCTGAAAATTTTGTTTCACCAGAAGTTCCACATACCACGTATTATTCAGATTTTCAAGAAACACCAACTCTGTAATGATAAAATGTCCAGCAAAATGGAAGCATCAGCGTTTTATAGCTCTACCCATCACGCAGGCTCTCCAAGCAAGCACCTCACCTGTTGTCAGTGGGGAGGAGATGGTTGTGGTAGATGAGCTAGACTACACCAGCAGGAATTTGTCCCAGTGTACTGATTTAAATAAATTCATAAATAGATAAAAATAAATCTGTCCAGTGCCAAGATTGTAAATATATATATATATATATCCAGAAAGTTAGATTCTAAAATGAATAGATAGACATGCAATAAATGGCCAGAATTTTTTAAATGTTGATTAACAAAAAACGGTTAATTTTAAAATTTAGGCTGATTCAGTAGAGGTCAGTGGGAATTTCCCACATTCATTTCCATTGTCCTGTTTAACTATGGAGTAGTTCTAGTCCTTCCACAATATGAGGAATTGCTGTCTTTAGGTCAAGTATTTCCTTTCAGTCACTCTGATCTATATTTGCTACGTGTGATCAGATCAAATGTCCATCCAGTCCAGCAACCTGACACTCGGAGTGACTGTCGGGTGATGCTTAATGAAAAAAAATAAGAAAAAGTTCAGGCTTGCAGTGTACTTTTCTTTAATACACCCTTCCAGCTTTTAGCTCTTCAGGGATGAAAGCACATCCTACTGCAGTGGCATCCAGAGAGTGGTACCTGATAGCTCTCACAGGACTACTCCTCCATAATTTTCTTTAACCCTGTTTGAACCAGGGGAAGTATATAGTGTTGGCTCCCATTGCATCCTGGGGGAGTAAGGTTTGATTTACCAGTAATTGTTTGAGGATGAGACCTCTCTGGTTGGTAGCACCAGCCACCTTCAGCCAGGTCAGTGGGGACACTGTGTGCTGGAAGTCGACTTGCCCATTGCTTCAGCACAGCACTTTCCTTTTGTGTTTGTTGACCATTGGAAAATGTCTGTAAAATGTAATATTTTTAAAAAATCAGGAAGTACTTTGTCCCCTTTTTTATATTAAGTGTTTATTCTTTATCTGCTACTGTTTGTTTATATTCTTGACCAAGTGGATGAAATGAGCAGTTCTGACATTGGGAGACTAATTTAAACACCCCCCCCCCCCCCCCAGTCTTGAACTGTTTTGCTTTTGCTCCATAACAGTGTTTTTCCTCCTCTCCTAATGAAATTCAAATGAAGTCACCTGAAAGTCATTCTAGCATGAGGGACATCTGTCACTTATGATCTAGAAATTCTAATTTTTCACAGAGCTGATTTCTTCACAGTCAGGCTTTGACACTTAGCTCCCATTGCTTTGTAGGCTTCTGGAGCTCTCAGAATGAAATTGCATCTTCACTCTCTTTTGAGGCTAATAACCCACCCGTTTACTCGTCAAAATGTGTTTAGATTTTGATGGTTTCCAAGATGAATTGGATTGGCTGTCTTGACAGCTACTAGGGACCATGATGGGTTATGAGAAACAATAGATGACATGACTTTCTTATCTCACTAGAGGCTTTGCATTGGAGAACTTTAATAACACTGTAAAAGTGGCCCAGAGTTTTTAATATTTCTTCTTGAAGACAGGCCAATGAAAATATTTTAAAAATGTTTTCAGTGGTAGGACTGAAGAAGTATAACTATCTGAAGGTAAAATTCTCCCTTCTCCTTTCCATTAGCTGAAAACGGAAGAAGCTGTTTGGAAATTATTTCTTGGAGTCAAGAGGCTATTAAACCAATTTGACTCCATAGCAAACTCCTCTCTTATGAGTTGCATTATTTTTTTGTGATAGGGAAACGATTTTTACATGAAAATGACCATTTTTCTCTAATTGATAGAAAGCTTTTGAATGGGTTTCTAAATTACACAGTGTCATAACTGAAACAAACAAAAAAAAGCATTTCATTAATTTTAACATTATATAATCAAAATACTCAGGCACAACTTCATTTGATTTTCAGGAATGCATTTTTTCTACCTGTTTCTTCTAGTGACTAAAATGAATTATTGGTGATTTACAATGTATTTTTATCCTTTCTGTCATTTTCTCATATGAGTTCTAGAGTGACTGTGTTTTTCATGGCATCACAGTCCTCTAATCTGGGTAGGTGTGATGTCAAAAAAATCAATTTTCCTTGGCATAGTTGAATTAAAGATGGTCAATCACTCTTTACGTTCCTCCATTCTGCCCTGCCAGTTGTAACTGGACAATGTGTGTAGTCAAGCAAAGGGTCTGTTTCCAAGTCTCTTTGCAAAGGCTGAAGTGGCCTTGAAAAGAAAGGGGAAGGCTCGATGTCACCTCAAATAAGAACAATGGGGTTCCCTTCCTATGTGATCTTCAGTGTAGCTTAATAGTTTTGGACCTGTTTTGCACCATTTGGCTTGGATCCTCAAATCTTATTTTACAAATAGTTGACTCGATGGTCATTTGAGTCCACTGAGTTGGACTTGATGATCCTTGTGGGTCCCTTCCAACTCGGATATCTGGCAGCAAATTACTTTGCATATGACTTGCACCACTTTTTGATTCCTTAACCATTCTGGGAATGTAATTGAATGAGACATCATACATTTTGAGGTGGTAGATTCAGACTGAAAGGAATGATACCACAATGTAACACCTACATTACTTTGCATGATGCCCTACTAAGTACAATTAGCAGTTGTATAAAAGAGTAAGACAATAGCGATTTGCAGAAGTCAAGACTTACAAATGTGATGTGCAGAAGCCAGGTGCTGATTTGCTAATACTTAGATGCAGTGTTGCTCTTATCTCTGAGCAGCGATGGTAACCATAGTCTATGCAGAGTGGAAGGTAGTGTGATGTGAATGAATTTGACTGGGTCATGTGTGCTGCCTTTCAGTATTACCAAAAATGTGTGATAATTATGCTGCTCTGTTCTCCTCAGTCTTATAAGGGCAATGGCTGGTGGTCTCAATAACAGAAGATCACCTGTTGCCAGGCAAGCAGTTCCTGCCAGCAGTTCTAATCAGCATTTTAGCACACCCTTTGCAGTGATGAAAAGGCATGTTGAGGAGCCAGGAGTACTCTCTCAGGAAGGGTAAGCCCTTTACACTGCTAAGGATGTAGTCATCATCTAAGTGTGCAGCCCAGCCAGGCAGACCAGTGCTAGGATGCCCATGGATTTGCTGCCCTGGGAAAGTCCCTTCATCACACATGGGTTTCTAGCATGTGGTAAAACAGAAGTTATCTCAGTAAACAATGTATTAGATGTAGAAGTTGTATAAACCACAAAAATACTGTTTAGAGGGAACACAGGGTTGTGATGAAGTTTTCCTGCCTGCGCTAGGCTGTCATAGGCAAAAAAAAAAGAATAAAAATAATTCACAATTTTCTCTTGAGGTTTACTCATTTTTTTGTAGTTTGTCTCAATCATGGTTTTGTTTCGTTTTGTTTTTAATCTGCTTTTTATAAGCACGCATATTAACGTTCTCTTAAGCAAGAAATATCTGATACAGTTTCTTCTAAAAAGTATAAAAAAAAAAACAGTGTCATTTTCGTTACAGAAAATGAAACCAGTTAATCAATAAAACAATATGTATTTTATTTGTTTCTGAAATTAACTTTTGGCTTTTATGTGTGAAGATTTAGAATGAGTATCTGAAAAGAAAATCAAATGTCCTTTTTTCCACAGACCCTGGACAGGCATGTGAGATATTCCTAACACATATTTTTCCCCCTATATTGTTTTAAAACAGAATTAATTTGTATCTCTTTGTGAGTACAAACAAGTAATAAACATTTGTTACTTTCACACTTTGGACACAGGTAAGCATTTTAAAATTCAGTCTTAGGTGAAGAAGCTTTTAAACATTTGAACACTTAGACCAATACAGTTTCTATCTCCCTTGTGAGAATAATTTATTTTATACTTGTCACTCTTTCAAAGAGCTGGAATTGATCTGCTTGTTCACGCTGTACAGCAGCTTTTTGGTAAATATTCTCAGCTGTGGGATCACTAGCAGAGCAGGATCTATGCAGCTCTAACAAGAATATACGTTATTTCATTTTCATTTTTGGCATCACCTTTTTTATTCTTTGAAAGTTTAAGGATTTAATCCTTTTTGCCTTAGTCATAGGTCCAAAGACATTGTACTGATAATGGACTCTTGTAAGCATATACTTTGATCTTCATAAAAAAGGATTTTAGCAAGTAATTGCTATGTCTTTCCCACAGTATTTCCCTATGAAGATGACAGTGGTTTTAGTAGATTGTTTTCGTAACTGTAGTTGGTAGGATCTGATCCTATCTCAGTACTTCAGTCTAGTACTTCCCTCAGATGTTGAACTGGTAGCTTTAAAATATCTGTTCTGATGAAAATATAGCTCTAGTGGATCCTCTTTAAGACAGCACAGATATTATTATCAAAGTGTTTTAAAAAAAGATGGCTTATGTTGACAGGTTACAGAGACAACTGCTCCTGAAAATTCATAAAATAAAAGGTTAGAGTATATATATATATGTATATATATATATTTTTTTTTTTTCTGTGTTTGAGAGAATTTGGAGAATGAATCCAAATTTCCGAGGAGTCTATTAATAAATCTGTTCCTTAAGCAGGTATTTTACTGGGCAAAGAATTCAAGTGGTGATAACCTCAGAGACCTATAGTAGTGTCTGTAGAAGGGCAAATATGTCAGTCACTTTTTGAGTGTGACCACCCAGACAATCCCTTATCCACTGAATGGGTTCATCTGTCAAATCCATGACTCTACAATTTAGATTTAAGGATATCATGGGGGATATTGACAAATGCTTTGCACAAATCCAGGTAGATGATGTCAATTGCTTTTCCCCTGTCCACCAATGCTGTAACCCCATTGCAGAAGACCACAAGATTTGTCAGGTATGATTTGCCCTTAGTGAAGCCATGTTGGCTGTCACCAGTCACCTCCTTATTTTTGATGTGTCTTATCAGAGTTTCCAGAAGGATTTGCTCCATGATCTTGCTGGACACAGAGGTGAGGGTGACTGGCCTGTAGTTGCGCAAGTCTTCCTTTTTTCCCTTTTTAAAAATGGGAGTTATAATCCTCCTCTTTCAGTAAATGGGAACATCACCAGACTGCCATGACTTCTCAGATATGATGGACAGTGGCTTAGCAGCGTCCTCTGCCAGTTCCCTCAGGAGCCACGGATGTATCTCATTAGGTCCCATGGACTTGTGCACCTTCCGGTTCCTTATCTGGTCTCAAACCTGATCTCCTACTCTGGGCTGCTCATCATTCTTCAGGTTCCTGACTTTGCCTCCTGAGGCCCAGGCCATGTAGCTGGACCTCTTGCCGGGGAAGACCGAGGCAAAAAGTCATTAAGTACCTCAGCCTTCTCCATATCACAGAATCATCTAGGTTGGAAGAGACCTCCAAGATCACCTAGTCCAACCTCTGACATAACACTAACAAGGCCTCCGCTAAGCCATATCCCTAAGCTCTACATCTAAACGTCTTTTAAAGACCTCCAGGGATGGGGACTCTACCACTTCCCTGGGCAGCCCATTCCAATGCCTAACAACCCTTTAGGTAAAGAAGTTCTTCCTAATATCCAACCTGAACCTCCACTGGAGCAACTTTAACCAATTCCCCCTCATCCTGTCACCAGGCACATGGGAGAATAGACCAACCGCCACCTTGCTACAGCCTCCTTTAAGGTACTTATAGAGTGTGATAAGGTTGCCCCTGGCCCTTCTCTTTTCCAGGCTGAACAATCCCAGCTCCCTCAGCTGCTCCTCGTAAGACTTGTTCTTGTATCCCAGGTGACTAGGTCTCCTGTTTCCTTCCAGAGAGGGCCGACATTTTTTCTAGTCTTCCTTTTATCACCAGTGTACCTATAGAAAGAAGCCTTTCTTGTTGCCCTTGATATCCCTGGCCAAATGTAATTTTAGCAGGGCTTTGGCTTTCCCAGCCTGATCCCTGCATGCTCATTGTCTCTGAAACCCTCCCAGGATGTCTGTCCTTGCTTCCACTCTCTGTAGGCCTCCTTTTTCTCTTTGAGTTTACCTTGGAGCTCCTTGTTCATCCACACAAGCCTTCTCTATATATTTACTTATGTATAAAAGAGCTTATGTTTTTTTTTTTTTTTTTTTTTTTTTTTTTTTTTTTTTTTTTTTTTTTTCCCAAAATACCCTCAGTGCTTTCTGCTTTGTTGCCTAAAGGCTTCCAGCAGAGAGAATGTTTGAATGGATTACACCTGGGGATAATTCTTGGCTGTGTTTTCTGTGGCTCTGAGTCATTTGCAGTGCAAGTTTTTGGATGATTCCCTGTTGAAAGTACTTTCTGCCTTCATGGACATTTCACCTGGCAAAAGTCAGGCAAAAGGAATGGAGAGATCCCCTATTCCATGAGTTTTTTATGCCAATTAAAGGAGAGCTACAAAAAGAGAACAGGAGAGTCTGTGCTTATTTCAGCTCCACTGAAACCTAAGGGGAAAAATACCAGTGCTTGGCAAATATTAAAAGAGATACTTGGTATTTAAAGATCTTTTTTTCAACGAATTGTATTTGTTTCTTCATTTTAAAGTTAAAATGTGCTGTAAAATACTGACTATGGCAATGGTCTGAGTACTGTACAATGTTGTTTAATTTTCACTTGGAAGAAGCATAAAGCATACCATTAAAAGGGCATCAAATTTTCTCGTTCATCTCAGTAGAGTGCTGATTCAGTCTGTTTTCTCTTCAGATCTTCAGATGTTTTCTTTTCAGCTTCAGATTAAGTTATTGTGTAGCTTCTGTTCTGTGTCTTGAACATTGAGTTTCTGGCATTTGTTCCTGGGAATATGGGGATAAAATAACTGAGAATATTTTCTGTCAGCGAAAAATTCAGAACCATCTCAGAGGTTTCCTAGCTATGTTCAGCAGCATCAAAGGGTCTTGAAAGGCTTTCAGAGCCATTTTGGGTGATGGGGAACTCCACAGAGAATTCTGGGGACATGGGAATAACACTGACAAATCCATAAACAGTATTTAAAAATAGCTGACTTATTTGCTCTGATTCTGTTTTTTTTCCCATGGTGTCATATAATCATATATGGGCTCACTGACGTTGGTCAACACACACGGGTATCATACCGGACTAGCAGGACTGGCAGGATCATCCTGCCAGCCTGCCAGTTGTGCTGTCTGGAAATTCAAATTTATTTTTAGTAGAATATTCTGTGGAACTACTGTAACCACCACCACCACAACAACAAAAAACAACCTACAAATCATTTAATACATGTTGGTGTTGTGAGGTTTGCCTAAGAGTAAAAAGCAAAGAGAAGTGCCAGAAGATTTGGTCAGGATCTCCTGACTCCTAACTAATAAAATAAATCAAGTTAAAATTCTGATCTAAGTATATTTTACTGATACTGTTAGACCAAAATCTGATAGTTTTGTGTGGGATAAGTAAATTTTTACTTCCTGATTTGTCTTACTGGTTTTCATAAGCCTGGTTTCAATACAATTAGTTTGGGAGAAATATTATTTTGAGTAAGGAGACCAAAATACAGTCTTTAATTTGATGTTAAATTGCAGAAAATAAATTTGGTGACTGATCCTACAAATGTATTGAGCATGGTACTCTTTTGGTAACAGAAACTGTCCATATGGCATGTTCAGGGAATTAGATTTTTATTTCTAAATAGGAGGCTTTAACTTTGTTAGTATTGTATTGCCTTTTTTTTTTTTTTTTTTTTTTTTAAGTTTAAAAGCGATTATCATAAATAATTAAAAACAAACAAACAAACTTTTTTTTCTCTACAAAATTAATTTACCACCTAAGAAACTGTAACTTAAACAAACCTATAAGCATTCTTTTTGAGTGTGTTAATTTGATTGACATTTTAAGATTCATTTCTATAATCACTGCAGAAGTAGAGTTTGTAGTGTTCATTTTGGGAAATGTCCACAAATTAACAATGAATTGACAATAAGAAATGGCTAACACATTGTTTTCTACCTATGACAAAGTACGGCTCTTCAAAATTATGAGGTAAATGATTGATACCCCCTCCAATGTTTATTTCTGGATTTCTTTTCAGCTTCAAATTGCTATTTGTAGGGCAGCCAAATCCTAGTCTCCTTTCGCTGGCAGGATTTACAGTGAAATCATCAAATGCTGGTCTGAGTAATCACGGGGTGAGAATAAAAATTTTGTGTGGAGTCAATGAGAATTTGACCAAGAAATGACTAAGAAAATGAGACAGATCCAAGATATCTTAATCGAAGTAGTTACTTTTTTTTTTTTTTTTTTTTTTTTTTTTTTGTTAATCTTACCTCAATACAAAAATTAATACCTCGTTAAAAAAATGTTTACCCTTGGAAATACACACAGAAATAACCTGCAATCTGTCAAGGGAAGCAGACATTGAGTGAGGAGTCTGAGTCATGAAATGACACTATCTTGCGGAATGATCTGTTCCCACAGATAAAAGTGTCCTTTACAAAATATTCTGTGACCAAAGCTCTTGATATTAAATGATCATTCAAAGAACACATTGATATGGGGATAGTCTTGCTGGGTGAAATTTTAATGACCTTTCCTCTTGCATATTGGACTTTCTGTTGTAAGTATTGGCCAGAAACATAGTAGGGGCACAGATAACTCCAAAGTACCCTGCAGGGTGTTTGCTGCAAAATGTGGATGAGCTCGACCTCTAGCCTGATCTGGCCTGGCCAGCTGTGAGCAAGGAACCAAGTCACTGCTGCTAGTGCTACCCAATGCCTGAACCTTGCTGGTGCCAAAGGCTATTTGTGGCTGAGCAGTGCTGCAGCTTTCCCCTGCAGTGGGACAACAAGCCTGTGCAGTGTCAGCAGTAAAACAACCTCCCAAGGGTCACTGGGGCATGGAAATTTTACAGAATTCTCCCACAGCATAAGCTGCTGGTTAAGAGTTAGAAAAGTTTTGCTGCCTCCAGACTAACTAGGCTGAGAAAGGGATGTTGTAGATCTGGATGAACTCTTTTTTTTTTTTTTTTTTTTTTTTTTTTTTTTTTTTTTTTTCTCATCAGACAGCTCCATTTCAGAGCTCAGCCTTCTTTGGTATCTCAGCTGAGTGAGGAACACTGCTGCCCGCCTAAATCTTGCAGCAGCGTTGTTGCTTTCTCCAATTATTACACAAATGCTTTGGTTCAGCTCTGCCAGTCCCAGCCTTGCTGCAGCTGAGCATTGCTGAAGGAAAACAGTCATCTTCTGTATGAGCAAATAGCTAACTACTTCCCTTCAAAAGACAGAGCTGTGATGAAGAATGCCTATATGTTGTAGAGTATTCTTATAAATGACTGTACTAATCAGTAAATGATCTGGCTATATGTGAAACAAAAGCACATCTGTCTTGTGCCCTGATGGGACCATGCACCCTCCTTCTCATCCCTTCTTGTGCTCTCCTCACCTGCATGCCTGCCTCTGCAGATCACGATACTGACTTCACTCTTGCTGTCTGCTTTTCTCATCTAGTCCACCACAACCCCATTTCTAGGTCTGTGGCTGGACCGTGGAGATCAAACCACATAATCACTGACTGTGTGTTGGCTAGAGAGCTGGGCACTGACAGGAAATGTTCAGAGGCTCTGTGAAACAATTGTTTGTAGTCTTTATTGTGAGGTGCTCCTTGGCATGATTTTGCCTACTGCCAGTTAATAATCTCCCAAATTTTTCCTGGGTGAGGGTCAAGAGTTAGCATGGGCAGGGACATTTCCCAGGAGGACTCTGCATGTGACCAGTCTGTTTGGAAAGGTGAAGGAGTTCAGTCGTGTGGATCCAAGAGTTTCTGCAGAAATGGTTGGAAAGAGTGGGACCTGCAGCCCACACTCAGCTCCTGTAGATGCAAGAGTCAACCTGCTGTTCTGCAGGCCGGTTTGTGCAGGCAGGGATGGCTTTTCCATATACTTGCCTCTCTGCAGGTGTGCTGCTCTGTGCCTGCACTGTACCAGCTGAAGGCAGCTGACACAATATGTTACCGTCTATGCTAGACATCACTTTTAGCTACTGCACTGTCATTGCTTGATGCTCACACTCAGGAGTCTCATCTCTTCAGTCATGTCAGTGTGGTATCTGAAAATGATGTTTTCTGGTAGCGAGTCATCTGAATTCATGGATACACCACTGTAAATTTGAACCTCCTTGTATAGTCTTCATGGTAGCAGATACCGAGGAGGCTTCTTTAAGCATGGGCACTTTCCTGCTTAGGGTCCTTTCCTGAAGGGTGATTTCAGTATGACACTTTTTCTGGCTGGGCAATATTCAGACACGTGTCAGAAATAGCTACCTGCCAGATTAGAGACAGCCTCTTGCTTCCCTCTGTTAATTGCTTTCTATGGTGTATTATTACAGCAAATGTTAGTGGTTGCTGTTGAAACAGAGCTTTTGCACATGACTGGGGAAGCAGAAGGATTACATGCAGAGGAAAAGCAGATTTCATATTTTAAGAAGCTGAAATGTTATTAACATTTTTAGGGTGTCTTCATGTGTTTGTGTATTGCAGATGCTGAACTGAAAATTGTACAGATGATCAGTATTTGATAATTTGTTGTAGAGTTAAAAAAAAACAACTTAGTTTATGATCCCTGCAAATATTAAAAAGTGTATGATATTTACTTCTTTAAAAGAAGTGCTGTGTGATTCACAAAAAATGCCTTGGGAGTTCAAAGCTTAACAGATCTTTTCCCATGTAATTCTACAAATGTTTGTGTTTGTAGGGAGTAATCCACCTAAAGGCTTCCTGGTGCTTTCCCATTCGAGTGAGAGAAAATGAAAAGAAATAACTAATCCTGCTGAGCAGTGGGTTATAAAGGACTTCCAGTAAACCCATCTTCCCAGTAGCAGAAGTAAGAATGAGAAATGAGTTTAATTTTTATGTTTATTTGCTTTAAAGAAATGTATCAATAAAGGATATTTGCCAGTCTTCTACTGTGGATCTGTGAGGAGAGCCTAATAAGATAACTCTGCTCTTGTTCATGAAAATGATCTAGATTTAAAATAACCTCTCCCAGAGGAATGGATGGGGGAGGATTGTTTTAAACTGGGATCAGAAACAGCCTGAAAAGTTTATCTGAGTGCCCTAGTTACTGGGACCCATTTACTGTGAATAGATTTGTTATAGAAGTTTTTTGTTTGTTTGTTTGTTTGTTTATGTTTTTTTTTCTTTAAACAACAAAATTTGTGTAGAGCTAAAATGCTGTAGGAAACAAATTCTGACATAGACAAACAAGAGGCTGAGATAGCCAAAGAGAATCTGGTAATTGACATGGCACTTGAGGAAAAAATTGATGCAAGCAAACATCAATTGTAATTGATGCAGGTGATCTTCGTAGGTAGCAAAGTCCCACTAATTCAGCAGGATTTGTGCAAATGACTTCAAAGGAAGCAGCATTGTTTCTAAGGTATTCAGTGACTACAGACAAAAATGCATTGCTTCAAGTAGCCTGCTGCTGGCATGAAAGAAGCACTGATCTATGAAGCAGAAAGTCAAACTGTAATTCAGAAAGTCTGAGTTTCTGTTACCTTGCATTTTGTTTAAGAGATAAAGGACAGTTATTTAGTAGCCTTTCTTATCTACTCTGCACTGGAGTCTGAAAAGTTGGAGAAACATAAATATATTTTTGCTCACACAGTGTAATGCTGTTGATGCCCTTTTAATGTACTTATCTTTAAGAGTACCAAAGTGCTTGGTTTTCTTTATAATTTATTATTGAAGGGTTTGCATTTTGCACTTTTAAAATGTCTGCTAAGTAAATAGGAACACATCACCAAAGTCATAGAGCACACATTGTGATTATACCACAATTGATATTTGGAAATTCTGATTTTTAAAACTTTTTTTTTTTTTTCTTTTTCTGATTGAAGAATTTATAAATCATATTAATATAATATTTGAAAATTGTATTTTGGTTGATGTAAAATATATGGCTGTGTTTACTTTTAGAAAAAAACATAATATCTGCAATCAGTGTTTATACTATACACTTTAGGTAATCGTAACATGTGTACACCACAACACAGTGAACCTTCTGCAGATATTCTGATAATGCATGAACAAACTGTACACTGGACTCTAAGACCACAAACTTAATATTAAACTTGCTAATATTAGGAAATGCACTAATGTAGATGTTGTGAGTTCACATTGCAGAGATGTGTAGTGTAGCTGTGTCCTGTTTAGACATTTGCAAACAATTATTTTTGAAGTGTTTCCCTGTCAGTGTTAAATGAAAAAAAAATCTGTGCTATCTTGCTAAACAGAATCTTATTTATTTGCTATATATTTAGAACATGAAAAGCCATTTGAGATGTACTTCATTGTAAGTATTCTTTAGATAAAATAGAATATTACCAGTAATTTAGATTTTTGTTCAGGATGGTAGGCCTTGAAGGAAGCACTCTTGAAATCTAGAATTGCACTTGAAGTTTCATTGTTAGCTGGCATACAAGGCCAGTTTGTATTGATATTGGTATTAACTGGCAAATTTCACTAATGCTTTTACAAGGTGGGTTTAATTAGAAACATAAAATGTTTTCTTCTCTGATATTTTTTAAAATATGAATCTCTTGACTCATATATGCCATTTAGCATACAATTTTCTTGTAGAATTAAGTTCTTAATAGCATTATGTGTGTGTCAGTAACTGGCTGCTTATATTAGACACTGCACCACACTAAATAGAGTGGAGCTTTTATAAGTTTATTTTCAAATCTAAATCACGATATAAACAAATATTACTTATGTGAAAAACAACAACAACAACAACAACAACAACAACAAAAAAAAAAAAAAAAAAAAAAAACAACTCTATCCTTAGCCTTTTTATATCAATCCTACCATCTTTTGAGCAAGTTCTGATGAGAGAAGAGCTCTAGCCCTTTGGGGCAGCCCATGGTCTGTAAGGCATCAGGTGTGAGGATTTGTTGAGACTTCAACAACACTTCAGTCCTCATGGCTGCAGGCACCTGCTAGTGCATCAGAAATTAGAAAGCTGAGCCTTGGAAAGAGATTTTTTTTTTTTTTGACTTTCTTATGTCCATATTAGAGGTCTGACATAAGTTGCGTTGTTGTGCTGTATATCTTAGAAGTTTCACTGACCCCTTAGGTAAAAATTCACTGATGCAGTTTTTCTCATACAAATTATGACTGGAGTGAAGTTATAACATTTAATATTTTATGCATTTGGTCAGTTAGGATGTGGCAGTCCAAGTGTTATTTGTGTATTAAAGGACTCTTTCACAAAGACGATAAGCTATAGTAATAAATATGTTACTGGGATGATGTGTTTGGCCATTTCAGAAATCCAATAAGAACAAAATGTTTGCTTTGTTTTGGTAAGACATTGTTGGCTAAATACAACGTCACGTGATAAGCCATGCTATGTGTTGACATAAGGCCAAGCCAGCAGTCCTGATATCATTTTCATAGTCCAAAACATTTATAGTTTGTTCTCAGATCCAGTGAAAAAAGACCTTGAAATGAATCTATTAGCTGGGACTATAGAAAACCCTCCCAATAAAAACTCTTAACAATATCTATTAACACATTAAACATGGTAAGGTTTATATATGTATATATACATATATATATATATTTTAAAATAACCTTTAAGACTCAAAGGACAAACAATTGGAAGCCCCCCCTCAAAAACAACAACAACAACAACAACAACAACAAAAAAACAACAACAACCCAAAGATTTTGTAAGACGCTGATAGACCTAGGAAGCACAAGTGTAAATCAATACCACATCATGAAGCACTTCAGCCAAAGACAGACATAGCAGTGGCTGAATGCATTTTATAAAAGTGGCTGCTGTTCAGAGTCATTCTTTAGAATTGAATGTCAAAAGAAAAGACAATAGAGAACTAAATAAAAATGCATAATAAAATTGTATTTAAAGTTTTCAAAATCCAAAGCAGAAACAGTCTCTGCATATCACATTTGCAGGTTTGTCTGCAAGGACAAGAATATAAAGCTGAAACACCATCTGAAATCATGATCAGCATAGCAATATCCTATTCTGTGTTCTTACATGAATATTTGGTCTAGTGTGAGGAACTAATGATGTGGAGTGGCATAGACATATGTCCATACTTTTTTTTTTTTTTTTTTTTTTTTTTTTTCCCCCTTGACAATTTAGTTCTTAATCTGTTGTCTAGATTTATCATTTATGTAGATAGACTATTATCTTAACCCATCTTGCATTTTTCTCACAAGATCATTGATTTTGAAAGGGATGAAAAAAATAGGAAAAAAATAACTTTTTTTGTTCATGGATTAAAGCAGCTCAGCTTTCAATTTGCACTGAGATTGCAAAGGGTGTGGGCTAATCCCAGCTATTTGCAGGCTTTATGGTCAGGGGCTTGCTGAGATGGCCCCTAACAGCTCTTCCTTAGGGGGATCTGTGTTGTTCTCACAGTGAGGCTGAATCTTAGAAGCATAAAACAAAATTCTGTTCATAGATATTGCCAGGGTAAGTATGAAGTGCTGGAACTGAAGTGACTCCTTTAATTCTTCATTCAAGTTGAATTGATTTAATGAAATATAGAATTTTTTGAATTATAATTAATGACTGCATGGAGCATGATCCATTTCAGACAGAGTGCAAAGGAACAAATAAAATTTAGCATAAAATTATGAACTTCATGTTCAACAGAGAAAACATAATATGGAATTTTTCCTGTTTGAGGCAGCTTCATTTTTCTTCTCTATGTTTATATAGCACAACAAACACCAGTCTAAAGCACCACTGTTTCTTAGGCACACTGAAGAGTTAAAAAAAAAAAAAAAAAGGAAACAATGGACTAACCACATATTTACTAGAATCCATGGACTTTGTTGAGAATTTCCATCCTCATACCAAAATTTTCCAACACTAGAATTGTAAGCTGGTTCTTGACTGCTGGGTGTCAGCAAGTGGCATTCCAGGGTGCTAAGTGAAACCATTTTCACTGTGGATGCCCGTCAGGATGGTGGTACTCTGCTGACGTGCCTACTAATTTAGATTTCTTTTTATCACATTTGTGCCTGCATTTGAATCTCTTTTCAAAAGAGTATGACTCTGTCATATCTGCATCTCAGGGGCTCTATATGTGGCCATATTAAAAAAAAAAAAGAAAAGAAAAGAAAAGAAAAGAAAAAAAAGTCTCACTTTTCCTGCCTTTGAATTTTAGGATACTACATTGCTCTTAGTAATCTCAGTTGATGTAGAAGTGTTTTCCCTTTCTTCTTTCCAGGCGATAAAACACTCAGCACCCTTTCCATGGAAATCTTTATGACTTAAAGTGCATTTATGGTTTTAGTAAGGTCACTGATTTTTATTTTATTTTATTTTTTTAATAATTAGAAGTAATAATGCTTCCTTTTAAAATCTGGAGCTTTGGTTTAAATTTCCTCTATAGCAGGTAGGAGACTGATGGGACACCTTGGAGATATTAGCTGCTTTTCATATCAGCTCTGTGTAGTAAAATGGGCATTAGTCCCACTTGTACTTAACAAAGCCGTAATCTGGAGAGAGTAAATTAGTTGCTCAGAGCTATGAGGTGAGTAAGTAACATATCTATGAGACTGTAGTATTATGTTCAGCTCCTTTCTTTATCCTTTGGCTATATTCAGCTATTTTAGTACCTTTATGTAGTCTTCCTATTATACCAATATGTAATTTACTCCTTCTCCAATGTTCCAGGTGTTTTAGTTTCCCATTTGATCACCTATAAAAATTCTGTTTCTTCAATACTTCTGACTTTGATAAACTGATTTTTTCATTTTATGTTGACAGTTTTTCATTATAATTTCAGTAACAGTGCATATTTTTAGGAACTCAAAGGGTCTGATTTCCTGTGACTGCAGACAACTTTTTCATAAAATGATCGAGTGACATTTTAAAACAGATTTTATTTTACCACCCATTTTCCTATTTGCAAGTCTTTTCCAATACTTTATGCCCCTGACAGTCTGAGATGTTTTCTAATTTCCTGTTTACATGTATTTGTTTTTAGCTTGTATGCATTTATTGTTGTGCAGAGAGTGTTGAAGGTGCTCAACCCACAGTAATCTAGATCCTGATGGCTAGGGAGCTCTCTTAGGAGATATGAAATATGAATGGCCATGCCGTAGGCAGAGGAAGATTTCATTAATGTAAAATATTGTCAGATGAGAAATGAGACCTATGGGGATGTTTTCTTTTTTCTTTTTTTCTTTTCTTTTTTTTTTTTTTTTTTTTTGTCTTCTGTTTAATTGTAGCTTATTCTTTACCATTTTTATATCACAACTCATTAAGCCTGTGGAAAGCTCAAAGCTTTGAGAATGACATATTCAGAAGTTGAGTACCACTGCATGAGTTCACCATTCTAGATGGTTTGCTTTAAGTATATGACTGATTGTGTTTCTTTGGCTGCTACTGCAGTATTTTTTAAAAGCCACATTCCATACATAGTTTTTTTATTACTAGGAATTAGCTTAATTTTTTTTTTACCATGACAACTATGTTGGTGATATTCAGGGTAGCTCAAAAGCAAAGAAATTTGATTTGACCTGCTCTATATACAGGCTGAAAATCTCAGTTTGGATTTGAGGTGTAATTATCTACAAAATTTAAGGCTTGGAATAGACCCATTTTAAAAAACAAAGAATAATCAAAATTAGTCTTTGTGCTTAAAACTAATTCCATATTTACAGTCTGAAGAACACATCTTTGATTTTGTATTGATTTTATAACAGTATGACTCTGCTCATTTCAAAGTAATTACTCTGTTTTGCATAAAGTGTACATAATACAAAGATCAAGCCTTTAATATAGGTCTTACTACTGTGTCAGAAAATATTGCTGACTGAAAGTCACATAACTTTTGTTTTGATGTTTCCAAGGAAACACAGCTTGCTTCCACTGCCAGTTGGTTTCACCATGTGTGGAAGATCTGTATTTTTCTCATTGTGTACTCCTCTGGATTGCTTTAAAATTTCCTTCTGTGATGACTGCATATTTCACTCTGCATCTGCAATGTCTTTGCATTGAATTGAACTACGCTTTCATTCTAATCATGATTTGCCTGTGTATCGGGCACCGTGTGGTGCTGTCTTCCAGTCATAGTACATTGTAGCCAATTTTACATTTCAGGGATTTTAATTTTATTTATTTATTTTCCCCACTAAATACTTCCATCACTCAGGCTCTTGCTCCTACTTGCTTCTGCAAAATGGTTCCTATGGTGATACTGCTAATTATCTTTCTGCGTGCCTTGCATTACCCTCTGTCATCTTTGCCTTCAGAACATAAGGTGGTATCGCAACATCCCATCTACAACTCTTTCGTAATAAGGCTAAACCAACTTTTTTTTTGGTGTATATGTATTTTTTTATGGAGCATTATTTATGCATTTCATTTCTTACTTAAGAAGGGTCTTAATTAAATGGCAGTATGCATGAATTTTCAGTTCCTGTTCAGTTTTGGTTTCTCTGCCCATATTTCTTCACCTCTGTAGAACTTGGTTTGGTTACTGCTCTCTGCCTGCTGCACCTGACACTTCTGGCATAAGATAATAAAATAAAATGTTTTCAAGGCTTTATTACAATTTGAGTAAATGCTTCATTTTTGTGAATATTGTACTCGTACATATTTATATTACTTTAGGGACCGCAGTAAAAAGGTACGAGGATCAGCGACATGATGCCATGAATCAGTTTCATGAAAATATTTCCACAAGGCAGCTAGTATTGATTTGTAGGGCATACACTATGCCAACTTGACAGTTCACCTGAATACTGCTACTCTTTGGGAAATGTCAAGTAACTTGGACAACTTGCACTGGGAATGATACCTTAGAATCACTGAAAGGTAAAACATGGCCTCCAGTGTAGGTTATGGTATGTCAGCTTGCTTTCTTCATGGTAAATTTTTATGATAATCATTCTTATACCTGACTTTGCTCCAAATGTAATGCTTCCATGAGTTTGTAATGCATTTTAAAAGAGAGAATTCTTAATAAGAGAGAATTCTAATGCATTTAAAAGAGAATATTCCTCCAGCAGCATAATAGCATGACAGTTTTGTTTACCTATACATTTTCTTTTCATTCATTCTCTTCAAAGAATTCACTCATTCGTTCTGTTTTTCAGCTTTATTTAGCTATGTTTCTTATGTGATTTTTATTTAAGATGTACTGTGGTACTGATAACACTGCACACATAAATCATTATTCCTACTGATGCCTGCATAAGAACTTTGGAATAGTTTAAGTGCAGCACAGTTAACTTTTCAGTGAAAGAATGAAAGTTCTGTGTTTTTAGAGAGGAATTTCCTTTTTTTTTTTTTTTTTTTTTTTTTTTCGGGGGGTATTTGTTGAAACTCTTAACATAGTAGGTAACTATATATATTCATATATATATACTCATATATATAGTCATATATATTATGTACAAGACTGCTTCTGGAGTTTGAACTGGTGGTGGCTTTTGTCAATCAGTTGCAAAAAGTGTCTTTCTGTCTCACAACATAGTTGGTACTTTTGCAATCAATGTAAGGTTAATAATTTCTATTATTTCTGTATTTCAGGACTGAGAATTTACTACAAAGGGGTGCAGTGTCTAACATAGGGAAAATCTGCAAAAGAACAATGTTTTTGTCAAATTTCTCAAATATTTTTATGATTTAGTGTTTTCAGATAGATCATTTTCGTAATTATTAACCCAATTTCCTTGAAAATTTGAGTTGAAAGCTTGGAATTAATGTAGGTCCTTAATGTGCTTTTGGAAATATTCTTAACAGTTCTTCATTTTTGTATTCTTGCTAATACATCTTCCATATTTTTGCCTATAAAGGTTTTCAGTAAATGACTTCAGTCTGGAGTTCTTTTGCCTGTAAAGTGATAAAAATTTGAAAGCTAGAGCACTGCCTAGTTAAATACCAAATATATAAATAATATTTGCATATGTTAAGAACAGTCACTTGCTGCTGAGCGTACTCCAGGATAACTGGGGTCCCTTAAAAATACCTGCTTGGGGAAACAGATTTTATCTCCTCTGTGTACTAATAAAACAGATTCTGTCTTTATTTTGCCTCTTTTTATTTTTATTTTTTATTTCTTGTCCAGAAGGATAGGTAGTGACAGCACAAAGTAAGCAATATCCCAGCAATGCCTGTAGTACCCCAGAGCTGGAAATGCGGGTAAATGTTCAGCCCTTCACTACAGGAACCATACATATTTGCTAAAATTTGCTACCAGCTGTCTGATAAACACATTCTTAAAGGGTCTTTGCATTTGTTAATTTGGATGAGTTGACACAGAATGGCAAGACCACATGCCCAAGACAGATACTTATGCTCTTACGCACAAAAGTACTAGAAATTACCAACGTAAGGTTTTTTTTTTTGTTTGTTTGTTTGTTTGTTTGTTTTTTTGTGTGTGTGTGTTTGTTTTCCCTACTTTATTAGGACTAGTTTGCTTTAAACTTGGTCACTTTTTTTATTTTCTAAGATGCCAAAACATTTTGTCCAAATTCTCTAATGCCATGATGGCCTGAGGGAGACATTAGAAAAGGAAAATTTCAGCCAGAATCGTTCAAATATGACAATGTTTTCATGCAAAATGAGATCTGTTAATGGGAAATGTTTGTTATGTTTAGTAGTAAAAGGGGCTTGTAATATTGCTTATGATGCAGTCAGAACAACTTTTAAACACTGACTTTTAACTTTCTCAAAATGTGAAGAGTAATGCAACTGAAACGAGATGGCGTTGGCTCATGAGAGTGAACAGTTCTTTACAGGTATAATTAAGTAGATTATGGCCTTCGCCATCTGCTTAGGTTACATTTATGAGAAAAAACACTTTCCCCATGGTGCAGAGAAACAGATAATTAGGTGTTGATAGCTCAGTTGCATGTTAACGTTCATACTTGGAATTCCTCACTTAAAAAAAATAAATGTCACCAGCAAGACAGCATGGGCATCTATATGTAACATATTCACTGCAGTGCCTTAATTCTCTGAAGATATTCAATGATCTCCATACCTGAGCCTGTGATGGCTTTGTCAGTGCTTCTGTCATTAGCTTAAAATATCTGCCTGGGATGGGAAAGATGGCTGAGAAGGTGATACTGAGAAGAAAAACAGATGAAAATCTCCTTGAGGCCAAAGATGATGACTCCATTCATAATGCTCTCTTCCTGTGGCATTATTTATAGGAAAGACCCAAGAACCAGAGGCTATAAAGTCTATTGCTAAGCAGTATTATATGGTGCCTAGTGTCAGGTGGGATGCATGTTCTCTGGGCCTCTCTGAATTGTGCACATGTCACACAAGTCTCTGCAGTTGCGAGGTCTGAATTCCTGACAGTCCTTTCCAGTCCAGTGTTCCCGGGATTTCTCACTTCCCAATGAGGATAATGCCAATATTACTGTAAATCTGTCTTCTGAATACCAAGAGGACACCTGGAGATATCTGACTTGTTGGAGCATCCTTAGGAAAAATCACTGGGCATTTGTATTTTCATTTTGCATTACTCTTTTTTCAGGGGAAAATACCAATATGAAAAACAGCAACAAGTATACTTCTGAATCATTTGACTCTGCTATGTAAGTGGTCAATTTCATCCAGGATCTTGTCTCTCTCAATGACAGACAGCATATAACTGGATACAGTTAAAAGGTGGAATGTACACTAACATATTCACTGGGGATTTTTTTTTCTGATTTTCCATCTAGTGGAAAGTGTCAAGACTATCTAGTATAAATTAACTGAGGATGTTTTCATTATCCATATAAAGGACTAAATGTTTTTTCACTTACTAAAACCTTTGCCTGGATGATTCTTTATGAGAGTTGAACAGGGTTATTGTTCACTGTTAAATAAAAAGAATATTCCTCTTCTGATTTTAATTCTCTTTCTTCTAGTGCAGAATATTGCCTTCCTCCTTCATTATGAGATAGAAGCATTAAACTTACAAGTTCAATACCTTTAATTTCTGTATTACAGATCCCCTCCAGCTTTTCTGGCTGCTCTACTTTATAGTACTTAACTATTAGTTTTGACACCTCAACATCATTGCATTTTTTGTTGCTGTTTTTTTGTTTGGTTGGTTGGTTGGATGGTTTTTTTTTTTTTTTATCATTAAGGAAGAAACAAATTCCTTCCCTTACACTACTTGTGAACTATGACAGAATAGTACCCTATCCAGCAGTTACACATCCTTATTATGTTCTTATGAAAAACTCTGCCAAGGGCTTTCTAAATATTACATATGTTTTCTCCTTTTGCTGCATGTTTATTTCAAATAGATTAGGTTTTATTTGGGAAACATTGTCCAATTTACTTTGTTATACCTCTCGAGTTGTACAGTAGTTCTGTTTTACTCACTTCATTATGGATGAACTGGTCTAGGACTGAAAAAAAAGTTTTACTCACCTACAATTCTTATAGTCAAACATGAAGCTTTATAGCTGATTGAGCTGCTGCAAAAAGAAAAAATAAATAAATAAATTTCTTGAAATCAGCTGAAAGTTGGTATTTTAACAGCTTACAGAACCCCTGACTGGGAACCTTCCCAGCCTGCTCACTGTTGCTGTTTAATCATCCATTTTTTTTCCAGTACCAACTCCTCTGACATATCTCTCTCAGTCTGTGCCTCTTTCATCAGGATCTTCTTAGCACCCTTTGCGTAAAAGAAATTACTACAAAGACGTCATCTTACTTCCCTGAAAATGTCCTTACTGTCTTTGGTGAAGAGTTTTATATGCTTTATACCACATGCTGGTGTGGTAGACCTACAAATTCATTGCTCCTTCCACAAATAGAAGTGTGAGAGAATGAAGAAACTCACCTGGGTGATTTGGAAAGCTGCCTACCATCTGGTGTGGGCATACCTGGCTGTTGGAGCTATGGTGGCAAGAACCCTTATCATGTCTGAGCTCGCCTGGGTCTCCTGTAGGGCTGCAGCAGGTGGAGCCGACATGCAGCATGTGTTCAAAAATCTAACTGCTTCAAAAATGGCACTTCATACATTTAGGAAAATGAACTATATGATGTGATTGTCTCCAGCAGAAGGGAACTAGGCAAAATTAAGCGACAGATCCTTAATGACCTGTGAAGTAAACTAACGAAAAGGACTACAAAGTGCACACAAAATGCCACAAGCATTTTATATCCACTCTGCCTTAGTGAAACGCACTGTGAGAAGTAGGCTGTCTGGTTTTAAGTCTGAGTCTTCATAAGGAAGCATAAAAGCATGTAAGACATGATGAATTATAATTTCTGTTCTATAAATTACTTTTTGAAACTTATATAGATTACTATTACTGAAAAATAAACCTGTATGTGATGTGGAAAAAATACTCTGCCATGTCTCAACTTAATGCCTTGCCAAAGGGCTGAAATATTAAATACTGAATGCCACAGTTTTATAATGGGCTTCATTACAGTTCAGGAATTGCAGAGCTTTCTGGCTTTCAGGAGATAATACCAACTACTTTTATTATTTGTAACCACAGAACATAGTGTGACAAATTGATACTTGAAGGTAAGGACCAAAATCTATATGCTGTGTGGCAATGCAACAGCATTTTCAGAAGCTGCTAAATTAAGAACAAAGATCAAACTGAAGCATAATAGGAGTTTTACTCCTAAATAAAGATTATTATTATTATTATTATTATTTTTAATTCTACCTCTAGTTTGTGTTGTGAAACTAATAGAAAGCAGTGATCTCAGATCGTTTTCAGAAGCAGTTATGTATTAGTAATAGGTAAGCAGCATTAGCTAATGGCAGCTGACAATGTGATTATTTGACAGCCAGAAATGATGCAGGGCCTGATTCTCAGTGCTTAGATCAGAGCTTAGTGTAGTGCAGGTGTAGTGGAGACCTTGTTATTATTAGGTCAGAGGTTGGACTAGGTGATCTTGGAGGTCTCTTCCAACCTAGATGATTCTGTGATTCTGTCTAAGTAGCATGCCAAAAAGGGCATGTACAGTTTGGTGTACATGAAATTACCTTCCAAGATTATTTGTGAATTTTACTCCAAGTGGCTTTTACTCTGGTGGCTTTCTATGACGGACCGACTGCATCAGTTGACAAAGGAAGACCGACAGACAGACCTGGACTTCTGTAAGGCCTTTGACATAGTCCCACATGACATCTTAGTCTCCAAATTGGAGAGAGAAGAATTTGATATGTGGGCCATTCAGTGAATAAGGAGTTGGCTTGAAGGTCACACCCAGAGAGTGGTGGTCAATGGTTCTATGTCCAAATGGAGGACAGTGATGAGTGATGTCCTTCAAGGGTCTGTCCTGGGTCCAGTGCTGTTTAATATTTTTATTAATGACATAGAAGGTGGGATTGAGTGCATGCTCAGCAAGTTTGCAGATGATACCTAGCTGAGTGGTGCAGTTAATACAACACAAAGAATGAATGGCAACCAAAGGGACCTGAACAAGCTTGAGAAGTGGGCCCACATGAACCTAACAAGGTTCACCAAGTCCAAGTACAGGGTGCTCCAACTGGGCCAGGGCAATCCCACACATGAGGACAGACTGGGAGAAGAACTCATTGAGAGCAGCCCTGTGGACTTGGGGGTTCTGGTGAATTAAAGGCTCAGCATCAGCCAGCAGTGCGTGCATGCAACCCAGAAGGCCAATTGCGTCCTGGACTGCATCAACAGAATGGTGGACAGCAGGTGGAGAGAGCTGATTGTTCCCCTCTGCTCTGCCCTCTTGAGGCCTCACCTAGAGTGCTGCGTCCTGGTCTGGAGCCCCCAGCACAAGGATGTGGGGCTATTAGAGTGGGTCCAGAGGAGGGCCACAAAGACTATCAAGGGGCTGGAGCATCTCTCGTGTGAAGAAAGTCTGAAAGAGCTGGGGATGCTCAGCCTAAAGAAGAGAAGGCTCCAGGGAGACCTCATTGCAGCCTTTCAGTCCTTAAACAGGACTTATAAAAAAGATGGAGAACAGCTCTTTGCTCCATCAGATGACAGAACAAGGGGAGATGGTTTTAAACTAAAAGAGGGGAGATTTAAATTAGAGGTTAGGAGGAAATTCTTTACTCAGGGGGTGGTAAGGCACTGGAACAGGTTGCCCAGATGGGTTGTGGATGCCCCATCCCTGGAGGTGTTCAAGACCAGGTTGGAATGAGGCCCTGAGCAACCTGCTCTAGTGGGTGGCATCCCTGCCAATGGCAGGGGGTGTTGGAACTAGATAATCTTTATGGTTACTTCTAACCCGAGCCATTCTATGACATTCTATGATATACACATTGGATCAGTAACAGAACCAGTCATGAGAGATGACTGTGCACTAGCAATCACTGCTGAGCACTAGAAACAGGCCTAGAGAGTGAAACAATCAGTGATGTGGACTCAACACCTACATTATTTGTATTTCTGTGGGTTTTGCTGTGGACAGGCTTAAGACTGGTCCCATGGGCTGGTTGCCCTTTGGAGGTTGGAGCAGCATAACTTCTGGAGAGCAGTCTGCTCTCCAAGGCTGTTATTTTAGGGTTTTCTTCTGAAGTGTGGTCCTGATTGAAATTAAAACATTATTATACACCTGTCTCATCTGAATGTAACATCTTACT
Source organism: Nettapus auritus (assembly GCA_011076525.1). Taxonomy (NCBI): domain Eukaryota; kingdom Metazoa; phylum Chordata; class Aves; order Anseriformes; family Anatidae; genus Nettapus; species Nettapus auritus. Next base: position 188,883,605 of record CM021765.1, read on the forward strand.
TAAACAATTAAATGATGCATTCATTTTGCTATTAATTATTGAACTATGAACTTTTCATTCTTTTCTGTGCAGGCTCCAATTTATATGTGAAAGTTGCACAAAGTAAGTTCAGAACAACACCGATCTTTCAAGAAAATCTGTGAATGCTTATTCCTGAATCCTGAAACACCTTGCTGGAGTGTCAGTAAACAGGAGAAGTCTTATATTTCAGATATACCAGAGATCCTAGCAGCCTAGCTATATGTTTAGCATGCAGGCTTTTCAGTTGTCTTCTCCAGGCATGTATCTTGCCAGCTCCTACACAGATAGATGGGCTTGAATCAGTTGTCCATGCCGTGTCATCTGGTATGACTGTGGTACTCTAAAGCACACCAGAAGTCCTCACAGGGCTGATAGGAAGTGTGGGAGACCTGTGCTCTTTTGGAGCAGCACTTGGAAGCCAAGAGTGATACCACAGGATACCTCAAATGTTGTTAATACCACTGCATCACCCTGAAACTCATGCAATTAGCAATGCTGAAAACAGTAGGGTATGACTATGAAATACGACTGCATGCTACTGCAACATAAAATAACACCTTATGGTGATCAAGGTTCACCATGCAATCAAATGAGTGGTTAGTAGGGATTTGTCATGTTCATGACTGTCAGCGTCTTTTTTATTTATGCTTGTTTCTTTTGTATCCTCTGTTAGTAGCTATTAGCTATTATTATTATTATTATTATTATTAATAAAGGAAATCTCCCTCAGTTTGATAACCCTTTACTAATCTATAAATTTGCAGTGTCTTATTTAGAGCAGCATAGTTCTAGTGCTGGATTCTAAGCCTTGCCTACCTCTTTTTCTTTTTTTCTTTTTTTCTTTACTTCCGTTCCTTTTTTTTTTTTTTTTTCTGGTTAGCAGCAGTTTACTGTTTTAAGAAAATGATTTATTCTAAAAAACAAAACAAAACAAAACAAAAAAACTTTTTAAAACACATTGTCATTAGTATTCTGTTAAAATTAGAGTACATTTGTTCCCTTGCTAGGACATTTGCTTCATAAATCAACCACTGAGATACTGTGTAATAGCTTTTTAGTGTTTGTAATAATCTAAAATAAAAGTATGAACATCATGAAGATTGAAGACTTCTGTGATGCTCTTTGGACATTCTTTAGTGATACAAGAAGTCTATACAAAAACTTTTTAAACATATTTGATTTTTAAAATGTGTTTTCTAAAAGCAGAACATCCATTTATTTGCTTCAGTTTGGCTTTTCCTCAGTCTAGTATTGATTTTAGTGAAGTACTGCTACCCATCAGTAGATGTTAGATTTAAGTACCTCCCTGAAGCTTGGCATATGCTTATATGTTTCTCTGAGACGGGATGAATTGTCCTGAATACACCAAAACTTAAGGATTTGATCAATGATAATATTATTTCCTCTCCAAAGATATATTCATTACAGAAAGGCTGTGTGTTGACTCTTCCATCAACTGGACAGATCAGAACATGTTTAAATTATTTCCTACAGAAAAGATAATAGAATTTTTGTTATGACTAGCAAGTGATAGGCTCAAAGCTCTAGTCAATCATTGTTATTAATGACAGAATCAAACAGATCAGCATGTTTGGAAAGTGTCAGGCTGGCATATTTCATTTTCTATGAAGAGTAAATGGAGTGAGACACTTATTTGCGGCATACTTCACTTCCACAGCAAATCCAAACAATGGTGACATTAAAAAATATATATTTTTGCAATAATAACATTACAAAATCATCTAGCCTTGATATGAGTAGCAGAGGCTATAATGAATCCTTATTGTTATCTATGGGAATACTGGATTTGTTTTAAACTGCAATACGTTTGTTAAATGTACCATAAAAGCACTGTTAACCAAGGTTTTTATTTTTCCATTGTAGCAGCCTGGTTTGATGAATTTTCTTGATTAGCTCAGGAGAACTTTATATTAAAATTAGGTGAGTCTTGCAAGCAAAGCTAGTAACATGCTCAGAGTCATTACAGATTGGTTAATATGGGGAATTAGCAGATCTATCAGCTAGGAAGAGGTATCATTTACTTATTTAATTTCATTTACCTCACACCCAAGATCATGGTAACTGGCTCATTAGTGAGCTTAGAAAGAACTTGTCATTGCCAAAAATATGTACTTTGTTTTGTTGCTCGTCCCATGCTTGTGATGTGTTTCCTCTGCTGTACACGCACATGAGGGCAGAGCCATGATGCAGAGCCTGCTCCCTCGCACCCTGAAGTGCTCACATGGGAGAGGGCTGCCTGCTCCACTAGGGGAATGGCAAAGTGGGTTCTGCCAGCCCTAACCTGCTCTGACCCGTCTTCTTCCCTAAAAGGGGTGACCTGGGAGAAGTGCCTGGCCTCTCGGGGAGAGGAGGCAGAGAGGAGTCCAAAATGAGACCTTCGTTGCAAGGCTGAAAGCAATAGGAAATGCAGACTGTAAAGGCATCATTGGAAATATCTCATCTTTCTGGAAGCAAGAGCATAAATCAGGGCAAGAAGAGAAAAGACAGAGCCAATTCAGGACCTAGAAACCAGAATTCCCTTGGAAAGACAGATGTGAATTTAATCCCCATGGACCAATGACAGCTAGAGCCCACATTTATTCAGGCAAGCGTACAGCAAGAGTACTATGTAAAACACTGCAGGTTGGTACCCCTGCCATATATGTCAAACAAGGGTGTCTGAGAGTGAGAAATCAGTGCTGTCCATGCCAGCAGGTGTACTAGAAGGGCACCCCTCCTGTGAGGCTCTGTAGGGTTGGAGTCTGGGCTTTACTGCTTTTCTGTTTCCCAGTGTGTCTTAGGAGGTTGGCCACTATGGGCCCCAGCTGGAGCACCTCTGCGATGTGTACACAGGCACCCTCAGTGTGTTTAGGATCAGCAGGGAGATGTGCAGGGAGCTTCTGTGCTCCTGCCTACTGTGTGACCCCCTACCTCCTAGCTTGCAGATTAAGACTTGTGCTGAAGGGGTGCTCAAGTCCTCTTTTAGGTGTCTAACTCCTTTCTTTGAAGTTGGATCTTGATTCTGTCTGTCTAATTGGAATAATAATCAAAGAGATTATGACTTTGTGTAGATCACTTCTCAAAAGCTGTACTCTGAAGAATGGAGAGAAAACGTATGCTGACAAAAACCAACTTGGTTCAGTTCCGTAAATCAGTGACAGCAGGACAACTAAAGGATGTTATAATAAAATCAGTGTGTACTTTGTAATGTAGTTACCATCATGCAGCCCATACTATAAATGGCAGGCTACTGAACGACATTCTCCATGTTGTCATGCATTTTAACTCCCTAATTAGGCTATTCAATTTGAACTACAGAACCAGCAGTCTCTGGATTTTTAAACCCCTTGGCTAATGGAATAGATGGCTTCAGCACTGTCCTAGGAGACAGAAGACATGCTACAGGCTGTGCCAAATTAACTCCATTTCTTTAATTTAAGGGGCACACAATTGCTGCTGTATGGAACCTAGTATGAAATTGGACATGGTTGGCTAACAGTAATGATATAATTTCTCATTTTTGCTTTATTATGGCTGCTAAGTGCAAATTTACCTTCAGAGTTCAGTCAAGAGGAAAAATATCGACAATATTAGCATCTGAGGGAAAGTATTCTTTTAGCAATTCTTTTTCTTCATTAGTTGCTTTTTGAAGAGACTTAGTTTAAAGAAAATTAATTGTTTCTCTTCTATGGCTGCAGAGATTATATTTTATAATTTTTCTTTGAACATTTATAATCTTTTAATGGCTGTTTTTTTCCAGACAATGTGACAATAATTGCTAGATTAAAAAAGAACAGTTTGATCAAGCTTGAATGCTGGTTTGATCCTATTTCCATTGAAGTCAGAGAGACTTCTTCAATAGGAAAAGAGCTAGAGTTGGAATTTGCTCTATGATTGTTTTCTCCTGCCAAATCCTCTTTCACTCATCCAAAACAAAGACAAATTCCACATTCAATCACAGTGCTGTAAATGTGGCATAACTGCATTGACTGAGTGGGTTTATATTTTTTATAGATCTGTATAAATGAGAGATGTATTTGTCCTAGTTCGATTAATGCTTCTTGTTAGGGAGGCAATGTACTATATAATTGGCTCTATCAATAAGACTTTCCCAGTATTAACTTCTTCTTTAGTCTATGTATGGAAACGGAATATATCATATTCTCTAACACATATGAAATGTACAGTATTCCCCCCAAAAATGTTTTTCTTTGGCTGGAGCTTTTCATCTTTCATCCTGAAATTAAAAAATAGTAACAAAGTACTAATGGATATTGCTATCCATTGCTCGTTTTCTGTTCCTTAACTGTCCTCGGTGTTGTGACTGCTGACAGAATCACAACTGTTTGGAGGGTTGAATCCTAAAATAAGAAGCATACACAAGGTGTTGTCTATTTTTTATAGTACCCACAAGGTGCTATAGATAGAAGGTCTACAAACACAGCATTTGCATTTTAGAAAACTCACAATTGCCTAATAAAGTGGAAAGTGAAAAATAAGAAGATGATAACAGATCAAAGAACAGCAAAATCAGTAAAAATTTCCATGCTCATAGTTACATTGAAGGTGGGATTTTTTGCTTGAAAAAAAAAAAAAAAGTAGTGTAGGTAATAAATGTTCTCTGCTATAATCAAAAGAAAACAGAAAAGGAGAGGGTCTTTTCTGGACAGAGGAGAGCGTCAATATAAAATCTTGGAAAGAACCTTTATATTGTTTAACTTTGCGGAAAATCAGTTTTGAGTGGGTGCTGTGATAATCTGGGAGCTCACAGGCAATCTTATTTACTATATTCTATAGCCAAGAACTTACTTGGCATGGATTTTTCATATGACCTTTGACATATTTATTTTTACTGCGGTATCTCCAAACAAGAAGGGACCATGCTTAAACCATGCTTAGAAATCTAGAATAAATTCCAACAATAAAAAAGGGACAAAGATTTTTTGTTCTGGTAAATTCTGATATGCAAAATAACTAAGGATGACGTTGATTTTTTCTTCTTCACTCCTTTTTCATGTTTTGCCAGATTTCTCTATATTTTAGCTCTTTGGTTCTTTCACATCTCTATATATGTGTTCCAAGAATTTGTGCAACATTAATTAAGCTTGCTTATGCTTCCTGATCTTATTTGTGAGGGAAGAGCCATTACTGCTTATTATTTAGATATTATAACACTTTCAGGAAGTTTAAACTATTCATCTTTACAAAAGGAATACAAAATTTAATTCTGATTTGAGCATACCATTTCAAACCACCTTGGTTCTCATTAGGGTTTTGATAATCTAATGTTAGATTCATTACCATCTAAAATTATTGCAATCTGCTGCCTTTTGTTTTGATTCAAAGTCCATAATTGTGCCACATGATGTCAGTAATTATTGAGGCTGCTTTGGGATATGGGAAGATATGCAAAGATATGGGAAGAAAAGATGATCAAGACAAGTTTATATCTGTTACATGGCTGTACAAGTGCGTCAGAAACTACATTTTATTTATCTGTTTATTTATCTGTTTACACTTGATATTGCGTAGGTTCCAGAAAAGGAGGAATTATGCTGGAAGATTGGGAAAACAAATTAAATATAGTCTTGAATCATTCAAGATAGAAAGGAAAGGACTCCTGACATCAAGCTGAAGCTTCTATTGTATTGAATCCTTCTTTATTCCACTTTCTTTTTAATACAGTATGGAACCCTGTATGTATGTATGGAACCCTATCTTCCCCGTATGGAATCTGATCTTCTGTGGAACACAGAATAAAACAAACACTGATACCTGCTGAAAAAAAAAAAAAAAAAAAAAATGTTACTGACTCCAAAGCATGTTACAAATTATATAATTTAAAACACACAAAAATGTTTACTGTTCCTAAATAGATATCCAATTTATTAATTTTCTCTCTTCTTCTTAAATGAATAAAGCTATCTTTCTGCCCAAAGAGGAAAATAAAGTAAATTTCATTGCTACTCTTTGATTTCATAATCCTTGTCATGATCATGTCACTCCTGATATGAAATTCTGCAAAGAGTATAAAGGTGAAATACCAATCCAAAATAATTTACTAGAACAATGTAAGATTACATCACAATGTGATCCATCATTAAAAAAATATATATATATAGCTTTTAGGCAGCCTAATAGGACACAACATTGTGGGTAATGTTTTGTATTTGTTAGTTTTGTAAGGTTAAATAAAACAGTGGATACGACAACCAAGCTGTGCAGGTGTGATGGTGAGTGCTGAACATGAAGTATTTGAAAGGCCCTAATTTTCATCCCATGAAATTTTATTTCTATTAAAAAGCTCTAGTGTTGGTGGCCAGAAACAGTCACTTTTGAGAATTTTGGTCATTTGCTTATTTTAGTTTTTTTTTATTATTATTATTATTATTAATAATAATTGATGTTATTATTGTTATTATTATTGTTGTTATTGTTGTTATTATTATTATTATTATTATTGCAATCCAGTACTTATGACCATCTTCCTTTTAGAGGCATGTGTTCTCTTGGAGTCAAATGAGACTAGTTCTTAGAGTAACTAGAAACAGTCTCTGGCTAGAGAAGCAATAGAGAAGATCTTGTGCCTTTTAGTTGCAGATCCACTGAAAGGACTTCCTATGCTCTGCAATTGGAAGTAGAAAGAAATAGGAGAATTCTGTAAAATGTCAAAATTCTGGAGAACATTCATACTTCTCAGAGCACTTAAAATTAAGGATTAAAGAAAATCAAGCTGAAACTTGGTGAGAAATGTTTTTCCTTTTGTCTTTTGCTTGAAGAATGGAAAAAGCTTCAAGTCTGATGGCAGGTCACAGTCAATTTGTGGAAAGGGCTATAAATCAAGTGCTGCTTTATTACACCACTGTACATTTGGAATAAGTTCGATTTCTGCAGTGGGCAGTATTTTAAATTCATACTGCTGAAAATGAGGTCATCACTTTTCATGAAATCACTAGCTTAAGAGGAAAGACAGAGTTTAATAATATGAGGAAAAAATAAATAAAATGAAGAGAAAAAAAGTTTAAATCAAATGTCAAGAAAAAAAATGTTTAAATCAAATGTCAAGAGATTACAATAAATAAACTAGGATTACCAGTCTTCTTTAGCCCTGGTTTAAACACTGCCAGTTATCGTCAATGATATGAAAAAAAAAAAAAAAGGAAAAAAAGAATCAAGGCAGGCTCTGGAGAGAAGTATGAAAACTGAATAGTGTTAGAAAAGCAAGTTCCCTTTCCAGATTAAAGAGTTTTTTTGCCAAACAATACAGAGAGCAGATTGTTGTTGATTACCAGTATGTGAGAAAAGATATTTGGAAATTGGCCTCAGATCACGTGGAGAAGTCAATAACCAAGTACATGAAACTAGGTTTTCTGAAGGCAATTAGAAAACCCTGAAATGCTATGAGCCAGAGTAAAAACTCTTCACTTCCACTGTTGAACAAAGACTAACAACAGTAATCTCACTGAAGAGTTCGCCATCTGCTTTTATAAGAAAGGGGAAGCAATTAGTGGCTAAATCAGAACCAGATAACAGAACATAAAAAACAAACAAGCAAACAAAACAACAACAACAACAACAACAAAAACCTGCTTTGAAGCAAAGTTGAGAACCTCTCACTGCAAAGCTTAACATGGGGAAAAGACCTGGGTGCTGCTGTTCCATAGCTCCCACTGTAACTTTGTTGTTAGCATCCCATGGCTGATTATTTTGTTTTCAACCTATGTCACTTTGAATTCCTGATCTCTTCCTCCCTGTCTCAAGCAGCAGCTTTTAAGACTTCTTCAGGATAGCCCTCAGAAGAAAACAAACAAACAAACAAAATCCAACAAACTCACAGAAACAAGCACTTTCCCTCAGCAACAAAATACATCAGCAGCCATAGGGACTTAGTCTAGAGTATCTGGTATTGATTGGTCAACAGCAGATAGAGGGCACGGGAGTAGGAGGACCACAGGCTAATCTAATACGGCAAATTTCATACAGTAATTGTTGTGTTATCACAGTATCACCACAAAAGTACCTTATCAGTCTCTTTTTAAAAAGAATACATAGTATTCCAAAGATGATGTATAAATAAGCACAAGAAAATCAATACTTTTGTATTAGGATATCGGCCTGGCTTGTCAAAAAGTGTGTAAAGCTAATACAGCTTGCCAGAGACAGGCTGTTCCTGGAACTGACTGTTTAACCAGAACAGCACAGTGGCAGCAGCACGAGAAAGTGTACCACGCAATGTTTCTGGTTTTAATAAGAAAAGTATAGTCTGATAGGTGTAGGTGTGGAGGTGAACAGTGGCTAACATGGAGTGGAGGAGGGGGAGGTCACTTTGGTGTTGCATCATACAGCTGAAGAAACCAAATCAGGTCCTGTTAGTGTCATGGCAGTAAGGTTTACTAAAGAATATCCAGTGGAAAGGAATGTCCAGGCTTTGAGATTAATTTTTGTAAGCATGCTGTGCTTCATTAGGAAAGAAAAATTTCTGTTCTTCCTGGCCCAAATATCACAAAACAAGATTTAATTAAAACATTTACAACCCAAACTTAATTTCAATCTGATAATATCAAACTATCAGTTAATTCCATTTTCTTAGTTTGTATTTATTAGGAAATATGCATTTAAGTAATACAACATTTCCACTCTAACAGCTCAGAGTATAGTGCCTCATGTGGTCAGTGTGACCTTTTAACGACCCAGCTTTATCAAAAATAATCCAAACTTCAAGTTCTTTAACCAGAGAGAGTTCTGCCATTTTGTATTTTTTTCCTTCAAAAGCTAATTTTACTTTTTCTTTTTCAAAATTTTTAAGCAAACAAAAATTACTGTAGACATTGTTTTCCTGTCAATAAGATTGAAAGTGTTTGTTTCAATAAAGATAAAGCTATTCACTTTAATATTTATCACTTTATTTATATTCATGATGGAATTGAAGTGGTTTGGATTTGAGTCTATATGGATACATATTGTATTTCAGCTTTTAGTTTAATTAATATATAGCCATGAAATATTTTGTTTTCCTTGAATATTCTGACAGAAAAAGATATAATGCCAGGATATTTATGACCACCTTTTGTCACTGTATTAAGGATACACCTACCAGTGTTATCTCAGGGATGGACTGTATTTGAAGGCGACTGAAGAGTTAGTTAAAGTCAGCATTGTTGGATCTGTGAGGCTGTAACAGCTTTGAATATGAAAATATCACCAAATGTGACAAAAAATGAAGTTAAAAATATATTTTTCAGATATATTGCTGATTACAATTCTCACTCCAGAAGGATTAGTTTGCAGGTTGATTACTAATGAACTTCAATGTTAGGGTTATTTCTAGAAGATTTAGTCTATTGCAAACTAAAATATTTGTAACAATCTTGTATCTCTAAAACTTACCCTTTCTTCTGTGGTCTGGTTTTAGTACAAAATTAGGAAATTCGTCTAACAAGTATGTCCTGATAATTACAAGTTAAATGTTTAGACACTGTGATCCAGCTATGTTGTTGTCCTTCTTTTGTGAAGCCCAGACAATTCTCCTGACTGTGGTGATTTACACATGTGAAACAGATTCAATGTTGCTCTGCAACAGAATTTAGCTTTCTGGTGTTCTTTCTGAAGTTAGCAATACAGCTATGGGAATATGAAAGCTCTTCTTTGGCAATCTTTCTCAGAACAAACTTTAATTTAATTTTTCTGTTGACTTCACTGGTTAGCTGCTTGTATGAAATACAAGCATTAGGATGTTGTAAACCTTCATGATAAGCAGAGATGGTGTATTTTATGTATGGTCATCGACGTTCAAATAGTATACAATGTTTTAGCATAGAGAAGAACTTGTGGCAGACTTTTCTCTATTAAATTTGTCTGTTTAGCAATTTATGTCACTAGGTCAGGTTTTTTACTGTGGCGACCTAGCTATAATTGAAGTACTTTGGTGACCTGTGGTCATTTAACATGTTTCAGATGTGTTTTCTGTGAAATATAAAGGTATTTTAGATTGATTGAGGGGCCATCAACCAAAGCAGAAAGCAGAAAAAGAGATTTTATTCTTTCATCTTTTCACAAATCACTAATCCATCAGAATGAGTTTTGGTAAACAATGACTTATTTTTTTTTTGCTCATTGAGCAAATGGTGTTATTTCCTTTGTGTGGGAAGAACAGGGGGAAAATGGCTAGTTACACTGTTTAGCTATCACAAATGTTATCAGAGAGTTGTTTACGCCAGACTATTTTAATTTATTATAATCAACTGTCACAATATATTCATACTGTATATGTTGGTAGATGTAACCCAGAATCTTGTTTCCTCCAATAAAATGAATGAAATGCAAAATACAGGAATGTATTTTGATCATTTGAGAAAGGAGAGATTTTCCATTTTTTTAAAACTACCTGTCCTAGAATGTGCTGCCATCAGTTACAGCCTCCCTATTAGCTTCATTGAACTCAGATTAGGCCTTTTCATTGCTACGGACCAGGAGCACCTCTCCCAGAGAGCCAGGCATTTCTAAAGCTGTTGGAAACATTCTTTAAACAAAAGGTAATGTTCTACCTTGTGGGAGCATTTGTGTCTTAATAAAGAAATAGACTGTCGTTGGTCTGCTTTTCCGTTCCATTTCTTCTTACCTGAAACTGGGAAATTGTCTTTATTTCCTCTCTTCTCCTCAGTAAATGTGAACTGTCTAATTTACAAGACATGTTAATACAGGAGCAGTTTCTCCTTTTTGAAAAAAGTCTGATGATCTCTGAATAATCCCATTGATTTAAATCAAAAGACTGTTGCATTGTGATTACTAAATTTTGCTGTTGCTTATTTTGGTGATTATTCTTTTGATGGAATACTGTGCACGAATAGATTATTTGGGAGAACTGGCTTATTTTTACTTATAATGACTTTATAAATAAACTGTATGATCACACACGAGAAGCTGAGGTCCTGTCTTTTGCATTATCAGTGCATCAACCAGTGTCATTTTGAGGGTCAGAATTTTATTTCATAGAACCTTCAGAATGAAATAACATTTAATATTCCTTAAAGTGCTGTACATACTCTTAATGCTTTAGTAAGACATCATGCAAAATAATAAAATTATTAAAATTAAGCATTCTGAAGGACATCATGTCTAGCCAAATATTGCAAGCTACATTTGAAAACTATGTAAAGATTTATATTTTCTTTTATGTGTGTGTTGAGTACCATAAAATAGTCAATACTCAGAAGAGAGTATGGGTTGGGATTTCCAGAGTAAATGTAGGAAAAATCTACATTTTAGTACACCACTACAGTGTCAGTGCAAATTAATTGAAGACAAAAGTGTGTATTACTAGGCCATGTTGCTTGTTGAATCCAAGTAGATCATGACTTCTGCACAAGGAGTTGAGTGTTTATGAACGTGTCTGTGTGTGTAAATGAAATAAGCCTACACTATGTAATTTTTGTTAGTCAGTGTCAGGCTGTGTAAAGCAAAACACAAATAAAGAATGAAAATGCAGTGCAGCTAGTGAAAACACATGTGCCAGAAGTAGGTACCATAGGTACTTACAAAACAGCCTTATGGTGAATCATCACGACAGAATGCTGCAGACTTCCAGGTAAAAACTAAGGTAAATTAATTTCCAATTAGAGTATCTGTTTTCTTTTAGATTCTTCTCATTGTGTCTTTTTCATTCTAGGACAGGATCCTTTGTTTTTTCTTCCAAGAGCTATTAAAGGAGGAGCTGCAAAGAGGCCCTGCTCCTGTGACCAGGGTTCAGTCAGGGTCTTTAATAACCCCAGCAAGGACTGGGGAGAGGCACTGGGAGATGCTTGCTGGTGACACTGCAAAACACATGCTGCTGGATTACAGCTAAGGATGTTGTTAGGAATCTCTTTTCTGCAACAACATCACAGGACGTAGTGCTGGTTTTAAACAGCATGATGAGCAGTAGGATCATCAACCCTTTCAATTTGCATCAACATTACACCTAGCCTGGATATATCTGGAAAACTTTTGTCAGTCACCCTTCCTGAGTAGTCCATGCCACGTAACTATTTGTAACTTTGAAAACACAGCTTTCTATCTCCATCAGACAGCATGGAGGACTGTTAGTTGAGTTTGATTGCCTTTGTTGAGATGATTTATGTAATGAGGCTGCTGAATGTGGAGCAGTAATATAATCAGCGCCCTGCTCTCAACAGTGGCAGGATGTCTTCAGCTCCTGGAGGAATTCCCTTCAGATTTTCATGCACTTAGACTTCAAAACGATCATCTTACAATATTTTTTTTTTCTTTTTATTTATATCTGTCTATATAAATGTATTTACAACACAATACAGTGGGACTTGTTTAAAAACTTTCCAACCAATAGTGTGGGGGACTCGGCAGTCATGAACGAGAAGGGAGGTGCTCCTGACTCTTCTGAAGGGAACAGCAATACAGTGGGTGAGATTTTGAAAGGCACCTCGATCCTGTTCCTAAAACTGACTTTTGACATCCGGATTTTATGCTTAAAGGCTTTAATACTCAAAGAATCATAGAAGTATAAATGCTGATTGGAGTGCTCCAAATTAGCTCCAAATTAGGTGCAGGTCAGGTTTTGCATAAATTGCATGAAGTTGGTCCTGTCAGTTTGTACAGACAGCTTCAAAATAGCTTCACTTAGTCTTTCAGCCTGTGAAGGGTAAGCTGGCCCTGATCCAGAAGCCAGGTAGCTGTGTTAGCATCACGCTGTGCTTGAGCAAGTATTTTCTGCTTCTCAGCAGGGCTCTTCAGCTGAGGCAGAGCACTGTGCTAAGGCGGTCCTGTGACTGCTGGGGCTGGGCTGGCTGTGTTCTGCCCACTCACAGCAAGTACTGACCAAATGTGCAAACCTCCCCTGAGGTATCTGTGGACAGAAATCTGCTAGCTGACTGAGAGCTTCCTAAGGCAGCAGTTCTTAACATTAATAGGCTGATCACTTCACTCCTTCGCTCTAACTACTGGACCTACCATTTGCATCCATACACTTGCCCCATCCCTGTGCACTTGAAGGACCAAGCTACATCCAGGCTTTGGTGGTATTTAGTATTGCTGGGCAGCAATACTGTGCAACTAAAACCTTGGGAACAACTTTTTCTCCCTCCTTGTCAGCCTAGGTCATAGAAACTCACTTTAACTGTTTTCTTCATCTTGCACTAGAATAATAAGGCAACTGAGACAGTGTCTTGATTTTAAAATACCACCTTTCACCTAATTAATTTAATTTCCTTTGTTACTATTTCAAGGAAAAATAAATTAATTGCATAGAACAAAATGGAAGCTAAGCAAATATTTTACCACATAGAAATGTGCATATTCACTACATCCTGGCTGTTCCTTCTCGCATTCCATATTCTATTTATAACTAAGTTAAAGGCATTTGATTTTTATTTCTTGATGGGTTATAAAATAAATGCATTGTGGAATTTTGGAACTATTAATGCATTCTTCCCAAATTCAGATCTTGTACATGGCCTGAAAGAGACTCCACATGAAGATTATGTTTTACTGGTTCAGGTCAAATATAGTAACTAAAGAAAGTTGTGGATGAAAGGTCTACTCATGGTATAATGCACTGTGTTGAACATGCTGAAAGAAATTTAATAATTTTAAGAAAAATACAGAAAATTTAATTTTAAAGGTCTGGTACAATTCCTACTACAATCAGCTAGATGTGTTTACAGTGACCTCAGTGAAAACTGGAATGGCTCTTTCTAATTATATCTAACATCAGAATGATTGGACTGGGAAAAGCAGAAATTTCTTGTCATGGTGTTCTGAAAATTCATACTGAATAGAACATACAAATCCTAAAGGAGAAAAATGTCTGCAAGCTAGATATTGAATGGTCTAAAAGATCTTTTAATCACAGGATTTTAAAGATACTAGGCTGGTGATGAAATGTCACATCTCCTAATGGTTGCTATATATACCTGTTCTGCACCGATCAAAAGGGAAAGCTACTTCTACTGCTCATTGTCTGCTGTTCTCATGAATACACAGATATTCTCATTTAACCATTTCCTTACATTTTTATAAAAAACTATTTCCACAAAGAAATAAATTAACCTGGAAAGATATTTAGCAAAGGATACCACAGAATGAGCAGGAGCACTTTCTTGGTGCTTAGATAGCTGGGATGGGTCATGTTCAGATGAGAAGCTTTTCCTAGGAACTGCATACTACTAATAGAACGAATATGTGCAGGACTGATTTGTGCACCTGTGTGGTGGTTTTACCCTGCTGGGCAGCTGAACACCACCACAACCATTCTCTCAACCCCTCTTCTCAAAGGAAAAGGGGGAGAAAATCCAGTGGAAAGAGCTTAAGGGTTGAGATAAGGACAGAGAGATCACTCAACAATTATCGTCATGGGCAAACCAGAGTCAGCATTGGGAGATTCGTGTAATTTATTGCCAAAGGATAACAGACTAGAGCAGTGAGAACTAAAAGCAAACTAAAAACACCTTCCCACCATCCACCCTCTCCCACCTCCTCCCCCCAGGCAGCACAGGGGAATGGGGAATGGGGGCTGTGGTCAGTCCCTGACACTGTCTCTGCTGCTACCTCACAGTCCCTCTCTACCCCTGCTCCCCATGGGGTCTCTCCCACGGGATGCCGTCCTTCCCGAATTGAGCCTGCGGGGGCTGCCCACAGGCTGCAGCTCTTCAAGAACTGCTCCCACATGGCTCCATACCATGGGGTCCATCCCCCAGGAGCAAACTGCTCCAGCACGGGTCCCCCATGGCTGGCAGTTTCCCCCAGGCCCCCTGCTCCTGTGTGGGCTCCTCTCCACGGGCTGTAGCTCCAGCCCAGGGCCTGCTCCTGTGGGGGCTCTCCATGGGCTGCAGCCTCCTCCAGGCCACGTCCACCTGCTCCACCGGGGGCTCCTCCACAGGCTGCAGCGTGGAGATCTGCTCCATGGGGGACCCATGGGCTGCAGGGGACAGCCTGCTCCACCAGGGGCCTCTCCACGGGCTGCAGAGGAACTTGTGCTGCATGCCTGGAGCACCTCCTGCCCTCCTGCTGCACTCACCTTGGGGGCTGCAGGGCTGGTCCTCTCTCAGGTCTCACCCCTCTCTCCCAGCTTCTGTAGCACAGCAGATTTTCCCTTTCTTCAATCTGCTCTCCCAGAGGCCCACCCAGTGTCGCTCATGGCTGGGCTCTGGCCAGCGGTGGGTCCCTTTTGAAGCCATCTGGAGCTGGACCTGATCTGATCTGGGGCAGTTGCTGGGCTCTGCTCACAGAGGCCAGCCCCACATACCCCCTGCTACCAAAACCTCACCACGTAAACCAAATATACAAGCTGCTCTAATCCTGTGTTGAAAACTGTAGGAACTAATCCCAGAAGTAACAATTCTCTGGCAAATGGGAGCCTTTCTATTACTTTCAGAGTGCACTGGCACATTCCTCTATAATTGTGCCTGGTTGACATTGATAGATACCACTAAAAATCTGTCTTTAACAAACTTACAACTAACAGTTTTCAGTTATAAAGGCCTTTGCAGGCATAAGGTCATTTAAGTATTGATCACATGAATGCATGAAGTTTTTTTGGTTTCAACCAGGCAGATAGTCTTGCTGGTGTTACTTGTGTCATCCTGAGTATAAAGTCAAGAATTTTGTACTGTAAGTTGAGTGGAAAAGGAATGGTGCGATTTGGTGTGTTTGCACAACGTTTAGAAAGAAAGACCCAATTCAGAGTAGGGTCTCCAGCATACTTTCAGCTCCTTAATTTTTTTTCCACTGGCATGACTGTACAGTGCTGTATGGCAACTGTTCCACTGAAAAAAATGAAGGCCTAGATGTATGGAACAGGATGAATTTTAAGCTCTAGGAAGGACTGAGCCCCTCCTTCAGTTTCTTTCAGTCAGCTACAACTGTTGCATAGTTCAAATATTCTTGACTTTTTGTTAAATAATTCAAAATGAATTGAAAGGTCTTTGATGCTGGGTTTGAGTGATGCAAACAAAAGATAAAAATAAAATGACATGTTTAATTCAAAATCTCTTTGAAATGCAATCAAATTATTCTTATAATTTATATTTGACGTATATCATAAAAAGATTTCTCTGTGAGTGCTTTGACCTTTTGTAAAATTTTGTCAAGTGGAATGTACTGGGTACATTCACCCCTTGCTCTGGGTGCTGGTCACTACACTATTCTGTGTGATAATTTCCAAAAAAAAAAGAAGAGAGACGGGGTTTCAAAGAAATAGTTGAGAAGACAATGGTACCTAATGATGATACGTTATCATCAATTCTGAAGTGGAATTTTTTTGCTCTTAATTCAGCACATCCACAGCTGTCTGTTTAAAGGTAGATGTGCTAAGGAGCTGATGAGCACAATCAAAGCCAGAGGTGAGCCACAGCCTTGCCATTATATGTGTAAAGTTTACGCCCATGGACACCCACCCAGATGCTGGCCAGGCTGTGGTACAGCTCTTGGATTTGCTCTTAGAGCAGGGGCTTTGGAGTTTTCTTATCCTCTCCAGGAGTCAGGAAGTGAAACTTCCTGGCCAGGAACTTCCTGGCCAAGCAAAATACGTTAATATGTTGCTTTGAGGCTTATAACTTTACAACAAGATTTACCAGATTTTCTTTTGATCAAGTACATTTTAAGAGTTACTCACAGAAGAAACCTTTGGAAGTCAGGGAATGACTGTTATAAATGAAAATCCATAAAGTTCTGTTAATATTCTTCAAATAGAAGTAGGAGAATAAATAAATACAGAAAAGCATTGTATTAGAGACCATACCTATTAAATTGGCATAATTATTTCAGGTAAACTAATTGTAACAAGTATGATTTTTACCTCTGTGAATTTGGCAAACTGAACATGCATTTATGTGTGTCATCCTCCACCTCACAGCCTCATTAGACTAACAGAGACATGTTTGAACTGAAGAACCAACTTTTCAGAAAGCTTTAATGACTTTCTCAAATGCTATGTTCTTGTTTTCTCATTCTCCATCCCTTCTTAAAAATGGAAAGAAAAATGCAACAAAAATAACTCATTTTTCCCTCAGGAAAGACTTATTATACAAAGTAGTTTAACATACGTTCATTGGAAACATAGTTTAATTCTATTCCATTTATCTTAATAAACATATATAGAATATTAAATATGAGAATTTTCCCTTACAATTTTGTTGGTTTGGCCATGTTGTAACCAAACTGTGATAGGGTCATTAGTACGAAAACCTGCATTTTGCTTTGGTGGAAATGCAAAATTAATATTAATGTGTGGTTTGAGGGTCTCCTGTTTGGAACACTTTTATAGCTACCACGGTTGTCAGAGTTCCTTTTGAGAAGTAGGGCTTCTGGTTTTCTGGACTCTTCTTAAAGGCTTTTGGCTGACTTACAGTTACATGAAAAAATTGTGAAATAACCCATAAGTTGGAGCCTCCTCAGAATCTACAGCTACTCACAGCAGTTTATCCTTCTGTCTACTTTAAACTTTATATCAAGAATATAAATCTCGCTGAGAAGTTGCATGGGGCTTCTCAAGTCCATAACTTCAGGAGCTATGTGTTGGTCTACAAACAGAATCTTTATTTTCTAAAACTATGATCCATGTAAAAGCCAGGCAAGCTCCACTGGGTTGCTAAATGCTAAATAATAATAATAATAATAATTAAAAAAAAATCTGATCAGAGGATTTGGAGAAGAATTTCACGCTAAACAAATGGGCATTTCCCAGAAAATTGTTTTCATTGCTCTGTTCCTGACCAATACAAAGATATTATCAGTATTATTGTTATTGTTATTGTTGTTATTATTGTTATTATTATTTAAACCTGATGCTGTAAGTTTGTAGCCCTGTCTTGTTGGAATAAGGTGGATAGGACTACATATGCATTGCATATCCTGGCTTTTAATGAAGTAGCTGAGAGATGTGCTAATGATACCTAAAAACCTACTATGCTAATCCAAGTGTGTGTGACCTAACAGCGGTTTTAAGGCATTAAGTAGCGTTTCATACTTTACAATTAAGTAAAATTTCATACAAAATACAACATTCATGCTGCCATTCTATATTTACAAAGTATCTAACACACATAAAACTCCCTTTGGTTTGGGGACTGTTGCACATTACGTAACACTCCAGGGACTTCTATAAATAACCAAATATTTTTAACAGTCACTTTGTTGCTGTGTGGAATCATGTTCTTTTGACGATGCATTGAGCTGGAAATCCAAGCTTATAAGCAAATGCTCAGGGTTCTGCTTCAACAAGAACCTGAGAACATCCTGGGTTGTGCTGTGCAAACTCTGCCTCATTTATGCAGTTGCATTAAGCATCAACTGAAAAAAATATATATTTTTTTCATTTCTGTGGAGATTATATATATTTTTATTTGCCTTTTTTCAACAAAAGTGTATTGGAAGCTGGTATTTTGTTGTGATTCATTTATTGAATTTGGATGCTTTCTTTGTGCCTATAGATAAGATCCATTTTTCATTTGAATCTGATTTTTTCTTATTCCCACAAATCTTTCTCCACGGTTAGTTCTACTGCCTGTTACTTTGACTTAGCCCACTCTGCAAGCAGAGCTGGAGTATTGAGGAAGTTGGACTTGAGGTAATGACTTTTCCTAGTTCAAACAGCTTTTGAATATTTCCAGGGATGGAAAAACCTCCCTGGGCAACCTCTTCCAGTGTTCCATCACCCACATAGTAAAGAAATGCTTCCTGATATTTAGAGGGAACCTCCTATGTGCCAGTTTGTGCTCCTTGCTTCCATTTTGTGATTGGGCACCATTGGAAAGAGCCTGACTCCATCCTCTTTGCACACCCCCTTCAGGTATTTATAGACATTGATAACATCATGTCGTGCCTGAGGCTTCTCTTCTCCAGGCTGAAGCATCCCAGCTCTCTTGGCCAAACATAGAATCATACAGTGTACTGAGATGGAAGGGACCCACAAAGAAGGGTCAAAAGAGAGGTGCCACAATGTCTTCATCATCTTTGTGGTCCTTTGCTGGACACTGTCTGGTATCTCCATGTTTCTCTTGTACAGGGGAGCCCAGAACTGAACACAGTACTCCAGGTGTGGCCTCACCAGTGCTGAGTAGAGGGGAAGAATCATCTCTCTCAACCTTCTGGCAGCACTCCTCTTAATGCAGATCAGGATACCATTAGCCAGCTTTGCCACAAGGGTACATTGCTGGATCATGTTGAGCTTGGTGTCCATCATGAACACCAAGTCCTTCTCTGTGAAGTTTTTCCCATTGGATGTGTAGAACAGTCTGTCTTCTTTGCATTAGCTCTTGTTTGAATAATTTCATATCCCAGTCCTGAGAATTTTCTTCTTTGGGGTAAAACATCTTTTTTTTTTTTTTTTTTTTTTTTTTTTTTTTAATTT
>CM021765.1:188904014-188920486 GCA_011076525.1 Nettapus auritus
TTTTTTTTTTTTTTTTTTTTTTTTTTTTTTTTTTTTTTTTTTTTAAATGAGCTTGTGTTATTTATGAGCTTGTGTTATTTTCTTTGTTCCTTGAAATGTGTGATGGTGTTAAGACTTCTTTGTCATAAGTTGATTCTCCCCCAGTTCCCCAATCCTCTAATTAATAATATGCCTTTTAAAAAAGAAGGTCTGTTTATTGTCATTGACTTTGTTCATTGTATGAAGTCAAGCATGTCAGTGCAACTGTTTACAAAAGTGTGACACAGCACTCTGAGTTTCCTAACCCACTCATAATAAACAAGAACCCTAAAAACAGAAAGCTTTTATAACAATTCAGGAAGGATTATGTACTGATCAAAGTCAGAACAGAAGCTCCACTGAAATTTGTGGGAAGATTGCAGAGGATGCAAAATACATTGGCCAGGCCTAAGAGCAAAGAAAATTAATTCTTAAACCCTCAAATTTTTCTCAAAAATACTGCTTCATGTTCCCATTAGTATTTTGCAGAAGATCCATACTTAATCCTAGTGTGGTATGAACCAAGAGCTTGCAAAGCTGGGATAATGTGTTGAGGTAGCTGTTGGTGTACAGCACAGTAGGAGACTGTCTCCTGTTGTCAAACAGCAGCTTTAGAGTTTGCCAGTGTTCCCTGGGTGGGTCTTTTGGGAGAGGAAGGCTGGAAGAGTCCTGGAGCATCATGGACTTTTCTTTGCAGTGGGTTTGCAGTGAAAGTAAAACAGCAACAGTTTATTATTATTATTATTATTTCCTGGATCTACTTAGGATTTCACAGCAACATAATCCTGTAAAACATAAGATGCAATTACTAATTTCAAAATGTTCCCTGTTCCATTATACCACTAGATCAGAAAATGTCCTCTGAAAACAGTGGAATTATTCTCATTTTATTTTGTGAGAAGATAATTAAAGAGACAGGAATGCAATAAAATGTAGCAGTAATGAAATATAACAGGTGACAGAAGTGTTTCAGTCTTTCCCTGCTTACAAGAAAGATAGACGATGTAATCCTGATTGCCTGTAGGCTTATGGTCTGGGTGTAGAGCTGACAGCTCTGAGGAGCTGCCCAGAGGTGCAACTTGCTATGGCTAGCTTCAAGAAAACCCCATGTTCAATTTTGTTCAGTTATACTTTGAGATACAGAGAAGAGGCAAAACATGCCAAAGGAAAGAAAAGGAGATTCTGCTGCAGTTCAAGGCACACTAGAATAGGTCTGAATCATCTCTGAAACTTCTTTGGAAGGGAGAGGACTTTGTAAAGACTGAGCAAAAGGATGTAATCTTTGCTGTTTTCTGTTGCTGTGTCTTGTATGCATGTGTTTCCCCAGGTAAGCTGGGACAACTTTTTTCTGCTTGTCCTCTTGAAGAGGTTAGCAGGCTAGTTTGGAAAAAGAGAAAAGAAAAGGAAAAAAAAAAAAAAAAGAAAAAAAAAAAAAAAAAAAAAAAACTAACATCAAGAATCACTAAAATCACTAATATGACATGCAAAGAATGATAGAAAGTATCAACAATTCCTGTTAAGCAGAGCAATTGATAAAAATCTTCAGAAGGTAAAGTATGAAGCACTGAACATTTGATGCTACCCTGTTTCAGCTGAGATGGAGTTAATTTTCTCCATGGAGGCTGGTATGGTGCTGTGTTCTGGGTTTAGGAGAAAAATAATGTTGGTAACACACCAATGTTTAGCCGTTGCAGAGCAGCGCTCATGCAGAGCCAAGGACTGCTCAACTCCTGGTGCTGCCCTGCCAGCGAGGTACCTGGGCGTGCACAAGGAGCTGGGAGGGGACACAACCATGAGGGGACACAGCCAGGGGCTGGCCAAAGGGATGTCCCATGCAATGGAACAATAAAATGGGGAGCTGGCTGGGGGACAGCCACTCCTCTGGGACTAGCTTGGGATCACTCAGCAGGTAGTGAGCAATCACGTTATGCATCACTTGCTTTGTATATTCTTTATTATTATTATCATTATTATCATCATCATCATCATTATCATCCCTTCCTTTTCTGTCCTATTAAACTATCTTTATCTCAACCCATGAGTTTTACGTTTTTCTTTTCCAGTTCCCCATCCAACTGCGGCTGTGTGGTGCTTAGCTTTCTGCTGGGCTAAACTGCAACAGAGGCTTTTAGGAAACTGCGCAGTTCCATTGCAGATGTTTCTCAACATGCTGTAGAAACCCTCAACCCTGTTGAGGCAGGGGCTCAGCTCACTTGGGCAGAGGAACAGGCTATTATTAGTTAGGCATTTTACAGAATTGCCCTTGTCTTTCACTGCTTCTCACACAGAAGTCTCAAAATGTGTTATAGGGAGGTCAATATCATTGTTCCTGCTGTGCTGAAAGCAAAAATAAGCACTCAGAGTTGATAATTTGCCTGGGGTTACCCAGAGGCAGAGCAGAGGACTCCGGAGTGCCTGCTTACTGCGTTAGTCATTCGTTCAGTGTTCCCAGGGAACAATTCACTCAGGGAAGGTTGGCATAATATATTCACACAGATAGAGATCACATCAAAGAGTTTAACACCTAAAATTGACAAAAGAGAAGCAGGAGCACAGAGGGGTGCATTAATTTTCTTCTAGTCTCACAGCAGGTTGTTAGGAGAAGCATGGCTCCAAGCCAGGTGTCTTGCCTGCTGACAGGCCAGGCAAGCCAGGGGCCATGGTCACACTCTCGCCTCCTGAGCTGACAGCCTCTTTTCACCTGGAAGTGGAAGAGAGAAGTGATAATATGAGGTACATTTATTTTGTACACCAGTGATGTTCTGGACACAGAAAAAACGAAAAACTATCTGGAAAAGGCAAAAAAGCAAGAAGAAACTATAGAAATTCTGTACCGTGTATTTCACATTTAGTAATTTGCAATTCAGAGTTAAAACAATTTCACATGTGCTTTGACATCATGAGGCTGTATGCATGAAGAAAGCATCTATTCCCTTATGTGTTAAGCAGGGAGCCATATGTTTTAAAAATTAAAAAGAACAATTTGTCTCGGAGTAGTAAATTTGCCCAGATAGGTAGCTGATCAGCTTTCTCCCAGAGATTGCTGTCCCAGATCAGAGTTGAAGAAACAAGGCTTAGAAATGTATATATTAGTAGGTATGTGGGAATATAAATTTGGAAAATTGACAATTTTAATTTCTTTTATTTTTCCTGTATTTGCTGAGAACCCAGGCTGACATAAGAAGTTGGTTGTGCTGGGTTACTGGCAGGATAGGGTATGCTTCAATGGAAACAGAGGGACACGGGGACAGGACAGGCTTGTCCTCTTATTGGCAGTAGGATCTGCAATAACAGCATATTACTTGATGTAGGAAATTCCTAATAGAAACAGGAGCTTCCCTACTTCTCCCCCAGACATGGAAGGTCCCACACAGGAGTAGCTGTCAGCTCAGCACGAGCTTCCAGTCCTCTGGAATTAATCAAATTGTTATTACAGACACCTCTGGGTCCTCTGCCTGAGGTTTTCCTATTTTGCTTGGGAGGATTATGGATGGAAGGAGGATTAAACGATATATTGAATCATGTGAGGATGAGAAAATGTCTGCATGAAGCATGAAAGTGTGACTGGAGGAGACCTTTTTGTTTCAGAAGGGATTTTGTGGAATATAAAAATACAGAATTAAGACATTATAGTTCCTAACACTCATGAGAATTCTTTGCTTAGATGTGCAAGGTTTGTTTGTTGCATCTGTTTTGACTCTGAGATCCTTAGGTTAAAGACTGTGGGTTTTTTTTAGGTCACCTAGTGCAGTTTTGCCCTGCTCCTTGTGTACTCCTGGAACAAAAACATTAACAATGATTGTGTTCCATGGCATAGACTATGGGAGGCTGTGTTTACAACGACGGCTACTTTATCCTATTAAATTCTTTTCTGCTTAAGCAAAACATATTCATCTGAGTTTTTTTGTTTGATTGTTTGTTTTTAATACTACAATCAGGTGAAAAATAGTGCTTTACTTGACAGTTTTTCTTGTGTGACCTGAGTAAATCAATAAAAATCAGAGTATGTAGCCCCAAACTTGAAATATATCATTACAGTTTAGCTTCAATGTGCATTTCAATCCAGTATTTTTGTGCTGAACTGCTTTCCTGGTGCAAGGGGTAACAAGCCAGGACCTCATTCATTATCAGCCACTGGACATCATTCAGAAGTTGGGACACCTAGCCATTTAACAGGCAAATGCAAAATTGGTAAAACAGTGCAATGGACCCCTTGATCTTTTTTGATACTCCTTTCCTGCTGTTCCTCCTTCTGTTGTGCAAATACAAATTACACAGGTCTGTATCAGCAAGAAATATGCAAACTCTAACAGAATGTCAGCCTTCAACTACTCTGCATATATGAGAAGGCAAATGAAAATAGGAGCACTGTTGTACTTTTTCCATGCCATTCATTATTTTATAGAATTCTTTTTCATGTCTGTTCTTATTTGACTACTCAATGGCATGACCACGTTTGAATTTGTAGCTATTTGCTGAAAAAGAAATACTTCACAATTTAACTGGTTTGGTCTCAGATAGTTGTAGCTTCCTTTTCATTTTATGGTTTTAGAATATGTATCTAATTAACAGAGAAGAAGCTACTCTGGAATTTGGATTTAAGACCAGGTGCATTCTAGGAGCAAAACTTAGAAACAGTATTTATACTGATTCTGAGAAACATGTCATTGTGATTGCTTTCATATTTAATTGGGTTGGAATGGAATCTGACATCTGATTTGGGAATATTTTTGTGCGAGTATAGGATATTTTATGACTCACCTTGGTGGGTAGACTATGTGAGTTTCATTATTTGAATAGGTGGTATAAGAGGCTATCATTTTATCTAAAGAGTAAATAAGGGGAAGATAGAATGGAGATTCACCTATAAACTGATTTTTACTTTTCTAAACTATTCTTATTTTTATTTTTCAGGTGATGGAAATTAAAGGACAAATGATTCATGTGCCAGAATCAAATTCAATTTTGTTTCTGGGGTCCCCTTGTGTAGACAAGCTGGATGAACTGATGGGCCGAGGCCTCCACCTTTCCGACATTCCTATCCACGATGCTACTCGCGATGTCATACTGGTTGGGGAGCAAGCGAAGGCCCAGGATGGCTTGAAAAAACGAATGGATAAGCTGAAGGCAACACTAGAATGCACACACCAAGCCCTGGAAGAGGAGAAAAAGAAAACAGTAGATCTCCTTATTTCTATTTTCCCTGAAGAAGTCGCTCAGCAGTTGTGGCAGGGACAGCAGGTTCAGGCCAGGAAATTTGATGATGTCACCATGCTCTTTTCGGACATTGTTGGCTTCACTGCTATCTGCGCACAGTGCACACCCATGCAGGTCATCAGCATGTTGAATGAACTCTACACGCGGTTTGACCATCAGTGTGGATTCCTGGACATCTACAAGGTAACAGCTCAAGCTCTAAGTTAGCAAAATCTATTTGAAATTGCAGTAGCCACCTTCTTAAATTGCAGACTTTGCCTATAAAAATGGGAAAGACAGTTATTTGTTTCACAGGAAAAAAATAAATTTGAAATATGTCCACTGATGCTGAGATGTCATTGTGTTTCCTCCATGGGAACATATGTCATATTCCTGTTTTCTTACAGGGACATACACCTCCTGTGTTATAGTCTGGTTATATAGTCTGATTTCCTTTAAGTGACACATTGGTCATAGTGTACTAAGGGTGATGAAGTCCATAGTGATGATCCTAGCCCAAAATGCATCTCCTGGAAGGCATTCAAATCTTTTCTGTTTCAGTGGAAACCTGAATGTTTTCAGTTTTAGATGCTTATATTTGCGATAAATTAAAGTTATTAATTTATTTTTATTAATTTATTTTTAATTTAATAATTTTCCATAAATTAAACATTTTCATAAAGAACAAGGTATTCACTTTAAAAAAGGGTAATAAAGGATTTAACCTTCCACTGAAAACAAGGAAGAAGACAGCTGTTGTCCATTTTCGTGATTTTTACCACACCACCACAAATCTCATTTCACATCCTAAAAGGAAGACAAGGAGAAAATATGAGGCAAAGGGCTCAAGGGCTGAGATAAAGACAGGGAGATCACTCAACAGTTACCATCATGGGCAAAACACACTCAACATAGGGAGATTAGTATAATTTATTGCCTTTGACCCGCAGACTAGAGCAGTGAGAAACAAAAAGCTAAAAACACCTTCACCCCTGCTCAGAAGCCAAATGCCATGCTGGAAGAGGGCTACAATGGAAGGGTAGTGACCATGATTTGAAAATGTTTGTGGTGTTATAGCTGGAAAACATTGGAAGTTTGATCTTGGTTTGTATTCATCTGCTGTTAAATCACTGGTTCTCAAGCCAATTCTGAGAATGTGACTTGAGAGACTTCTGACCCACAGCTGAGAGCCATATCTAGTGACCTTGTTTGACATGCTGTATCTGGTACATGGGTGTAGTTAGTGTTTTCCCATATGACTTATTTTAGTTAACTGTTTTGAGGCATTCATGACATTTTTTGTTAAAAACTGCAGTTGCGTAGCAATAGGAAATAAAGTATCTCATACTCTCTGACCTGTTTGGAAGGAGGCTTGGCTGAGTCCTGTGAGAACACTGTGAAGGAATATTTTTACATAACTCACAAATATTATGTCATTTAGATTATGTATTATTGCTCTTCACCTAGCTGGATGAAAGATGTTACTGTACAGAAATATTGTCCTGACAAGTGAAATAATATGGTGGCTGCTCAGATAGACAAAGTAAGATTTGTGCATCCTGAAAAGGTACAAGTACTCCAAAAATTAAAACCCCCATGTAATTCTATGAGCAGAGGAATAAACAAAGCCTATTTTTCTATGGAAGGGTATCTAACACCCTTTCTCCACAGTTACTGCCTTAATACATCTAGTTCTTCCTCAGATCACTTCATCCCAGGTTTTCGTTCATCACCCTACTCCCCCATGCCCCTTGAGCATCCCTACAGCCCCCCCCCCCCCCCTTTGCTCCTCAGCCCCCCTCCCAGTGAGCAGGGTGGTGTGTGCTGTGGTTGTTTTGGAGCTGTGTGTGCCTGCCCTGCTTGCTGATCGCTGAGCGTGGGGTGCCATTGAGATTATGTTGCTGCTGGGCTTACATGACAGTCAGTACCATTGCTGGGGACGCTGTTCTGAATCTCCCATATCCATCCAGGCATGGATCTTCTCTCAACCTGTGGGAACTTGGTCTTTGAAATCTCTGCTTTTTCTTTGCTTTTTCTTTTTCTTTTCTTTTTCTTTTTTTTTTTTTTTTTTTTTTTTTTACTTCCTTTTTTTCCTTTTTCTTTTAACTAGGAGTCTAAAGAAGTTACCGTGGGGTTGGGTGAAAGTGATTCAGTTAAGCATTACAGAAAGACAGAAAACCCAGACATTGAACCCTCCTTCATTTCCTTAGAGAAGCAGGCTTAAAATTCAAATTCCTTTTGAAGAAAACGTTTGCATTTTTAAATAAAAATAGCTCATGCGTTTATGTTTTTCATTTGTTTCAGATGATATTCTGCAAACTAATTTTATTAATAAGAATGATCAACACCATAACTATATTTTTAGAAGTTATTGTCAAGCAGTGAATTTTAGATATGTAATCACCCGTGTTCGTACCCGCAGCCTGCCTCTAAGATATAATCCTGTAAGTAGGCTACAGAAAATCATCATGTGACCTTTTTGATATATACATCAAAACACAACAATTTTCAAATTTTCTTGTGTTGAAGCAACATGGAATGAATAATTTGCAAAGATTATTTGGAGAGTACTTCTGAATACCAAATTCGTCATTTTGTAAACAGAAAATTAAGCAAAATTCATTAAATAGATTCCTCGCTGTAAATTATTCACCCAGCCTTACAGTTAAAGCATTTTGAATTCAGAACCTCAGTGCTTCTAATTTTGGAGTCAGACAATGAAAGTAATGAACATAATACTTTTCAATTGTCTCATACTATTCATTCAGGAATATTTACAGAGAAATATGACACGGAAAGAACAAAGATGTGTGTATTTAACAAGTAGAACATGGAGGACAAGCATAATGATCTGTTGGTTGAAGAATAAGAAATGTTTATTTAGGCTTGAAGGGGGATGAATCAGGCTTTGAAATACCTTGGAAATGAAAGTAAGTAGTTATAACTGATGAGACAGGGAAAGGGTATCCAGTGGATGGATGCACAGGTATAAATGACACAGGCAAATGATGGGCTCTGAAAATAAACTTCACAGCAGAATTTTAAATGGATACTAGGGATGACAGGTTACATTCCTACAGGCTGAAGGAGAATATCACAGTAATTGAGATACATCATGATACAAGCCTGGGTGACAGTTCTAGCAATTTGTGTTTTAGGGAGTGAAACTTTAGAAAGAATCTGCTTACATACAGCTTTGATAAAAAGATGAATAGGGACACTCTTGGGGTAATCACAAAGGAGAGAGGATGCAAGAGAACTGAGACCTGGCAATGCCTTTGGGAACTGATGCTGCTGACTATCTGAGCTAATCATGTTTGGCTTGGTACTGAGGAGTGGGAGAAAAGGATGCTGTCAAGCAGGGAGTGCAAATTATAGCAATGCAGTTGCAGATTTGAAGACCTGAGGTGCTTGGTAAGTCAGTGTCTGTGGACATGCAGATAGAAACATGGGCTCCAGGAGAAAAAGTACTGAGAAAGATAAGATCTCAATAAGTATTGAAAGCAATTGCTTTGGGTAAAGTATATACTGATTGACTTGACTGTATCTTTGTTTCAACCTGTTTTTCTCTGTATCTGAATTCCTGTCATTTGTGAGCCAAGAGCTGGGAAACAATGCTTCAGCTGAGCCACCTATTTATTAAAAAAATTATTCAGATATGCTGCAGTCACGGCCAGCATTTAAAACTTATCCCTGCAGGCTGAAATCTTCCATGTTCAAGCTTCCTGCAGACTCTGTTTCTCTCTTTAAATAATGTCTTCAATATAGGCTCATTTTAGATACTTTTGTTGAGTTTTTTTGCCTGGGTAGGCCTGCTTTCTTAACTCTTTTCCCCTCTGTTACCTTCCTGAAACAACCCCATTTCTCTTCTTTGTCCTTTAACTGCTGCAAACAGCAAAGACAGCACATGCTGTGGCTGTTTTTTTTTGGTCATGCATTCATTGGCTGTGTGGCTCTGTATGTTGGCTGGGTTTCTTGGTCTTTTTTCTGGACAATGATTCATGGTTGAAGACATTTCTCCAAGGTGGATGTTCTCCTAACGCTGAACTTCACTTTCTGCTAAGTGATGAGTCCTACTTTTCATAACTGAGCACAGAGTTTTAAATGTTTTGGGCAATGAACTATTGTCAGCTGGCAAAATCTCTTTGCTGTATATCTTCTGCTATATAACTGATGCATTTTCAACCAGCAGAAATCAGTATTTCTTTTTACTTAAAACAAAACAAACCAAAAAAAAAAAAAACAAAAAGGAAATTTGAGTACTTTCTTACTTCCTTAACTATCCTCCTTGATGTAAGATATTTGTACAGAATCACATATAAGCTTATTGTTGGTACTATAATGACTAAAGAATACTGCAATGACAGGGATTCGTGAGCTTCAGACTGTTCTGAAGTTTTGCAAGCTTAATGTTCCATAAGTTAAAAAAACATAATTTACAAGTTTTCACATAAAACTTATGGCCACTACTTTTGTCTTTTTTTCCATCACTTCCTCGGTTTTAACCTTGTGTGTCCATTGCAACTACTTGACTACTTTGAAAGGGATTCAAAATTTTTTTAGCTTCAACTGAGGCATCCACAGAATGAAGATTGTATGAAATGAAATTAAAATATATAAACTATACTGACCCTTTTTATGAGCAATAGTATATATAGAAAATATTATAATATACCTATTAAAGATAAATAGATGCAAGTTTGGGGATTACTGGTGCCATGGGTGTTGCTTCTTCTTGTTAATTTAAAGTCAGGTTGGAGTGGATAATAGAAGAAAATCCACATCACACAGAAACTCTTCTCTCCATGGTGCCACCCAGCCGTGTAGAGCTGCCCTTTAGCAGGCTGCTCTGTTCAGGTCCCACCGCAGAGGGCTTCTGAACCTTCTTGCTTTCCTTGTTCTGAGAAGGCTATAGCACTGACTTTCTCCAGGTGTCTGGCTGTGCACAGACTTTGCTGCCACACAGAGCATCTCACTCCATTATGGAGAAAAGGCAAAGCTGGGGAGCCTATATTTTGGGGGGAACTCAGAGGTATTTTGATGTTAAATTTAAAACAAACAAACAAACAAACCGAAACAAACAAACAACAACAACAACAACAAAAACAGAAATGTTCCTTTCTGTCTGAAATCACCCTGCACATCTGTGTTATTATCACCAGAGAGCTCCAGGATATTTCAAGACTTCCCATTACTTTAAGCCTCTATTTGTTTTGCAGCTTTGTGGTGGTGGATTTACACTTCTTGTCTATAGGGAGATGTACAAATGAGGTAAACAGATATGCAGGCTCCAGAAGAGTCATTCTTTACTTTATAAACATATAGACCTGCACAAAACACTAAAACATCTGTGCATGTTCCCCTGCTCTAGGCAATTAATCGCCCAAGAATCCTCTTAAGAGTCCAGGACTTTTTTTTCTATGTATGATTTCTCCATTAATACCATGCTAGTATATATTTCCTTCTCTCTCTCTCTCTCTCTAGTCCGTCCTTCCACTTTTCTCTTACCTGAGAAGCCCTCATTTGTTTATGTATCCCGTTACACTTCTCTCAGACTGCCTGGGAGCCTTAGAGCTTAAGTCCAGCTTGCTGACTGGGGGAGTGCTTCCCATGTCCACAGTTTGTGTGTGAACACTGGCTACATCCTGACGTTTTGTTTGGGAAGCACCCAGAAGTTTATCCTCCTCTGGGGCTCCCTGCTCCATATTGAGAAGAAAGCACAGTTACAGTGGCTAGAAAAGAACCATGGCCAGGAGTGTGCCCTTTTACAGCATACAGGTTTTCATCATGCTATGTTTTTTAAAACCCACCATTAATACTTAAGACTTTTGTTTCCTTGTGTCAAGTTTTTTCAGCTGTCTAAATTTTAGTTCTTCTGAAGGACTGGAGAATATTGATTTCATTTACCATCAGTCTAAGCTATTTCTGTTTCAACAGTCCAGTATTGTCCCAGACCTAGAGGATACTTAGCACAATCCTGACAATTTAAGGCTGGCCTTTCATATACTTCAGCCCTCCATGATGCAGTGATTTTAATTTTTTAAAGTAGTATTCATAAATTGTACTCTAATTTCTGAAGTGAATGTGAAGGATACTTAGGGAAGTTAGAATATAGAAATTTCAAGACAGATAAATGAAAGCTCATATAATCTTGATGAGGTTGCTGTTCAGCAGTAGTTTTAATAGTAGGGGTAGCTACAAGCAAACTAAGACCCTTCTTACTGCTGGAAAAGGCCTATCACATTAAACTGAAATGTGTGTCCTAAGTTATACATGTATTTTAATGGTTGCTTATTTCGTTAGACAGTTCTTTACTTTGACATTGCATCTACCTCACATAAGGCAGAATGCCAACCAGAGAGTTTTTTATTCGTTGCAAACACTCAATGTGATTTTTGCAGTTTCATACTTGCCTGCAAAAGAGAGAAATCCTTTATGCACTATGACTTATGTGTTCCATGACTGTTGTGTGCAAACTTGATGTTGGCATAATGTAAACTGTAATTCTTGTATGTCTGTATTTTAACTAGTGAAAAAAAAAAAATTAAATACTAGATGTTGTCTACACAGCAAGAACTGTTTTTCTATTTTCCTTTCATAAAGAAAACAACACTCTGTGAATCAATGTGAAGATAAAAGAATTCCTCCATATACTGGATACTGTAAGATTTATGCTTAAGACTGCTAAGTAGGTGCTAGAGAAAGAAGTTTGAATAAAACTCTTCTTGTAAAATGCTCATGAACTTGCTGGCATGTGGCATCTAAAAATAAAATGCCCTCAGGCCTGGTAAGAGCAATTGATTCATAATTAGACTCTTTGGAAAGGAGCTGGGATTTGTAGTAAGATACTTCTTTTAAAAATGAGCTTTACCAGATGAACTGAACTTCATAGACAGGCACTTGGAATCCACTTCTACTGACTTGGGAGGGGTTTGCCATACACTGAACTATTCTCAAAAGCAGAATTCAACATCACAAAAGCATTGCAGAGTTACCTTAAAACTGAGGCATAAGTTTTCATTGTTTAGGAGTTAATTTTGAAAAGTTGTAAGAAGCTAAAAGAGCCAAACACTAAGATAGAAACTGAAGAAGATGATTCCTGAATGCTATTTTGAAAAGTTTTGCAGCCTTTAAAAAATGGGATTTTTCTTAAAGTATCCCAAAGATTTGGGGAAATCTATGAATGATACTGTATCCAACATGTAGAATTCATTTCTGGGAAAACAAATAAACATACAAACAAACAAAAAACAGCCCAAAGTACTTTAAGGTAACAGATGTTTTGAAGCTTCACAATGTCATACAATTCAACTGTATTTCAAAGCTTTTCTGTGCAGTGGAAAATCATATAAAAAGCTTGAAAATGCAAATAGACCTAAGCTTTTGTTTCTATTCATACATCAATAAAATACATGCATTTTGGTAAATTTGGAAAAGGTCAGTATTCTATCTTTTTTATATATACAGATAGAGATGTAGGTCTAGAAGCTACCTCAGGATCACAGAATGGCTGAGATTGGAAGGGACCCCTAGAGGTCGGGTGCCACCCCTGCCCAAGCAGGGACACATAGAGCAGGCTGCCCAGGACCAAGACGTCCAGGCAGCTTTTGGAGATCCCCACGGATGAGACCCCACAGCCTCTCTGGGCAGCTTGTACCAGGGCTCCTTCACCCACCCAGCACAGAAGTGCTGCCTGGTGCTCAGAGGGAGCCTCCTGGGTGCCCGGCTGTGCCCGCTGCCTCCTGTCCTGGCACTGGACACCACTGAGCAGAGCTCAGGCTCTGTCCTCTCTGCACCCTCTCTTCAGGGATTTAGGAACATGGATGAGATCCCCCTGAGCCTCCTCTTCCCCAGGCTGAACAGTCCCAGCTCTCCCAGCCTCTCCTCACAGCAGAGATGCTCCAGTGCCTTCATCACCTTGGCTGCCCTGTGTTGGGCTCTCTCCAGCATGCCCAGGTCTCTCTGGTACTGGGGAGCCCAGAACTGGACACAATACTTCAGGTATGGGATCCTGTGGGATCCTCCAGGATCAAGCATACTCAGACTGTGCTCAGTAGCAGCCTTTATGAGGTGCATTCCAAAGAAAGAGCACATACGCATCACCTCTCCATGAAATAACCTATCCAGTTTCTCTCCAGTCTCCAATGTCACTTTAACATTTATTTTCATGGGATTTGTATTTTTGATTGATTTGTTCTTATCTCTCTACCATAGACTGCCCAGAATGCTTCACCTCTTTCCTCCACTCTTGACTGATTTAATAACATCCTTGACCTGCATGCCAAAATATTCATGCCAAAATACAGGCTTTATTTATTTATTTATTTATTTATTTTAGCTAAATGGGATCTTGCTGTTGCTGCTCAGCACTAGCAGCCAACACACTTGTGCAATTTCTTTCCTGTTACAGAGTACTTTCTGGGGGCAGGAACATGCACCCTGTAGTGCACTTTGAAAGGCACATGGTGCATGAGAAGATAACAGGTCACCCAGGGTCCTCTGAGAGTTTCACAAACTAAGTCATCCAAGTCTTTGTCCATCCTGGCCCACATGAATCTGTTTTTCAGCTGTTTCTCAGGAAAAAAAAAAAAAAAAAAAAAAAAAAAAAAAAAAGAAAAAAAAATGATAACATGGGAGCAGTTTTTTATATTAAACTGCAGTCTGGGCATGGAGGAAATTAAGTGAAGACATGAATTTTGGGGTCCTGCTGTAGTAAATGGGTAAAAAAATGATATTTCTAGACTTTAAGATGGAATGAAATGGAATGAATCGTGCCATGGAAGTTCATTTTTCTCATCATTGACAATAGAAAGATTATGATTGAATAGTTAAAATTAGAGGCTTGACTATAGTGTTACCAAAGCTGGGTAGTATGAGTCCCACACTGAATGACAATATTGTAAGTTCATTGCTGATTTACAGAGATGTATTTGGGAGAAGGATATGGGTAGAAGGACATATGGGGAGAAGTCCACGACATAGAATATGGATATTAAATACATTGCTATCTGAGGTGAGTGCTGAGACTGCTGCCTTAATATAAAACTGGAATGGAGAAGATCTCCCTTTTCTTCGGTCTTTGTCCCATACCAGTTAAAAAGGTATTCCATTTGCAACAAAACTAGAAGTCATGGACAGAAATAACGAAATCCAAAAGAAAAGTGTGAAACACCACATTGCCATATACCATATCCTTTCCCTAAGTTTCCAGATCTACAACTTAGGGCAGAAAACAGATGAAAGAAAAGCCCACTGGGAAATACTGATGACTTCAAAGGTTTCTTATAGAGTCAAATGCAAGAATTTCATCTTAAGAATGAATTTTGCAGTATTCCTTTAAATGGAATACATTTCAGCTTTCATAAAAGAAATATGTTGTTTCAAGGTACTGTGTAATTTAGTCTTGCAGTTGGAATGAAATATGGGTAAAGAGGATAATGAAAATTTGGGAAGGCTGTACTTCAGTACCTGAGAACACTTCCCAGATTTCCATTCCAGGTGCATTCCCATCCTGAATCCTGGTCCCATGGGAAGGTTATTGAGAAACTATCTCCTTAAATTCCCTCAGGAATGCAAACTAGTTGTGCAGGAAGCAAAGATGTGCTGCAGTAAGCCCAGGCTGAGGAGTATGCATGGAACTTAACTCTGATGAAGAGACAGCCAGGGAAATACCTTGACTGTGTTCATTGAGAAATTATTTCCAGGTCTTCAAAATAAATTAAAAAGCTTGAAGTTATTGATTTTTTTTTGTTTGTTTGTTTGTTTGTTTTTGTTTTTGTTTTGTTAGTGTAATCATAGGAATCACTTAAACTTCGTATTCTCCAATAAGTTTTGTTTTGAGCCTAGATTTGTCTTTGAGTGCAAAGGAGCCTGACATATAGAGTATATGCAGGTTTTGCACTTGTTCATCTATATTTCTAGAGATTAGCCTTTTTCACTTGTTTATCTGTTTCTAGGGATCAGCTTTACTGAAGGACTGTTTGGTTTCCTAGCACTTGCCCTGTCCTACTTCTAAAATTCACCTGCCTCTGTCATTTTCCATGTTCAGCCTGCCTTTCTGCCTCTTCCCATGGTCTTGTTAGAGCCTTCTCTTACATGGTTCTGAGACAGAGATGGTGAAACTATGCTATTTACAACAAAGAACTAGTCATCTAAACTATCCTCACAGTCAGCAGAGGAAAGTATGATTTTATAGGGTAAGCATGAATCTTTTTTAGTGTGAGATCCATCTTTCTAGTGTGAGATTCATCATTTCCCAAAAGAGATGCTTAGCACAGGTCAGATGACTGCTAGAATCCCCAATTCTGTCCATGAGTTACAAGCTGAACAGAGAGAGAATAACTGTCATTACATTATAGACGTCTCTGATTAGGTGAGCCAAATCTCACCCACTTGGTCTTCACCTTATCAAATTATCTGCAGCCTATGTGTTTGAAATGTTGCTTCTTCCCTGTTAGTGCCATCTACTTTTCATGAGATTTATTTCTTTATTTATTATCGCATTATCTTCCTTAATGTAGTGTCATATTCTTTAATGCATGGAGTGTATTTTGATTGAGTAAAATGAAGTTTCACTGCATTTTAATTTCTCTCATGCAATCATCATCAACCCAAATTTATGTTTTTCCAAATTTCATTGTTTTATATTATATTGACACCGGAGTAACTCCCTTCAACTTTGAGCATTGTTCTGTCTCTCAGTAGGGTCCCCTAGAATACTTGACAGATTAGTTCAAAGTTTGACTTTCCATGATTTTTACAAATGGAAGTGATGATCTCTGTGCAAAGAGGTAAGTACTGCATGCTCCTGTTGAAACAATCAGTATCATCTGGGATTGACTGTAAGAGGCAATGGAGTATTCAAGGGTCCTTAATGTTAATGCTGATTCTGTTCACTTTTAGCTAAGAGAAATATAAATGGTATTTCATCAAACAAGGAAACTGAGGTGGTAATTTCACTGACAGTCATTAGAGAAAGATAAAGAAAGGCTGATATTCTGGCAGATGCTAATATGCTGGTTAATCACCAGGGAAACCAGTGTATTGCAGCTCCAAACAATGCAACTCTGTGGCTCAGCTGAGCAGTGAAGTTATCTGTAATAAAATATGCAGATTTTTTTTTTTTATTTTTATTTTTTTTTTTCTGGCAAAAGTCTCTCCTCTCCTCTCCTCTCCTCTCCTCTCCTCTCCTCTCCTCTCCTCTCCTCTCCTCTCCTCTCCTCTCCTCTCCTCTCCTCTCCTCTCCTCTCCTCTCCTCT
>CM021765.1:188920586-188960454 GCA_011076525.1 Nettapus auritus
CCTCTCCTCTCCTCTCCTCTCCTCTCCTCTCCTCTCCTCTCCTCATAGTAAGTTAAAAATCAGAAACAAACAAACAAAAAACACCACCACCTCCAAACAAACAACAACAACAACAACAACAAACAGATTTCATTATTGCCAATGGGGAAAAATAATATAAAAATATTTTCCATTACTTGAAGGCTTCTTTGGGAAATTTAAACATTACATCATGAAAAGTAATTTATATAGCAGATATTTCTTCCTCAAATTAGTAACAAAGGGAAAAATCAGTAGCTACACTATAACCTCAATTATCTAATTGTCAGGGGAACACTATAATGGTCCATCTTTGACAGTAGTGAATGTGGAAACTTGAAGAAATACAAGAAGCCATAATAGCTACTTATGAAATATGGCAGACTTTTTAGCCTTTCATTTTGAAATTATGCCATGAAATGCAAGGCTATGTTCTTTATGGATGCACCTAGATCAGTGTGTCTGTATATGGGGACAGAGAGGAAACATGAACAGGCAATGGGTGAAATGAGAGCCAAGTTTTTTAAGAAGAAGAATAACACTTTTGTGAGGGGAAAAAAATTACACCCAACCAGAGTTAGTTTTCTCAGTGAGAAGAGTCAAGGGAGAAAAGGGAAGAACATTAAATTACAATTATCTAAGTCATTACGCCTTTCCTGCTGCTTATTTCTTTATTTTCATTTTTCAAGCTCTTTAAGAGGAAACTGATATAATTGCAACTGCTGTTTGTTATTATTTCAATCTTATAAAATGAAACTTTATAGAATATCTTCCAGCAATAGGAGACTTTCTAGCTTTGGCAGACTGCTCATAAGTGATAAGAAACAGTTTAGTAATAAGCTTGCCTTCAGCTAAATATAGCATATACACTTTAAATGCTGTGGCTGTAAACAGGGTGTGCAGTGTAGAGAAACTGTTTAATATTCCAAGTTTACTGCCAACTTAAAATTATAAAATACATACTTACTTAAGCAGAAATAAATATTTCTGGTGATTAAAATAACAGAAACACATGAGACCATAAGCAGGATTTGATGCATTTAGAAATATGACTGAATTTGAAAAAGTATCTGTTACTCTAAGGAAGAAGGATAAGAAATCAGACCTGGAAAAGGCTGAAAAATACCTATGCCTAGTTACTCTGTTAGGACCTTGTTAAATGTGGCACAGAGCCTAAGAACAGAGAAAAAAAAAAAAAAAAAAAAAGAGCTGCTTGAGGACCTACTACACCAGTCTTTTTTGTCATTCCCAGTAAAAAAGTAAGAGTAAGTAGGTGGAAGAAAATGGGCATGCCCTTGCCCCCATTTCTCTTGGTGGGCATTTTCTGTGAGTTTTTTTCGTAAGTTAATGTGGTTTGACTTGAGTGGATTAACTCTGCTCATACAAGTAGAAGAATTAAATGAATGTAAAAATGCAAGTTAGATTGTCTTTTTGCATCATCTGGTGAGGTAGAGACAGTGTCACCCACCAGAATTAAACAATTTTCTGTAAGTAGGCCTCAAGTATTAAAGTCTACAGTTGTGATACAGTAATAAAAATTATATACATAAGTTAACAGAACAAGCCAAATAATCTTTGAACAGCAATAGATTTTTCCTCATACATGTGACACGCAAAGGTTTCTTTTGCTCAAGAAAGAGTATCCTTGAGCAAAAGATGCTTATGAAATATTTACATATACAATCACAGAATCACAGAACAGTCCAGGCTGGAAGAGACCTCCAAGATCACCGAGTCCAACCTCTGACCTAATACTAACAAGGCCTCCACTAAACCATATCCCTAAGCTCTACGTCTAAATGTCTTTTAAAGACCTCCAGGGATGGGGACTCAACCACTTCCCTGGGCAGCCCATTCCAGTGACTAACAACCCTTTCAGTAAAGAAGTTTTTCCTAATATCCAACCTAAACCTCTCCTGGCACAACTTTAGCCCATTCCCCCTCATCCTGTCACCAGGCATGTGGGAGAATAGACCAACCGCTGCCTCGCTACAGCCTCCTTTGAGGTACCTGTAGAGTGTGATAAGGTCACCCCTGAAAACCAGAAATTTTTGAACTTTCATTCCCATTCTTTTCTGCATAGTTAATCTTTTAATTGTGAAATGCATAAAAAAGGAACACCTGCCCCAAACACACACGTTACATTCAGCTCTTAAATAAAAACAAGGTGATGATCACTCCACTGTAACAGTTATAATCCAAATTATCTATTAATCTTTTACGGTAAACTTGCTGAGAGAGACAGGTCTACAACTAAAGCCAGTTCTCCTTCCACCTGCTTCTTTCAGTACATTTAATTTTTGTGATTGCTGTAGGAATTTGCAATCAGAATTGGCACAAGGGTGGCCACCAAGACTGCATTTTTGATGCTTATTTCCAAACGGTGCTTTGAAAAAGTGCTAGTAAGATTACTTTGAGTCTTGGGATTCCCGAGTATTTTAGATGAAAATCTTATACTTGCCATTATAGGTTTTGCTTTCAAAATAATCTTTTGCCCCACCCCCACCGTGCGTATAAGACTGTGAAATGATGTGTGACAGTTCAGAGCCTTTGTTGCTTCGAGAAGTTCATATATGTAATTCCTGGTGCACCTTCATTTATTCATGAGGAAAAATACCACACTTTCCCTTCTGAACTGTCACTGAATCAACACCCTGACTTTATACCAGGGGGACATCACTTAGCTACAAGTTCAAGTTTTTCAGTTAACGTAACAGAAGGTTTAGCTCCTGGTACTTAGAAAAGACCCACTGGAGTTGCCCCAGGGACAGTCTATTAACCTCTGTTCTCTGCTAACATTATTGGAGAAATGATATTCTGCCTGCTGGGCTCCTAGGTTCATCTGCAAATTGTATTCCATCTAAATCCATATGAATTAACGATAAGTAAGTGACTGTAAGATAATTACTGTAGAGCTCAATCTCTATAAAATGTACTGTTCATATCTGTAACAGGCAAACTGTATCTGCAGTGTCTTACACATTGTCACTATACAGTCTTCAGCAGTCTGAGCATATCAATCAAGAAGCAGTTTCATAACTGTACAGTGCACACAATTACTTCAATTACTTATGAATCTTAATCTTTGATGTGTTGTGGGGCCTGACTGAAAATCCTTTGGACATTTTCAATGATTTGGCAAGGAGTTACAGAAGGCTTGAGAGAAGATCTTTGTATAGCAGTGTAAGTAGCTGCAATGATTACTGGCTTCTTTCGTTGTTAATTAAGTATAAAAATTATTTCCCATATTTTTTATAGATTGGTCTAATTTTGACATCTGAGTTCAATCTCCCTTCTCTTCTATGGTATAATATATATTATTTCCCAATTATGAAAAATCCAGTGAAGCTGACAGAAGAGAATGTAAATTAGTCATAAGGGATGAAAAATGATTAACGGTAGGCCAGGCTATCAATGAATGGCTAAAAATATTAAGACTATTAAGAAAAAATCTTTAAATACAGCTAAAATATACTAAATCTTAATAAAGGTAAAGCTGTCAATCATACGCAAAAAAAATGGTTGAAATATTCAGAGGACTTTTTTTTTAAAAAAAAAAAAAAAGAAAGAAAGAAACAACGTATTGCATGGTTATAGTAGCAAAATACCTTTGCCTGTGCACCTCTCTAGAAGGCTATGACAATCAAATATATTAATGCATGATAATATTCATATTACAAGGCCAGGTTGGATGGAACTTTGGGAAACCTGGTCTGGTGGGAGGTGTCCTGGCACATGGAATTAGATGATCTTCTAATTGATTTGGAAAATCCATTCCAAATCAAACTATTCTATGATTCTACAGTCATCTTGAACAGCAACAAACAGAGCTGAATGCTGCTATTTTTAGCTGCATTGAGTAGCACCTTCCTTTTCTTCTAATGCTATTGACATTTATTCTAAACAGGGAATTATAAGAAGTCATGAAGCTTTTTGAGAAAGAATTGGGAAAAAAATAAACACTGAGAAATGGAAAATTTGCCAAACCTGATTTTGAAGGAGGACTGAATGAATGTTAAAATTTGGATAAGATTCAGCATGGAAATTCCAGTTTAAATGCTTAGTCAGGGAAAATCTTAGTAGAGACTGAAACCAGTCACAGAATGGTAAAGCATTGGACCACCTTATCAGTAATCATCACATCCGGCCTTAACTAGCAGGTCAGTCTCAGCTGTCCTAATCATTACCCTGGTACTCCAGTATTTTTGTCAGAGGAGTCTCATAGGGACATACACTTTAAAGGGTACTCAGTGGTACTATTATAATTTATATTTTCAGAGTAAAGTTAAAATGAGGCAGCTGGATTCTCTTTTTTCTGGTAGTACTGTGATATATATGATGCAACTCTGATGATGCTACTCATTCTGTGAGGGCAATTTAGCTGTTAAATTGGCTTATGTGGTTATGGAAATTTCTGAAGGGGAAGATGCTAACGAAATAAGTAGGTCTGCCTGAACATTGCAGGAATGGTATGTGGTCCCAAATCTCTACTTAAAGTGGTATAATGCAACAAACTTTAGTGGAAAAGTCATTCTGAAATTAAGTCATTCAACAAAGAGTAAAATTTTTTTTTTTTTTTTGTATGTCATCATAGATTCATTTCTCTGTGTAGTAATGCATTAATTTCTGTTCAAAATGGTTATGTTCAACCACAATTTTAATAGATGTCCATCTATTTGGATTTCTGTTAATTCTTCCTTCTGTAGTTGAAAAATTATGACCATCCATTTATTATCCATCCAGAGTGTCTTTTTTATCTTGACACTTTTTTTCTCATTGCGATTATGTGTTTTGTTCCCCAGTTTGTACATTTTTCACCCACCCATTGCAATGTGCTTGCCTATCCATCCAACTTTGAAAAGATGACCTAAACTGCAGGGATTTGTCAGTTTCTGCTTCTCATGGACAGAGATCTGACATACAGACTGGGTAAAATGGGCAGGCAGACAGGGGTATTGATTGCTCCCACATGTTTCTCTACATGCAAGTACTATTAGGAGCTTCTAAAAGTGAAGATGGCTAGCAGATGTCTCAGCTCTCAGTTCATGAGAAACCCTGAGCTGCTGCTGTATATCCTCCTGTATGATCACCAGGAAAGGCTAAGGGATTGTAACAGCTTCTGACTTGCTCATACTGCTGTTCTAGACTCCAGCTTTGAATACATTTAAATATAAATGCTTATTTTTCAAGTAATTACCTTTAATTCTACTACTCAACACTGGAATTTAATCTGCAAAGGTCCAGGTCTACTACTGAGTTTCCGCAGAAAGAAGAATCATCTGTATTTATTTGTTGAGTATCTCCTTGCTTAATGCATGTTTCTTACCCTAATCTTCGCTGAAGCCTTTTCTACCATTCCTATAGTGTTGTCGGCAGAGTGAAAACCAAATTAGTTATGTAGCAAAAAACAAACTAAACCTTGAGGGCTGAGTCTGCCTGGGCATGTGCTTACAGACTTTGTGCAGAGCATGCTGCAGATGTGAGGGCAGGAAGACTACAAAACACAATGCTGTCAATAAAGCTGCAGAACTCAAGGGCGTCAGTGTTTCTCAAGCTTCCTTCATCCAAAGCCAGAGGGCTTCTGTAATTTCCTTTGTTCCTGCTTCCTCCTGAGGGACAGCTTTCTTTAAAGAAAATCAAGGATGAGAGATAGGTAAGGCCTGTCTGAAGAGACCAGAGGGAACAGTCTGCTGAACTTGATGCCTGAAGGTAGGGAATTCACAGTCAGGTAGCCCGCACAATAGAAAGAGGCAGCATTTCTTATTTGAAAATAACAGAGACAGATGCAGTCAAAAGTCTGTAGCAATAACATCTATTTTTAAATTCTCCCCTATACTAGAAAGAGCTCCCTCCTAATAAGAAGTCACGGACTCTCAACTGTTTTTTATGGTGACATTTTGCTTCTTACAATTCTCTTCCTAATGTAGTTTTCTAGCAGATCAAATAATAATTATGAATTTAATCATGTGGTACTATTCTTACCAAACAACAAACTCAACCGGAATAGTACCAACCAAAGCTGCAAGCAATTTCTCATTTAGGAAAATAGAATTTTCTGCATTACTGCTATGGGAAAATGTCATATTTCAGCTGATGGCATACATTGTTCTAGATGTAATGATCCTCTTTGTTTATAATGTTGATGAACCACTATGCAACTGCTTGTCAGGTTTTGACTGCACCTGTTTGCAAACTCAGGTAATTATGCTCCGTTGTCTAATTGCTTATTTTATGGATGTTTTGCTCACATGTTTTTAAGCAATGCTATTTGATTGCAGATAACTAATGGTAGCGATCTCTTCTCATTATCATACTTTAACATTTGATTTGTCTGATTGCTGCAGGTGGAAACAATAGGTGATGCGTACTGCGTTGCAGCAGGGCTCCATAAGAAAAGCCTTAGTCATGCTAAAGCCATTGCCCTGATGGCACTGAAGATGATGGAGCTTTCAGAAGAGGTCCTCACTCCAGATGGGAGCCCTATTAAGGTAGCCCCTTTGCTCTTTATTCTTAGCTAGTCAGTGGTACATCGGCCTGATGAATTCCACTGTTTTCTGTTGGTAGAAATCTACTGCTAGGAGAATTTGAAATTGCATTAAGATTTCACAGTCTTTTTTTATGAGTATATATTTCACTGGTGCCCATTGACAATCACAGCTACTTCAGTAAGCACAGCAGATGACACAAAATCAGTAGAGACCTAAAATGCACATTATGCACGTTTTGGTGAATGTAGGGATCTACTTTGGACTAGCTGTCGCTTTGTCATATGCATTGAATGCTTATTGGTAGCATTATGCAGAACTAGGTGCACTCCTGGAGCCTTTCTTCATTTTAGTGTGAGAAGACAGTTCGCATGCTTCAGGACTGTTCCATGCTACAAGCCAAAATGTGTGATGGCATTTGGAAATATATTTCAGAAGTAGGCTCCTGATCTGAACTTCAGCACTATTGTGGAGGCACTCAGTTCTGCATCTCTGAGGGGCATGTCTATTTACTAAATAGTTCTTCTGAATAAAACAGTGTGTGGACTGCCTGCTCTATCTTGGTGGTAATGTACTTCTTTCCCACACAACTCCAGTTCTTTCTGCTAGATTGATATGGGAGGTAGCAGGAGGTGGAAAAACATGTCCATTTTGTACCACTTTAAAGTTTCACTCTGCTGTTCTGCTGCTTTTGATCTTGCACTGACCTTATAGTTACTAGCATTTGGAATGAGTACTATTAAAGTAAAATATGGAAATGCAACTTGAAAAAAAAATCCATGCATTTCTTTTACAAGGTTTAGATTACATATTGTCTTCATTATGTGTACTCGCTCCTGTTTCTGGTTAAATTGTTCTTCCATTAACACAAACTTTTTGTTTTCAGAGGAAATGGAGGGATTATTTAGAACAATTATTCAACACTGCCTAAAGCTTATAACAAAAACCATATGTAGCTGGATAAGAAGGCTGGACAGAGTTCTCATGGAATAATTTATATCACTGTTGAGTTGCACTTTGCAAACTGCAATTTCTCTTATCTGTTAAAAATGAGGGTTGAAACTATGGAAATTTTGTTGTTGTTTTTTATTTGATTGTTTTTTTTGTTTGTTTGTTTGCTTTTTTTGTTTTTCCAAGAATTCGAAGATATTTTGAGGTTTTAAAACTTGACAGAAAATAGATAAAACTCAAAAAAATATTCAGTGCTGCTCATTCTTGAGTAATGAGATTATGTATTACTAAGTTCCAACCTTTCTCTATTAGTTAAATTAAATCTTGAACTATACTACTTTAACTCTTTGTATGTGGTGAATCAAGAGAGCTTTAATCCAAATGAATTGTTATGCTGAGAAAGGAGAGTGTGGACACAACTCAGCCAAGCTAGAGATTCTATGAAATATGGCAACACAATATTAAAATGAAAATATATTAGGTTATGGATTAAATATTTCCATTTTTTACTGTTGATGGTTTGGTTGCTTTTTATTTTTCATTTTCAGAAGAAAATATTTATTTGATTACTGCAAAATGTCCACATATGCAAAAGCATAAATTGTTGTAAAAATACCTTGG
Source organism: Nettapus auritus (assembly GCA_011076525.1). Classification (NCBI taxonomy): domain Eukaryota; kingdom Metazoa; phylum Chordata; class Aves; order Anseriformes; family Anatidae; genus Nettapus; species Nettapus auritus. The sequence continues at coordinate 188,928,662 of CM021765.1, forward strand.
ACTATGGATGTGGAAGAAAAGTTCTGGAAAAGTTTACATGGGCATTTTTCAAACACAGAATAAGTGTTAAAAGACAAATGCTTTTTAAAGACTGAAGAAGAGATAGCATTTTAAGTTTTGATGTAGGTAATCATTTACCAATTCGTGAAATTGGTATTCATTTACTCCAATCAAAATAGATTTTCTAGATTTTTTTTGATGATTTCTCTATTTTTCCAATGAGTATAGCTGATTAATACAATCTATCTAAACTGTCACACGCTGCGTTCCAGATTTTCTACAACTTCTTACTTTCTTATGAATGATTCCTGCAATCATAGGGAAATTTTGAAGGTGTATGTTTTACTCTTAGAGTCACAGTTTGTGGCTGTTTTCATTACTACTGTCATTTTTCTTTCGGAAAATTCTTTATGGTTTCATTGACTGCATAAGAAAACCTATAAAAGAAAGAATATGAAGACAATGCATAGCAAATATGCTTACATAAACAAGAACATGCTAAGAATAACTGCATATGTTCAAAAAATCCTAATGAACTTCCTTTTGCATTCAGAACTATCCATTCATCATAACTTATGCTGAAAGTGGAGGTACTGAGAAGGTCCTCAGTGGGCATTAATTATCCTGTTTTCAGTTTTAAGTGTGAGTGATTTCAAAGCTGAAGGGCTAGTGATACCAATTAATCACACCTCCAAGGTGACAAAAGCTTAGGAAGTTATTGTAGCCTTTGTAGTGAGCCTGCTAATTCATGTTTAAAAAAATTATATCATTTAGAAAGGCATTTCGATTAGATTTTAAATATATCAGGGTTAGGATTCCTCTCACCTGGATTTCTACTCTATAAAAACTATAGAAATAAGGACTTTTGGAGAAGTCTACTCTAATTTGTCCTGTTTAGGTATCTACTCTTGTAGATGAATCACACCCTAAAAATGTGTATTTTCTCAGTTGTCTGTAAGGGAAGTCTGTAGACCTATCCTAAGTGTGGCTGTCTACACTGTAAGCTTCTACACTCTGTCAGATGAATCCTCCTACAAATGGCCAAGAATGCATAGTTTTCTTGCTCATTATGTCAATGATCGTCACAGTTAAAAGTGTATGCACTACTTCTAAACTGAATTGGCATGACTAACTTCCAGCCAATGCTGAGTTGCACAGAGTGGTCCCTCTATTCATTAGTTTTTCACGAAACTGTGAAAGTGTCCATTGTGCCACAGACTCTTCTTAACAAATACACCATGTGCATAATCCACCTGAAGTTTAAGGAACCCCTAAGTGTGTGTAAATGTTATTATGGACTCAGCTCAGAACCATTAATAGGAAACTTATTGCTTCACAGACTTTACAATTAGGCCTCACCATTAAAATATTTAATATATTAACTATTATATATAACATTAACAGTAGATGTGAAGTACACTCCGTGAGCTATGAAATGGTCTCACTTCTAAACAGTGAACTACAATGCATTGTAATGTGGTTACTTTGAACTGGTCCTATTGATATGGATGTCAAAACAAGTGCAGTATTTTGACTATATCTTGACCTTAATTCATATCTGTGACTCATGTTACTGAGATCAATTCACATTCCCTGAGTCCTTGCCAAGTGTTTCAAATATAGAATACTGATGCAGGTTTTGTTTTCTTGTATTGAAAAACCTGTATCAGTGTTTGGATATTTGAAAACTTGAAATCAGAGGGCACTCTTCCTCATGCTGAACTCTCTTTTTGATATTTGTGGCAGTTTTCATGAACAACTGTGACCTTCATTCTTCAGGATGGTTTAACTAACTATTTTGAAAAAAAATAAAATAAGTACTTCACCAACTCTGAGACAAATTTTCAAAACATAATTCCTAAAAAAAAAAAAAAAAAAAGGGACATTCTGATCTCAGGAGTAAGCAACAGTGTTCTCAAGTTCTCTCCCCAAAAACTGGCCAATAAACCTTAACTGAATAGGAGGAAGTCATTCTCAGCAATTTTATATAATATGTGACACCACAGTAACTTGAAGTTTGATTTCTGTTAATTTATTAATTTAATATTTTAAATATGGATTTATTTTCCAGAGGCATACCTCTTGTTTAAGTTCTGAGATCAGTAATGAAAAATGAGTTCAGAAATTATCCCTCAGCTTGTCGGGGTGTGACTGATCATGATGCACATTTAAGATGGCTAATTTCTTACATAGGCAATGTTGTTTTTTTTTTTTTAGGCAGACTCAAGTTATTAATCTCTTTGAGTTGTCCTGCTTGCAGAGGTTTCAGCTCTAGGGAAGCCTAACTGCAATTATGAAATGTAGTGCTTTTTATTTGATGGTTACTCAATTAGATACATCTGACTTTATGACTATGGTTTACAGAATATATATATATATTCTATATTACTTTGAATATATTTTGTTGTCATCTCAGGACTGAATTTGCCATAATGTAAACGTTTACATTTTGTACTGCTTGAAATGATCATCCCCTGTGCCAACAGCTTATTGATATCTTATTGAATAACACTTAGCCCCAGAGGGGGACTCAGGAAACTGGGGAGAAAAAGTAAATGAATGAATGAAAAATACTATAACACGTAAGTGAGAATTTAGGATAAGATTTTCACCCTTAACGTGCATTAGCAGACAATCAAGTGAAGTTTGTTATCTGGATTCACAGTTATCATTTGAAAGTATTCATTGGACACTTCATGAAGAATCTGTCCCTTAGAGGACAGAGGACCTGTGTGATTAGCAAATGCTGATGGGCCTCAGGATGGTGACAAGGTGTAAGAAGCAGGTCTGGTTTATATCCAGCCCCTGGTCTCACCCTGTGAGTCAGAGCTCCTAGCATGCTGAGGAGGGCACCGTGGTGTGCTGCTGACATGTACTCCAGCATTTATCACTTCCAGCATAGCCAAGGGCAGTGGAAATGCACAGGCAGAATGAAGGCCACAAGCCTGCACTCCTTATAGCAGCGTGAATAGCCTGTGATTTGCACAGTAATGAAAAAAATTTTGCAGAGAGAGAGAATATTATAGCAGCCTCCACAGGTCCTATCATCAGTGTTGTAACACAGTCTGCTCTTTTTGAAAGAAACATTTGTAACATAAAATGGGCTGACAGTTCTCCTGTGAGTGATGGAGGATACAATACTTTTTACTCGGCTCTATTTGAGACAAAATCCCATTACTATAACATGAGTTAAGGCCTTTGAGCCAGAAGTTCTTCTTTTGTACAGACACTGCTTGTAGAATTGTTATCCTTTCGGCAAAATGCATTTTAGTCCAGCAGCTCTCATCTGATTTAGTGTCTGCGCCACTAATTATATGTAGTGCCCTTTGACTGTTGTTTGAAAATATTGATTTAAAATTCCCTTCTACATTTAAATGAACATTACTTGAATTTAGGATATTCTTCATATTTTACTGGATTTCTTCAGATAAAGTGGAAGTGTGTTAATTTTAATAGCTAAAGATAATGCTGTAAGAAGTATTCTCCAGAGTATAGACCTTTAGAGATAAAGGTCACAAAGCATATCTCATTTAATGTGTTTAAACCCATCAGATATTATCAATGGCATCACTTTTTATCATGCTTCAAATCCTGCCCAATTATTTAATATGCAGTGTGTACCCTAAAGACATGGAAAGACCTCCTTTGCAGTTCATTGTTAAAAGGACTGGTCTGGCAGAACATACCTAGTTTTGACTAATGAGATTTTCCTGAGAGGTTATTCTGTCAGATTGCCAGCTTTTTCTTTTTTCTTATTTTCTTTTTTTTTTTTTTTCCACTGTGTGAAGGTGGCCCTAGAAGGGCTGTGAAGAGATACAGAACTGAGAACACACTGAGGAAAAGTGGATGATTTAAATGAAACTGGAGTAATTAACTGCGATTACGTCGATTTGTTGTCTACAGGTGTTCTTACCCCAGTAATTCAAAAAATGTTCTAAAAGATGTTCCACTAAAACAGAAAATTGTCATGTATATTTCAAATTCTCATGTTAATAGTAACATGAGAATTAGTCCTGTAAATGCTTTAATCAAAAACTGAAGTAAACACATACCCTCAGTTTTCTGTCTGCTTACCTGCTAACTAGTTCATGAAATAATCTAAAGTGGAGGAGGTTTTCTAGCTGGTGCTGGCTTCAGCTGGATTAATTAATCCTCAGGTGAAGTAGATGGGACCTTGTATTCACTGGGATTGCAAGGCACTTAGTCTAGTTCTTGTCTCAATTGTTTCTTTGTTACCAAGATACGGTGCATTTGCAGCTTCTAACTTTCAGATGTGCATTGCCTAATCTTTTTTTTTTTTTTTTTTTTTTTAATTGGATTTATAAACTGCACTCTAACAATGTATTCTGACAGTAATACTATCAACACAAGAGCCTGTCTTTATCTTTCAGCTAGCAAAAGTAAAACAATGTGGCAGAGGGAGAATTTCATATTGAGGTTGGGATTAACTTCATCTAATTTCAAATCCTGACAGTGTAGGAAAATGCATCAAAATAGCTCCCTCTGTAAAAGGAGAGAATATAGGTATTTTAGTCTATAGTCATCTGACATGCTTTCAGTGTCTACTTCATAATGAAATACCTGACAAATATTCATTCAAATAAGTCCTACCTCCAGGGTGAGCAGGCTAATGAGCTCTCAGATATATGGATGATCCCAATGGAAGGAGCTGGACTGAAACACAGGTTCAAATCTTTGTTCAGTCACAGCTTTCCCTTTGAATTTTAGATGTTTATCAGGCATTCCATACTTCAACTTCCTAAACATACAATGTAGGTGACAGCTAATGTTTTGCAAGTAAAACCATTTCTGCAGCATGCCTAAGTCATCTGACTTTACAGCCACGCCACTGCATTAGTTTTGTTTTGTGTTGTCTGTCTACATGCCTGGATTTGTCATGACTGGAACAATGAAAGCCTGATTTTGATAAACCTCTGATCTCTGCTTCCAAAGTGGTAACTATTAACAAGCATGAACTCTGGCTCCTGAGTAAAGATGTGAAGAAAAGATCTGTGTTGTAATGGTTCATGCCCACAGTGAGAGGGACACATGGCAATGGGCAATGGGTTTTAGTGTGTGTAACACCTTCTGCCTGCTCATTAAGTGCTCCCTTTTGCATAACGGTAATATGGCATTTGGGCCCAGAACACAAGTGAAAGCACTGACATTTGCTTGAATATATGCTTTTTATGAGTTTCTAAATGAAGCAGCCATTCCCAAGCTTACAATGAAGGAGAGTACTTCAGAGAGTGTTATCTGTGTAATCCTTTTCAGTGCGTCTTGCCTTGTTTTAATTTAGATTGTGGAGTTCTAGTTAGTGGTCCTCACCAAATGTGCATCTTTACATAAGCAGTAGCAGGTTGTCTGCTTTGTTTTAAGTGGTTGAAAGGATGACTGCTGATGCAAGCGTTCTCATCAGCTGTGTGTGAAGAGCTGCGGCGTTACTGCAACGCTCCTTGCTCCATCTGTGGTCTCCTAGCAAGTTCGCCTTGTACCTAATATCTAAATTAGCCTCTGGAAGGTATATAGTATCCTACTTCAGGCTGGATCGCCTCAAATAACTAATTTCATTGTGTTAAAAGAAAAAAAAAAAAAAATCTGAAACTGTTCCACAAAAGAAAGACTTTCATTAAGAAATATTTTGATTAAAAATGAATGAAGAAGCCAGTGTAATGGTGTTTAGTTTTACAGGCTTACCAACCTTTGGGCAGCATTACTGCTTTGGGGAGCCTTCAGAGCTGCACGTCTCAGGGCAAAGCTCAGTGCTTTTTCTCAAGAGTGTGCATTGGAAATGGTGAGCCTAAGCCAGCTCTGGAGACAATTCCCTGGGCTTGAGAAGAGTTTCAGTTCCTGCTCCATACCTGCCTTTGGAAATGCAAAGTGAGAGAAGCTGGTCTCCATGGCTCTCTAGGCTTCTGGGAAATTGCAGAAATTGCAGGTTTTATTAGGCTATCCTAGGGGAAAAATTGAACCTTCTTCAGCCCTCCAATCATTTTCACTCAAGTGCTTTCTTTTGCCTGATTTTAATAATAATCTTTATTATTATTTCAAAAAACACACCCACTATTTTCAACTTCCATTCTTTGGAAGGGACTTTATCATACCCAGTTATATATTACACCCAAAGTATGACAATGTTACTGAATATGTTGCAATAACAAGGGTAAGTGGGGTTTAATATAACTACTAGGTGCACAACAGCAGCTTTGTGGAAGAAGTTGGTCTGAAAAATCAGACGGATATTTATTCTGCTGAAGAAGGATGTTGCCCAAAGGGTTGGTTGTTCTTTCAGATGGCATGCATTTCTTGCTTTAATCAGGTAGCAGGGCAAAATCTGTGGTAGATGATAAGGGTAGACTTTTAAATCTACCAGGGCTTGATCCTCCACAGCACAAGTGTCAGCCTGCTGTGGATGAAATTGCAGGGCACGGAAACATGATATCAGGATTGGCAACAATGTAAGTCCAAGCTGAATTAATTAATTACAAGGCTTTTGACTTCTGAGAGGAAGAGACCTGAAAGATGAGCAGAGAGCTAATTATATAGTTATTATATAATAACATGTGGATAACTGGGAAGAAAATTTGCCTTTGGACCTGGGCATTCTCCTCTCATGAATTGCTTCCTTCAACATTGCTCTCCTAAGAGCGGGAATCACAGCATTGTTAAGGCTGGAAAAGACCTCTAAGATCGTCTGGTCCAACTGCCTCCCTACCACGAATGTTATCCACTATACCATGTCCCTAAGTACCACATCAAACTTTTCCTTAAACCCCCAGTGATGGTGACACAAAGCCCCATTCTGTCTACTCTTGTTTCCATGGCAAAAGTGAAACATACTTGTAAAAAATAGGGTACGTACCCAGGGCACATTGTGGACTTTTCTATTATTAGTTCACAGTGACTACTCCATGTTCACAGAAGTCTGTAATTCACAGGATTTGAGTTTAACTGACTACAGAAATGCATCTGTAATTCAGTCATATGTCCTGTTCACTGAGGCAGGGAAAACCTTGCTGTGATGGATGTACCTAGTTCATAAGTTTGTCCACATTCCTATCAGTGAGCATTCATTACCTCCTCCACTTAACATAAGTAAGTGCAGAGGGAAGACCAGAGATGGTTTCAAGATTTAGTTCCTGCATGGGATTTGTGGCCACAGGATGTGCAGCTGGATTATGGAGTTAGGTTTAAGGTCACTGGTCTGATTCTCACGGTTCAGTGGTTGTTCCAGACACAAATGCCTCCAAGTAATGTACCATATGTCTGGCTAGTAGTAGAGCTGGTTGGGAATTTTCCATGGAAAGCAGTTTTTCGCTGCAAACACTAAATTATCAAAACCAAAAACCTCCATAGAAATGCCTGGCCACATTGTCGTGTCAAGAATATAAAAATTTTATTTTTAGTTTATTTTTTTCTTTTGCTACAGAACAGCAAATAAATTAGTGATTAGGACTAACACCTGAAAAAGAAAAAAAAGTGGAATTAAGGAATTAAGACAGAGTAAAGGATTCAAGTAGTGTCCTTTGGGGGGGGGGGGGGGGGATGTATTCTTGGCTATTGAGGATGGAAGATAGCCCATGAAAAACATTTTGGGTTGGGGAAGTTTGCACAGCTATGAAATTGCACATTTTGGTGTAGACTTGCCCCACTCAATGGAGTACTTCCAAGCTGAAGCTGAAATTTTCAATTCTTATTATTGTCATCAACCCTTAAACTTTTTATTCAGGCAAAAGAAAACATGCAAACAAACAAAAAAGCAAGAATCAATACAACCCACTAGGTTAATAAATAATCAAATCTGAGTTGTACTCTGGAACTTTAGGATGTTGACATTGTTATGTCTTCAAAAAAACAACAGTAAATTGTGAGAAAAGTGAGAATCAACATGTGTATTGTGACATTATGGATTTTTAAAAATAAATAAATAAATAAAGGTCAAAACATTATATAATTTAAAGTTATCCATGAAAATTTAAAAAATCGGGCTAGGGAACCCAGGGTGGCTGAATGCTGAGCTTTTATTTCTGCTAAGTCTACATTCCTGAATATCTGTTCTCTTCTTCTCTCATTGTGTCTTTCTGTCATATAAAACCTAATAAGACGGATTTTTGCATAATAATACTGCTGTGTTCACTTTTGTGGAATCCAGCAACATATGCATGAACGGAAAATGCAGCTAGTTTTTAATTGCTTCCTCACTGAGTTAGTAGGCACAGGTGCTCTGACAAAGAATTCTGAGTGGGAATTAGAGGGGAAAAGACTTTGCCCTTTACAGTTGTAGAGGTGGTCTCTACCTGGGTGTCTATGTTTCCAGCTGCTGAGATTCTGCCAGGCAGCTGCTGCCCTGTGCTGTCTTGCTACAGCATCTGCCTCTCATTGTGCTTCAGTGTCCAAGCTGTCTGCATCTGATTTTTGGTCTGCTTCTCTTAAGGAAGTCTCTTCTGGCCCATGCTAGTGATAGGAATGAGGAACCTCCTTTACTGTCCTCTGTCAGGTATGTTGTCTTTTCCAGGCTGTGTATTATTTTATTTTCAGAACCACCAGTATTTCACCAATGTCCCTTCATTTTTCTTTCTTTCTTCCAAGGGTCTAAATAGTGGAGTTGCCTAATCCAATTGTTTTTATCTGGGGTCATACTGTGCCATTAAATTGTGTGTTTTAGCAGGCAAATCAGCCTTCTTCTTTTGTCTGACCCTACACTGTAAGCAAAAGATGGTATGTCCCCAGGAGCCCTCAGGTGTGGAGAAATAACACATCCTCCTGCATAATGTAACTTGGGCATTCATTGTGTAGGTGACAGTGCTAGCGTATCTCCCTCTTACTTCACCCTCATGCAGACAGGAGAAAAAGACACAAGAAAGGTCCTCTTTTCCATTTTCTTCTCCCCTCTCCTTTGTTTCCTACTGCATAGATACTTTTGAATGAGGTCCACTAAAAATAAAAACAACAAAAACCAGAGCTGAGCTGCTCCATGCTTACTTTCTTATACTGAATATGCTCTGTTATGCATTTAAAAGGTGGAGCTCTCCATGCATGACAAGTTACCTTGTCCCTTTGTCAGGATTCTCCCTCTGTTAATATAGTTTTGCTGGGAGGATTATGCTCACTGCAGAAAAGAGCCCCCACCCACCTCCCCGACAGATTTTCCATCTTGCGAGGAAGAGCACCTCGGTAACCCTTGTCTTTTCTGACCCTGAATTGACAGCAGAGCCTTGCACAGATTCCCAGAAGAGCTGCCTTTGGGTTGTCTCATTGAGAAAAGTGTCTTTCTCAGCCCCACTGGGTAATCCTGTAGATATATTAACCTTTATGCAGCTCTGGCTCCATACTTTGTTATCCACAATTAGGGGATTTTTAGAGGCAGCTGCTAGCATCCCTTTGCAAGACCAAGATGAAGCAGTTGTATTTTTTAATGACAATTCACTACTTTTCTTCCTCCATTCCCTCCAACACACACAATTCTGTGAGTAGAAGTCAAAGTCTGCTGTTTTAAGCACCATTTAGAAAGCTCTATCACATAAGTGTTGTCATTATGCTGTGCTAAACAGTGAGTCATGATGCTGTGCTATATTTGAGCGAACAGTTCAGATGGGGGGTGGATGCCAAAGGATAATACTTGGCCTTCTGTTTGAAGTTGACAAGTTCAGAAACATTGTTCAACTGTTTTAGAATAGTTTCATTCCCTGAGGAAGAATGTATTTCCTGTCATAAATAAATCCATAAACTAAACATTTTATGGTATTTCAGCTTCCTTTCATATGAGACATAGAGCATTTTGGAAAAAAATATCAATACTTCAGAGGAACTTGTGACAGCTTCTTCTGTTCAAATGTTGTCCTTAAATTTAAACTAGAGTAAAAGTCATTCAATGTAAATAAAGAGACTTCATATTGAATAACCTGAACTTTTCTGTAGACAAAATGATCTGTATGTTCAGGTATATCTCATATCTGATTTTGGGTTTTGCATTTATATTTGGGAGAGGAGAGACATTCTTTTTTAATGGAAAAGAAGAAACAAGACAAAATACTTTAACGATGCTCAGTTTATAAAGGGGCTCTTTAGCTTCTTCCTAGCATGTGAGCTATTTGATTAGGGGAATAAAAAAAAAAAAAAAAAAAAAGGATGGGTTAGGATGTACTGGAATTTCTCCCAGCTGGCAGAACTTGGAAGGATCCAAGTGATTATTATCCAGCAGGAAGACATGATTCTTACATGGGTTTGAAGCTTTCTTACAGAAAAAAGAATCAGCCCTGAGGAGGAAAATAAGAAGTGATAGATTTCTGAGATCTCATTTTTCATTCAGGGAAAATAAATATCCACAACAGCAAACACAAGGCATTGGATAATTTCATTACTATTCTTACTGAGATGTAGTTTTCTTAGAGTTAACAAGATGATTTTGACATTCAGATAAAGATTATAACACTAGTTTCCACCATTATCTTAATATTTAGAGACAGAAACTGGTTAAAACAAAGCTTATCTAAAGTGATGATATATTTGTATTCTTGAAATTTAATGTTCATCTGGGAAACATAAGATACTCTTAACAAGAGTATACTTCCAGTCTTCTGTGGATGTAGAGACATCTCTTACATCAACTGGAATGGAAAGTGAGTAATTAAATGCCTAAATGCCTTGTTAAAATTGTGTCTTTTATGTTGTCTTTCTATGAAATATTATTTTTCTTTCCATGACAGCTTACTTGGTAGTAGGTGATACATTTGGAAAATGGATGTAAACAAATAATTGCTACCTTTAGCAGAAGAAAAAAAAAAAGAATCTAAAAAATAGGTATATTTTTGACTGTGCATTTTCTAGAGTTCTTTTGGTGAGGAGTTAACTGCTGTTTTTACTACTTTACTACTGTTATTTCTACAAGCTGGTCTTTTAGAAATCACACTGTGGCCACAAACAACTCCTTTCAGATTTAGATTTGTATCTGTTGTGAGCATCAGTCTGTTTTACTTAAAAGACACAGATTGAACCTTACCTTCAAGAAGTCTTTTCTGTTTTTTTGTGTACTCTATGACAGTGACAATGAGCAAAAAGGAGTATGAAATGACAAACATATTTCCCTATTATTCCAATAAATATTTGTGTTTTCATTAAAAAAAATAAAAAGGCTGTTAATAAATAATTGAGTTTTGTGGTCTGAAAACCAGGCCTCTGCAGGGCATCTCGAGTAGGACAATTAAAATCCCCACCCACTCTAAATTGTGTATAGTCAATTGTAAAAGGTGTTTTTATGATGTATGGTTATAGGATTGTGGTCTTTTATTTATTTGTGATTTTTATTTATTTATTTATTTATTTATTTTAAGCTGGTGGTTGACTTTTTATCTTTTCCAGTTTACAGAGATTTTTGTACACAAACTTCAGTAACTGGTTATTGTACTTTCTTCCCAATATTATTTAAAAGTAATCATCTCACAAAACACTGCTTGCTTAAACTTAGAAAATAGCATTGCTGCTCAGTTCTGGGTTTGATCACAATTCCTACTCATTTTATCAAAAATAGTTCAGGGGTTATAAGTAATGGAAACATTTTAAACTTGGTTAGCTACCTATACATTTGTGCATCTTAGTGGTTTGGGACCTGAGCTCAAGGCCTTCGATGAGTAGAAAATCTTTTACACTTTGTTTAGCCTTTATTTTCTGAGGTGAAGCTGTTTCTGAATATCAGTTTGCAGATACTGGAAAACATATATATAGAAAGATTTAAAATTTTCATATCTGTATAACAAGTATGTATGTGTTCAAGAATTTACATAGTGTTAGAACTGTACCATCTTGTAAAACCAAAAATGTGTGGAATGTCTCAGGCATTAAAATTAACATGAGCCATAATTGCTCTGCAGGTCTCTGGATTTCTCTTTTTTCTCTATTTTAATTTTATGGAAGTAAATAGATGACTCTGGAGGTTTAATCCAATCTGTGAGAGCTTTTACTTATATAGGATACTTGACTATCTGAAGTGTTGAGTATATTTTAATAATAAATTTTATTTCAATTGTGGATTTTTATTCAACTATGAATACATTTAAGGAGTTAGTATTTTGTAAGAACTACCATAGTCATGTTGGATTAAAAAATGATGGACTTGCATCTACCAAATCACTGCGGACTTTCAAACTTGTATATTTCGCTGATACTTGTCTGCACTAAACTGATCTATTTCTGATTCTCTTGAAAACACCTATCTTTCTGGACTTACAGAAATGAATACTAAGAGATATTCACCTAAGAAAATTAGTTAATAGCCAAGTTCATGTCCCACACATAATGATATTTAAGTTAAGGCAATAGCAATAACAACAAAAACTCTGAGTCATCATAACAAACTGAAGTTGTTCCTTAAATATACATAAGTATTCCATATCTATATAATATATAGGTATTTAATGAAAGGCCAGATTCAGCAAACCTACATATGGCTGACATGAGCAGTTTATAGCCTTACTAGTGTTATGGTTAATAGTAAGAATGATTGTTGAATGTCTAATTTTGCCACTTTTCAATAGCTCATGTGTTTTATGGTTTAAAGAGTATGCTTATAGCAAAGGGAAGTACAAATCCCTTAACATTAAAATCTAGTAGAGAAAATGTATTTCAACAATCCCTTGAATCTGTATGAACTGACAAGGACTATAATCAAAGTTTATTGGAAGTTTGCTTCAAGACACTTACTGTACAGAACTTGCCCTTAACATATCATGCTGGGAAATCTCTGAGTAGCTTTACTGCTCAGATACGTAGCAGTAGGATAATTATATTTAAAAAAATAAATAAATAAATTGTTAACTTCAAAATAAGTTAGCGGAGCTACATTTTATAAAAGAGAATCCAATAACATATGTGTTCAAGAGAATGGGAGTTTAGACAGTTCAGACAGTGTTTTCAATTTTGATGTAGCTTTTGGCATAATCAGAATTTCAACTGTAAAGCCTATGGAAACCTGAGAAACCCATACAGCTTCAAAAAATACAGTGATGGATATTTTCTGTAGATGTCACTTTACTTTGTTAGCTTCTGTGCAGTGAGGCAACATGAAAATGTCTCCAAAATTAATAACTGAGTCTTTTCCTATATAAACTTTCAAACACCAATTAAATTTCAAAACATACTAATTTTAATTATCTTAAACAATGAAATATTGTTGTGGGATGAAGTTAGTTCCATTATTTTTAACTCCAAAACACCAGTCTCCATTTCACTGGGCTACCTGTGTATAAGAACTTTCTCAAAGGTGAAAATTAAATATGTTGCGGAGTTTAAACTCAGGGATTTTTGTTGTATTTTTTTTTTGCTTGTTTGTTTTTTATATTTCTGTATGTGTTTACCACAAAACCTCACATCTCTTAGGAAAGCATTTGATATTCAAATTTACAGTCTCCCTTTTCTTAAATTTTTGTGGAGAACAAAGCATGATTACATTATTTTTGGCACTGTATAAAACATTTTCTCTGATAAAATGAAAAGAAAATTTTCACAGGCTCCAGTGAGTCTTTCATTTAACCCCATTTGTCTCCATGATACTGTCCCTGCATACTGGGCTCATTCTTCAAGTGTTGCATCTACTTTAATGGCCACAGCATTGGACTAGATGGTCTTTTGGTTTGATACAGTACAGTTGTCTTTATATTCTTATCTAATGTGTTGCCTACTCCTAGTCACAGACCTCTGCAGCTAAATGTCAACTTGTTTTTCTGAAGACATGACACACTTTATAGCTAGGATATCTTAGATAATAAAAATAAAATAAAATAAATATTAAATAATAAAAAATGTGTGTGCTGTGACTGAGGTCATGGCATCTATTTCAGTCTGGTTACCCTACAACATTTTATGGTTGCTTATGCACTGCCATTTCCTCCCCGATGGCTTAGTAGAGAGCTTGTGAAATTGCTAATTATAAACATATTGAGGAGACTATGACATCCTTCTTCTGTTCTCAGAGCTATCATTATTTCTGAGCATATGCCAAAGAATTTTTAGCCTTTTTGTTTTTCATGAGATCTTCCTTGATTTTTTCCATTTGTTGTATTGTGTGAACATTGTGAGTATTGCTTACCTAAATTATGTGACGTCTTTCCTCCCTGGACAGAGCAAAACCTTCTGGTGCATGAGAATGAATGATAAAAAGCTAAATAAAGACTACTTCTGTTCACAAAAAAACGCTATTGTTTACAGGAGATGAGATTAATTTTGTAAATACCTGTTCACCAGTAAAGTGAGTATTTAGTTGTGAGTGTTCATCACTAGAAAGAAAAGAACTGTCATTCAAAATCATAATGATTGTTTGTAAAAATATATTTATTGCAGAGTGAAGAAAGGTTATTCTCATAGTAGAACTGTCTCTCTAGTTATGTCTACACAAATTTATAAAGCCACACTCTATAATCTGCAAACTGTAACATACTGAAGAGTTTCCAATCTAGTTTTCAGTGAGGCTTACCATGGTATTCTGCATAGTCATCCTACAGGGCTCAACATACCTTGATGTACAAGCTTGAGTAAGGTATATCATCATTTTTCTGTTTTTCAACTTTTCTGTAAGCAAAGCCAGTTGAAGCTGAATCCAGCAAAAGTTCACCAAGATGATGAAGGGCCTAGAACACCTCTCCTATAAGGAGAGGCTGAAAGAGCTGGGACTGCTCAGCCTGGAGAAGAAAAAGCTCAGGGGAATCTTATCAATGTCTATAAATACCTGAAGGGAGGCTGCAAAGAGGACAAAGAGGATGGATCTGGTCTCTTCAGTCATGCCTAGTGCCAGGACAAGAGGCAATGAGCACAAATGGAAAGACAAGAGCTTCCCTCTGAACATCAGAAAATACTTTTTTTTTTTTTTTTTTTTTTTTTTTCTCTTTAAGAGTGAACAATTACTGGCACAGTTTGCCCAGAGATGTTGTGGGGTCTCCCTTCTTGGAGATCTAGTTAGAAATAAGTGTATATTTGAGAACCTTCTCTATGGGTAGAGAACATCTTAAACCCCCAAAATCTCTTCATAAATGCCTTTGGAACTAGGGCCAAATTGTAACAGACTGCTTTTAATTTGGTCTCCAGAGAACAGAAAAGCAACATGGAACCTTGACAACTTCCTAAAAATTATTTTCTGTATTCTCCCACCACTTCTCTCCAAAAAGCAAAAACAGAAAGAAGCCAATAGGAAAAATTTGGTTATTTGTTGTATACCTCTGGAAGTGAATTCAATCTGTGTGTGTAAGAATCATGCAACAGTCAGTAGAAAGCACTGAAATTTGTGGAAATTTATGTGAGAGGATTTTTGTACTACTAGTTTTGCTACTGCTTCCTTTCAAGAACACAAGATCAAATCTTTAACTAGACTTGTGTTTTCCTCAGCAGGAAGTGGGGGTGATGCAGATGTGAGTGTAGTTTATTTTGCCATGGAGATAAACCATTCATTTTAATTCATTTTGTTTGCAGACATTTCTAAGTCCATCTCCTGATGTGTCTTGCACAGTAATGACAATATTATGAATAATGCCCTCACATCCTGATGCAACTACTTCCTAAATATACTTCCAATTTAGTGGGACAAGGTTCCAAATTGAGGAAGTGACTGATAGGTTCTCCCATTACTTTGGGCTAAGAGAAAATGTAACCTTTATAGCTTGATGTCATTATAGCCATTATACTTTTCCTGCATTTGCTGTGACACATCTGGAGGTCTGGTGTGTAAATGAGTTGTGCATCTTTTTAGTTGCTAGTAAGTTGCACTATGGACTTAGACTCTTAAAATTTAACTTAACATTGGTCCTCTCTCTCTATACTCGTCCTCTCCCAAACTTTTGCTTTGTCTTGTATTGGAATTTTATTTTTGAAGTGCTTTCTGTAAGCAATATTCTTGTTTACATCATGTGATTATGCCCAGGCACATATGTTATAGCTTTTAGGTCTGGGAAATTCCAGCATTTAAAATCTCCATAGATTAATATGGATTAACAGGCTTTGTCATCCTTTCTATGAATGCTGTGAAAGAGGCTTGTGTTTTATTTTCTGTCTTGTGTCCTTAACTGCTACAACCTCTCCTCCCTTCCGTATATCTCTTCTCCACAAACTCAGGCATCGTAACCAGCCCCCAGCATACTTCCCACTCACCAGCTTGCATTCCTCTCTTCTATCCTGCCTTGTCTTTGACCCAAATAATTTCTCAGAAAAACTTTGTGCCGTGGAGAGTTAATTAAAATGGGTTAGACACTGTTTTTGTGCAATTCAGGAGACCTGCTGCAGTGCGCTGTCAGCTATTGGTGTCAGCATGGGGCTAACTGGGTGGAAATGCTGTCAGCCAATTCATGTGATGTGATAGTACCTTCCATTTTAAACTTTGTTGGACTGGACTGAGGTGATGGCAAAAGTAGCATCTGTGACCTCCACAGAAACAGCATGTTATCAAAACTGCTTCTTTGAGAAAGAACTTTTGGGGAGGGTTTCCAGGAGTCTCCAGGTTAAGCAGAAAAGTTTCTGTTCCTATAAAAAGCATTTAAAAATCTACTGTATGACATTTTTCTAGTGAATAAGTAAATAATGTCAAGGACATGTAGAGGGGAGGAGGGACTCTTGCTGCTGAGTCACATTTTAAGGACAGTTTTATTATCACCTTGTCCTAACAGATAGGGTGGGAGACTAAGGAAAAAAGGAGCTGCAGTCACGTAAGCTGTCATTAATTAGTGCCTGTGGGCTACAACAAATTCAGTCAAATGAACTTTTGAGTAACAGTGGTTACTGCATAACTTTGAAAAAAAATAGCAATGAGAGAAGACCAGAAATACAACGGCAATTAAGGGAGAGACAGATATCAAAAGTTGTGTGTTCCAGGTTTACATCACTTAGCTTTAGTGTCCATAAGAGTCTAGTGAAAGCATCATAGGATATGCACTCCACAGAGCTGATTTGTCTTTTGCCTTAGAAGACCTTGTGTCACAACAGGTTAAAAGCAAAGAAACCTGGAAAGGCATCCCTTTGTGCTTGTCTTTTTCTGGTATTTTTTCATAGGTTTGATGACTGCCGTGGTTGAAGCCAGGACATTAGTCTTTAAGGCCATTTGGGCTGACCCAGTTGCAATGCCATGCTTTTATGTTTATATTGAGGCAAGCACATCTTAAGAAAGTTTGGAGTCTCTAGGCCTCACTGAAAACACAAAGTGCAGATATAGCTTTAAAGATATTCCTAATAGAAGAATATATTTTCTTGGTTTGGAAAAAAATAATTTAAAAAAAATAGAGTTACAAAGATCTCATGTTTGCTTGACTATATTTCTTTGTGATGACTATAAAAGTGTACTTCCTGGTCAACAGGTTCTTCACACTTTGGTGTAATTTAAAAAAAAAAAAAAAAAATCTGCATGCTTTTTGAGGTACTATGTTCTATAATTTAAAGTGACATTAATTAAATGTACACTTTAAAGGAGATCTACTTCTTTTTGCTCACATTCACTTATTAAGATCAGCTACATGATTTTGGATCGTTGCTGGTGTGAATAAAGCACCTGTTTATTTTTATAGAAAATAATTGATTGTCTTCACAGAAGAGAAAAGAAGTTTTCATTACTCTTCCCATAGTTCTACTATAGGGAATGGTGTCTGTGGAACAAGTAGTCTGAATATTATTCATCTTTCTCATGGAGATTGTTAGAAGTGCATTAGGATTCTCTGAATTTGCTTACAGACCAAGATCAATTTCTAAGTAAGACTAAATGAAGAAAAACTGTGGTGAGTTATCAGACACAGTCCACTGTAGTTGCTGTTTTATAATGAGCTTTGAGACACACCATAATGCAGCCTATTGTTGCAAGTATCTTTTGTACTCACACTGCCTACCTTTTATAAAGTAATTAGAATTTAACGTGCAACAGCTTTGAAATGTATGAAGCCAAACCCTTAATGTGGGAAGCTTCTGGGATTAAACAATTTTGCAGAGAGAAATCTTAAATGTGTTTTGACTAATTTCATTGAAGGTTCATCTACAGCATTTTATATAAGTGAATCTATTAATTTTATGGGCCTTACAATTCTAATTTAAGATGTCATTGTTTTCATTTTACATTTCAGTCCTGAACGTTTCTAATACAGCCATAACATTTTTACTTAGTAATGAAGTAATTGTTATAAAATGTCAGTCGTTGATTTTAATTTTAGAAAGTACGTTTTTAAATGCATGATCACAGGCTTGGCTGACTAATGTTAGGTAGTTAGTTTTGGTCTCTTGCCCCTGTCAATGATCATCCAATAGGTTTGCCTGCTCATCAAGTAGCTCAGTACAACAGAAAAGGATCAGTGGATGAAGCGTTTACATCTACAGTCAGTGTGTATTTTTGGGTTTTCACTTGGACTAATTTTGTTTCTTTGACTGAATGCCTCCACTGTACGTGATTTGAAAGACCAAGTGCTGATTTGGACCCTGATATACCCATAAGGGGTTTTCTTGCATTCGGTGTGCACCCTGAGCACAGCTCCTGCTTTAATTTCATCTGACAGGGATGTAGTTCACAAGTACATAAACTGCTTGTTAAAAGGAAGAAATGTAGAGTAAGAAGGGACAACAGGGGCACTTCCTTTAAAATTGCACTCTTTCTTTGAATGAAACCCACTGTAGGATGTAGTTGAATTTTACAGTGGAAGTTGCTACCCTTCATTGAGGTGATTTTTTTCTCTCATCCTCATGGAGGCTGAATGTGAAACTCCCTAAATATTTTCCCTGAAAAGGTTTATTTTAATGTTTTTCCACATGAAGCAGAATATTAACCATCAAACTACAGTTTACCTGTGACTGTCTGTGATAAGGAACAGAACAACGCCAAAATAACACGACGAGTTCAATGTAAAATTGCAGTTTTACTGCACTGTCTGATTCCTAAAAGATGACTGTCAAAAATGTTATTAATTTTCCTGCCTGACAAGATTGCACTAATTTATTACCCATGGTGTACTCAATACTGAAAAATATGTTGTTAAACATAGATCATCATATTATCATCTTAAAGAAATGTTAAAAACCTGAGTTAATTTTCTAAATAAAATCTGCTCAAAGTAATCAGCATATTCTCCATTTTCATCTCTAGTCACTTATTCCATCTTATAGCCTAATCTGATCAGAATTTTTCTGCCAAAACAAGCTTTTGATTCAATGACACCATAGATGTCTTTCAGTACGAGTTTCAGTGAACATACTGACAGCTTTCTTTATGACCAGTGTAGACTATGGCTTTCCAGGGACTGAAAGACTCCTGTCATTCCCTTTTCACCTACCAGAACTGTAGTCTACAAACACCCAGTTCATATCAAAAAGTTTTAGGCTTCAAGTCTCCCTGCTGTGCTCCTAGGCTCTAAGACCCAGCTTAGATGTTCCCCAGTGTGTCTGAAGACACCCCTTTGCCCACTAAGGATCCGAGAAGGTACAAATCTTGTGAGACCTGGTTCTGCTGAAGGTTCTGAGTTTGGGATCCATCTCTTTTCCAAAATGTTTAATTATTTTTAATATTTCCCAACCTGGCATCTGCTAAAAGTTATAAACTTTATTTTTTCAGACAAATAAAAATAAATATGTTCCTCTTAATATTTTCACACCTTCCTATTACCATAGAAAAAGATGTTCATAGAAATAAATTGGACACAACTCTGTATCTTAGTGACTGTTTACAATTACTTTTGAGTGTTCTTTGTACGAAGTTCAGAGCACTAGCTTCATTTTACATAGATTTCTTCAAAGACATAAAGCAAATTCTCAAAGTTCTTTTGGAAGTATTTTCAAAATGCTAAACCCTAATTCAACCCAAGTGCTTAGACTAAGTTTATATTAAATTCAAAGGAGAATGTGAACAGAGTTTTACTTAATTTCAAACTGATGTTAAAAATTCTGCTGTCTCTTTAAGCGATTTCAAGGTATTAAAAAAATCACCTAGCCCTTCTGTTATTAAGGATTACAGAAACACAGACTTTTTGGCAATCATTTGAAACCCTCAGAAGTATCACCACTTTGTAGTTAGTTGTTCTTAATTGCAGTATGATGCTGGACATCATAGTTAGGAAAGACATCTATTAATGCATCCTGTCCATCTTACTGACAACATTGTTATGATGTTTTTTCTTATTGTTGCCTGCTTGTATGTTTTACTATATTTTACTAGGGTCCTAAAGAAAAGTATGATATAGCATAACACACTTGCCTCAGGAGTCTGCCAACATTCATACAGTCTATGTAGACCTGAGAAAGCTTCTCTGGATATTTATCTGTGTCTTTATTTCCATTTTATTATTCTAGTTATGTTCCTATTTGCCGTATCTCCCTCTTTGACACTAACACCTTGTAGGTATTTGTAGATTATTATCTTGATCTCCCTACTGAATAATATTTAGTCAGACTGTGAATATTTAGTGGGTTTTGTTTTGTTTTGTAGTTTTCCTCCTTAAACAAATCCTTTCAAGGATTTGAACAGATTGTTGATCTTTTCTGAAACCACTCCTCTTGAAAGTATCTAGGTTTTAACTTAATATACTTGGTGTAGTTGAACTGGAATTCTGAAGGAAGGAACTATTCAGTGTGTAATATGATGTTTATAGCTGCATTTACTTTTTTTATGTGACCAGATTGCATGTTAATTCAAGTTCATTTTGGTCTTCACTTAAGAGACCTTTCAGAGGTTTTTTCAATTTTCTCTCTTGAATTGTGTATTTTTAGTTTGGAGTATATTCCTAGATGCATTCAGTTTGCGTGATCAGTAAACTTAAAAAGTATATTATTTATTGCAGGTCATTAATGAACACATTAAATAAAAAATCTGCATGATTTATTTTTATTTACTAGGTACAAGTACAAGCAAGATAAACTTAAGGCATATTTCATGTACTTTGTTTCATTTTTCCACTTAATTTCAACTCAAGTTAAATACAAATAACAATGATTAAATTGGCATGATTTAATCTTCATAAAACCGCAGCTACAGCCTCTGAAAAGTCTAATGATTTCATTCTCTCCAACTGTTTTCCCTTAATTTATTAAGGCTAAAAGAAGCAATAACATCAAGTATATTTTTTCTTGTTTTTCCTCCCTAGAAAATCATAGATATATTTAGTTTCCACTGTCATTTCTGTTGTTTGTTATTTTTTAAAGTAGTATTACTAGTAAGATTGGTAGCTAATTTATTTATTTGTTTAGACTTCACGCTCTCTTCAGATGACCTACTGAATAAACATTATCATACAAAAAAGTCCATATTAATCTCAGAAATTTCCATGCAGTTTAACAAACCTGTTAATGTAATGCTTACTTGCCACTCATTCTTTTTTTCCTCTGTTTTTCTACTTTGGGGATAACACTTTATTTCAGGTGATCGAATGGTCACTTTGTTTCTGCTTCTTTTCTCAGATTGATTTGATTATATATTGGCTGATAAAGGCTGAATTCATTTTTAAAGACA
Source organism: Nettapus auritus (assembly GCA_011076525.1). NCBI lineage: Eukaryota > Metazoa > Chordata > Aves > Anseriformes > Anatidae > Nettapus > Nettapus auritus. Next base: position 188,950,104 of record CM021765.1, read on the forward strand.
AATATGTTTTGTTGTTGTTGTCTTTTAGCAATTTAAGGGAGGAGGATTGTTGACTTGGCTGCTCCTTTTCTTTGTGGGAGAAGAATTTATGTATTTTACTCCTCTTTTTCAATTATACTAATTATGTACATGATGTATATGTGCTTTATGACAAATTCAGTGCACCAGAGAATAAATGGACTCTTTCTGAGAGAACATATCTTACGTGCACCTGGGAGGAAAGGAATGACGAATAGGATGAAAAGATAAAAGGAGTTAACAAAGGTTGACCCAAGAGAGACGGCTTTGGTGGAAAAAGTTGACTGGAAAAGTTTCAAATAAAGCACAATCAGATGTGCAAGAGCAGGAAAGAATCAAGTTATGATAATGCTGGTAAAGCAAATCCAGGGCTAGGCATCTGTGTCCTTCTACTGCCAAATTCACCCAATTAGCAGCATTAAAGGCTGGCTGGGCAGCTGTGACAACAATGAGGTTATAGATATGCCACACTATCATCTGCTTCTGCATTCAAAACTAAATCAGTGTTTAATTTGTCTACAATTTTTCAAAAGAACATACAAGGATAATTGAGGCTTAAACTCTCTGTCTTTCTGTTTTGGTCTTTTGCACATAAAAATATGCTTTTATTTGTGTGTGCGTGGATGCTTGTGGATTATAGAAAAATTAATTTGTTAATAAAAAAGCTTGTGCAGATGGTCAGAGGTCATCTTGACTAAGCATATTAACATTTGAGTTTTGGTACTTAAAAAATTCATAACATCTAAACAGAAATTTATAGTTATTATATATGTATTACAATTGTTCTTTCTTGTTTTTGTTTGTTGTTGTTGTTTGTTTGTGTTTTTTTGTTTTTGTTTTTGTTTGTTTGTTTTTCTTGGAACACACATGCTAAAACCAGAATTATATGTTTCCACGCTTTGTTCTTTTCTCCAAGGGAGAAAATTTCTCCAAGGGAGAAAATATTTCATTTCTCCAAGGAGGGATGAGTGTGAGACAGAGAGGGGAAGGGCACTGGATGAAGGGAGGGAAAGTTGTTAGACTGTATATTGAAGTCTTTTCTTCCCATAAGTGATTCATCTTCATTTCAGAGCATTTTTTTTTTCCATATGTTTAGATTTCGTCATATTCTTTACCTCATCGGGTCTTCTTTCCTATTTGCTTTGAAAAAATAGGTTGAAAATAAGATTGAAACCTTTTCTAGCCATGAAAAGATTAAAACATTAAAAATTATACTAAATATTCATGTAAAATTGCAGTGCAGTTGAGTATTTTGTCTGAAGAAGTTGAAATAAACAGTAAACTGCTAGTTCATTTCCATTTATGGCACATCATCACACATTGCTTGTAGATTTGCAACTTAAATGTAGGAGTAGAACCTGTTACATTTTATATTAATTGCACAGTGATTTTTCATTGATTTCACTAACCATTTTAATTACAAATTTCTTTTCTAACCTATATTTTCAATGAAGGTAACAGAGCTGTACAGGATACTATGTGAATTCTGATTGTTATTATATTTGTTTTGTAATGTCAAGAAATTTTGATTGACTTACTGAAGTACTGGCTATGCATGAATAAAAGTTTGTGAATGCTGGACTAAAGTCCTCTGTTCAGTGTAAAAAATCACCATTTGGCTTCATACTCCTTCCCTTTGCTCCGTTGAAGTAGTTTGTCTCAACTCAGTGGCTCTGCCTGTCATCCTATAAGAATATGTGTTTTGATTTCACTGAGGAGGAATATGTATAGGAATTTCCCATACATAAAGCTAAAGCTCTGTGGAGGTGAAGCACAAAGGCCAATAAGGACTGCTAATAAACTCCTTCCCAATTACAGCCAAGGTGAAGGCTTGGACTCTTGTTTGTGGAATACATGCAATTACAGAGCCTCTTTTCTCTTTGCATGCAATAGTAATTGCCTTCTTGGCTAATGGTTAGCTGCCAGCTGTGGAGCTCCAGGCTTAAGAGGAGAGTAAATTATACTAAAATCCTCATTGTCATCTAGCTCTTATATTGTCTTGCTTTAAGTTTATAGACATTGAAGTTCTTAGAAAAGAAATGATAAACAAACAAAGGAACAGAGAATCATTATTATTTTAGAGACAGGTGACGTGTATAAGGGTAGTCTAATATTGTGAGATATTGTATTGTGAGATTGGAACATACCCAGTATTAAGTAACTGTAGTCCGCAGTTGTCATATGGAAACTTCCTGTACTTCAAAAGCTAATTTATCTTTCTTTTAATTTATCTTTGGGAAGAAACTTAATGCAGACTCGTCATTATAGTGCATAGGCTGATAAGGTTTCTTGTCATAATAAAACTACAAGATTCTTACATGTCAATGGTTTCTGTAGATTTAAAACCTGTTATGCAGCAGATCCTTGCTGATAGGTTCCAAGCTCCTTGCTGATATGTTCAAAGGAGATCAACATGAATGTCATCCATGCAGAAAAGCACATGCTACAATCAAAACTCAGAGTAGGTCTTTTCCATTGGAAAAAAATAATAATAATAATAATAATAATAACAAAAAAGGAAGATTGCATGCTAGATTCAAAGACCATTATGATTAAACATCTGAAGAAATTTCTGCTGTTCTATATATGGAGTGATCTTCTGACAGTGTCCTATCCATCAAAATCTGTTTCTCTGATCATTTATGCAAAGAGGTGCAGCTCATTTTAAGCAAGCAAGATGAAAACATGTCAACTTCATTATTCTGAGAGCTAGATTCACCTCACTTATCTTTAGCTATGTGTCAGTAGTTAAGGCTAAACTCTCTACTGAGTGCCCCTCTCTATTCCACCTCCACGAGTGATTGTTCCAGACCTTCCTGGGTGCTGGTTTTGCAGTGTAAAGATCTGCATCCTAGAGATCATTTACCTTGTTGGTTTAGAAGGAGTCTAGAAGTCTAATTTAAATGAGCTTCATAACTTCAAGGTTGTTGAAATTGGATGAAATCTACCTTAAGTGACAAAATTAGCAAAAGCACGGAAGACTGTTTCTTAAAGTTCAAGCCCTTATGCCCAACTTCTCTTTTAGTATAGATTTTTTTGTTGTTGTTGTTGTTCCCTTAAATATTTTGAGCATGTGTCATTTGTCTTCATTAAAATATCACCCTATCCATTCAGTGTATGTCATATGATGGCACTGTGGGACAAAGATGTCCTCCTACACTAGGGATCAAACAGAACATTCTGATGATTTTTTTTTTTCCTTTTTTTGTATGTCAGTGGAGAGGAGGCTGGGAAAAAATCCTCCACCGCTATGTGGGTTTGCTTGAATGATTAGCTCTTTTTAAGTGCCTGAATACACAGATTCACATAGTAATTAAATTCCTACTGTGAGAAATACTATTAAAAACAAAACAACAAAAATGGTTTTGATTAAATCCTGTGTCAACAATGAAACGCAATATTTTATTGGTGAGGGAGAAGTAGCTTATGAAGCACATTAGCACTAATGTCTCTTCTTTGTTATCTTAGGGGATGGATATAGGTCTTACTCCTCTGTTTAGAATGCCGGAAATTCTCATCTACATGCTTTATCTTTCCTGTGCCACCATGACCCCCTTGTAGTAAATCATTTCAGGTCAGATGCCTTCTTAACAATGACCCAACTTCTCTTCTAATGGAGAAACTGAGAAATCCCATAGTGAATTCAGGTAGTCCCTCGGGACAGGATTTGGCTCCAGAACACTTTCCCCAGTATAATCTTGGTGCTAGAATTAATGAGCCCCCTGAACTAGTCTAAGCCTTTGGTTTTGAATTTTGCTTCATGTAATTATACACCATGCTGCTGATGAACACTCATAATGATATACATTTTCATTATAGGGTGTGAAATATATAATAATAATAAAAAAAAAAGTTGTTGTGAACCTCTAGAGGTCACTTAATTCAACCACTACTCAAAGCAAGTCTCACATAGATTGTAGCAGAAGAACATAAGGGAATGAGAAAAGCAATTTCATCCTTCAGATCTGAGGCATCCATACAAAGCAATGCTTCACAGCTCCTTGTTCCACATTCAGTAGAGATGGCTGTAAGTAAAGATAATAGCCCAGGGATGTACATATGTAATATGTAGCATGCTAGTTATAAAGAAATTGTGTCCTTCACACAAACCACACTTGGTTTACCTATAACTATTTAAACTAGGTTTATAACTATTTAAACTAGGTTTATTGATCCCAAGGAATTCCATATTTGTTAATTATTGTATTTTCATTTCCCATGTATAATTTTCTGTGTCTTTTACTTCAGACAGGCTGAATAATTATAAGTTTATGAATAAGAAATCTAGGAAATTTTCATTAGAAAAAAGCTGTGTTCATTTCTCCTAATGCTCTTCAAATACAGGGGAAATATATCCTGTAGTTTAGTTCAATAGAACACCTTGTGAAATTTAAAAGGATCTAAATTTTCCTCTGAGCAGGTCTGTTCCTTGGCAACAATTCTGTAGTGAGCTGTGCTGTCATATGTCCCTTTCCAGAAAGACACTGTGATATTTATAATTCTATCTAAGAATATGGATAACCCACACACTAAAGCATATGTCACGGCATAGCTGTCAGTCCTTGTCAACCTGCAGTTCTTTGAAGGAGCAGAAAGACACATCCACTCACCAATGCATGGCCCTGATTTTAGAGCTCTGAGCTTTGTAGAGTCTATTTTGCATCAATACATTTTACAAATAAATGTCCCTGTGTAAGGCATTTGTTGAGGTTCAGAATTAGAAGTGTTGTTAAAAGCTGCTACAAATATTAGAGAAGATAAGGACTTACAGAATTTGCCATTTTCTGTTTGAAAGGATCTGGCATTGGGTCACGTAGTAATACCTAAGACACTGGGAGAGATAACTTTCTCCTTTCTGAAGGGGACTACAAGGACAGAATGGAGAAATTTCCTGCTTAAACACTGTATCACTCAGTATGTTAGGGCAGAAAGTGAGGAGTGCTTGATTTGTTTGAGAAATGGTAGCATAAATATATCAAAATTGATATTGAAAATCGTGATCCAGCAGAACACTTACAATTGTGTTTAAAAGTTTGCTGGCCTTGGACATCCATATGCCTAGAAATATTTTCATGCAGGTCATGCCTCTTATTGGCCCTGAGCTCTGCTTCCAGCTCAGCACAAAGTCTTGAGCAGCTGCCAGTCAGTCACATTGTTAGGGCCTGAAGTCCTTTGGGCTAGCTGAGTGGGGGATTGCTCCTACTCACGACTGCTTCTGAAACTGTGTCACCTACTTCCCAGCCTGCCCACTCTTAGTCAGGATCTCTGTAAGGCAAGCGGTTCTTTGAAAATGGATTTTGAGTCCTCCTGGATGCAGTTAACCTGACAGGGAACCTGAGACTATTCTTTCTAGCCCGGGATTATATTTTCAGAGGGTGAGAAATGTGCATTAAGGTCTCTCTGTGTGTGGTGTGTACATGTACTGTTTATTGTAACTACCACTCCCAGGAAATATTATCATGGTTCCTATTTGAGGATGAACTGTGAAAAACAAACACCTTTCTTTTGGGAAAAAAAATAATAACAATAATAATCTTTTGGCTCAGAAAATAAAGATTACTGGTTACAGAGATATTATTATTATTATTATTATATTTTTATTACTTTATTTTTAAAATCATCATGTGTTTTTGCTTTGTGCTTATCAGGAAACAGATTATATATAACAAGAATGAAAAAGTTTGAATGAGAAAGTCTGTTTGCATGTTACAACATCAAGTATTCTTTACTGGTAGGCAGAAAGGAAGACACACACAGACTTGTTTTTTTCCTGCTCTGCCTTTCAGTACAGTCCAAAAGGAGCCTTTATTTTCAGCCCAGTATTTGTTCTTCCCTTTCGTGTCCTCAAGCAATTCTTCATGTTGTCACCTACCAGGGAAGATATCTGGTGTTCTCTGATGTCTCCTTTCTCTTCTGAATTAAGTGTAGGTCTTTTTGAAATAGATTAGTAAGCCCTTAACCAAGATCTGCAGATACTTTTGCACAGCATCATGTACTTAAGAAGCTTAACAAATAATTTAAAAAATAGTTAATTTTCCTTTCAGAAATCCTTACAGTTTGAGACATTGTTTTGTCCTTTAAATAATGAAGGAAGAATTTTTAGTCTTGTAATTAAATGTCTCAGTTTTGACTGAAGGGAAAAGATTTTAATGTGTTCTTTTACTTGTCAGTGTGCAGATATAAGTTAGTCAAAATCTTAGATTTATTAAAGGTTTTATAAAATGTTCTGGAGGAGAAAAGTAATATTTCTTGAACTTGCTTTTAAATATCAACATTTTTTTCCCTTGTTATTTATGTGGGGAAATGAGGAGATAGAAAGGAGAATGTGTTTTTCAACAATTTGAAGAGAAAAAACTCAAGAACTTTGAACGTAAATCAAATGATTGGATTTGCTTATTGTGAACAAACTGATTAGCAGAGAAAGCTATTTAGGAATTAATTAGCAATGGTAAAATTCAGTTCAGGCATGCCACTGCATTTCTTTACTCTTTGTAAATACTTGTTCCTCTTCACCATAAAATGACCACATATGGTTTATGAGTTTTCAAGGTTGCATTTATTTTGATCTAAGCTGCAAGATGCCGTGTTATGATGGAATAGTGCAGGTACATGAGAAGGCAGTGGGACTTTTTGAAGTGATGGAAAGTGCACAGCAGTTGAAAAATAAAATAAAATTTAGCACTTTTTTCTTTAAGAAGGAAAAATCATGTTTTGACAATGAGTTGTAAAGGTGTAACACAGCTTAGATTTAGTATGTCAGAAAAACACATTAACAGAAATATCTACTTTCTCAATTTAGAAAATAAACAAAAAGAGATGTTGGTCATCCCTGTTCCTGTTCTTGACTTTTCTCTCAATCCAGTCTGGTCTGTCCGGTCTCATTGATACCACTTCTGGCATGTTTCCCCATCAAACTGTCAGAGAATGACCATGGCTCTAGTGTTCCTTGTCTTTCCATATGAATATTTATATATTAGTCACTATTATACAAAACCACTATACTTGCTGTCACTCAGGTATTATCCTTTTCTGGTCTCTCTGTTGTATCTTGTAGGTAATATCCAAATATTGCTACATTTTCTTTAAACATTTTGGAAACTTGTTTTCCTTTCCACATAGCTATGATTTTATTCTTGTCCTGCATCAATCAGCAGAGGCTGCTTTTCTTCTACACCTCTGACACTCATCATCAGCTTATCCCCACTTCACTATTACCACACCTGCTGCAAAGATGGAATTAATTAATCTTTCCTCTCCTTGTCATTCTCCACTATAAATCTTTACATTGCAGCCAGTTCAAGTTGATTCTTTTTATCTAAAAGTCCTCTCATGAGTTTCTTGCTCTTTTTCACAACTGTTCATGTTTCATTTTTCATCGTGCTTTCAAGTATTCTGCTGTAGAAATGTCTTTTACCTTTGTCCCTCTCTTCACTGCTCCTTAAATATGGGGTTTGGGGTCTATTTTTTTTTTATTATTATTATTTTTTATTATTTTTTTTTATTTTTCCTTCATGGCTGTCATCTCTTTGTGATAATTTCCAAAGAGCTTTCTTTCCATTTCTATGTGGAATGCCTTTAAACTTTCAGCCTCAGTTAAATGCTGCCAGTTTATCATTAGCCAAATAATCAAGGACACATAAAGGAGCAGTCAGCACAGATGAAGAGCATATATTTTATAAAAACCATTCAACTTAGATATAATATAGCTAATAAATGTATAATGTATATCACACAAACATAATGTACATATATTAATAAATATAGCTATGATGAACAAATAATGCATCCTAATGCTGCCACCTAATTTCCATTTAGTATGTTGTTAATAACCTTAATGGTAACTGTTATGGAAAAGTACTGATAAGGGCTGGATATATGATGTAACCTGGGAACTATAACTATATATATGACCACAATTATTGTTCTAAGTCAAGTTATTTTGCAGATGTTATTTTGCTGCAAAGTTAATGTGAGAGGCTGTTGTGCCTCAATAGGTGCCTTGTTGCTAATAATTTGATCACACATTTTCTTCCTTTGTAGAAAAAAAATCCTTAAATTGTTAACACAACAGTTTTCAGCTCAGTGAGGGAAAAGCCAGAATAACTTATTCACAGATGAAATAAAATCCTGAAAAGGCATTGCTACAAAAAACATGTTCACTAAAAATAAAATATGACCAAAAGAAGTGCTACTCGATACACTAAGGAATGCCTCATGGCAATAGCATCAGTGTTGCAGGCTTTTTCTTGTAGAAATCCAAATAATGAAGCAGAAAAGGAGTTTTATTTCAAGAGATCATTTTGTCTTGTATCAGACATTTATTGGTATATTTTAATGAGAAAATATACATTAACTTCCTTGCACCTGATGAAAACTTCAGATTTGACACTGGTAGCTCTGTGTAGTTTAACCTGTGTTTGTGAAAACATCTGTATTTTTTACTGTAGGAACATGTTTTTAATAATAATTTATAAAAAAAAAAAAAAAAAAAAAAAAAGATACTACAGGGTGGTATTTTTCTTCATTAAGTACCCCATTCCTTACAGCTAACAGCATTTTAAATGGTCACCAAAAGTTAGACAGACAAATTCCTGTACAGGCCTCTAAAAAGTTTGAATATAAAACGTTATTTATTCAGGCAAACAGACAAGTTAAGTTGTTATTATTATTATTTATTTATGCATAACCTGTTTAGCTACACACAATATTAAATACAAAGCCCTTTCCTTTCTTCTCCTGTCCCATCCTTCTGAAAATCAAGCACTTCACAGAACATCTAGCCTTTTTATTTTATTTTATTTATTTTCCCAGTGGCAGCTGTCATGGCTTAAAATTCATTCACCTAACATTGCAAAGTATTTGATATTAAGAGTTGTATATCACATTAAATTCAACAAGCCTTACACTGAAGTCTGCAACTCATTTCCTTGGCACATGCAGAAAAGTTATTTCCCCAGTGTTTTTTTTTCAGTGAAACAATCATAAGAAAGGAAGTAAAGATCTTCAGATCACTGACTGTGTGAATAGGGTTTTGGTTCTTCAAGACACTTTTGCAGCTGAGAATTTTGAAATCTCATCTAAAGTCTGTTGTTACTTAAGCACTGAATGATTAAAAAAAAAAAAAAAAAAAGTGGACATGTATAAGGAAGCACTTGAAGAGTGAAAATGGAAACCTAACCTCCAACAACTTTATCTTTCACTGCATATATTGCAAAAGTTAATTTTTTTTTTCATTAGCATATTTTCTACCAATAAGGTTTCCTTCTGGTCTAACGTATACTCTCATCTCAACTTTCCAACAACAAGAAAAAAAAAAGAAAAACAAAACCAAACACAATCAAACAAACAAACTATGACCAAAATAATGTAGATGGGTTTGCACAGATGTTGTTCACAGCCAAAGTAAGTCTGTTGGTGCTTTCCGGCCCAATAACCAATAACATAGAGTAGTTGAAGGATTTCAGTAGCTGCCTTCCAAGCTATAGTAAAGGCTCAATCAAATTCAAGTGCTATTTGTTCTCCCTTTTTTTAATCCTAGTCATTAATTAACAGCATTATTGTGAGGTGCCTGTGGGAATGCTGAAAGCCCTACCATGCAATTCAGTACAATGTGTTACTAGGTTAGGCATGGATTTAGTTATGGTAGATATAAAGCCATACCCATTGTCAGTTATTTGTAAGAGAGGAATGAAAAGGATATTTAGCTGCATGGTAAAACTCTTGGACACACAGGAAGAGCTATAGTCCGTGAAATAATGAGAGATCTACGTGTTCTTAGAACTTTAAGAACATCAAGGTTATAATGCTAACAATGATTTTTTAACAGTATATTCTGGTATGTAAGCAAATTATATAGTAATTTTATTTTAAAATTTGTATTTGGGCGAACATTTACTATTATTAAGAAAAATAGGGATAGATAGACTGTTAATTGAATAAGTCAAAGGACCTGAGGGTTGTATTAATAGGTCTGCTTGAATAGGTATTTATTTTTCTGCATGTTATCTCAGTACAGTTGCTGTGAGTAAAAGTATCCTCACAGGCTATAAACATAAATATCTTCTTTTTTAAAAATATAATAAATTTAACAAGAAAAAAAGTTTCCTATTTATAAAAAATGATTTTCTTGGCAAACATTATAGGTTACTAAAATTTATGAATAAATCCTCTATGTTTGTTTGTTCACTCTGAAGGAAATTGGAAGGGTGACCCTAGGCTTTCCAGATCAATGTAGTCTCTATACCTCAGACAGTTTCAGGGGAATAGCCTTTTTTTTTATTATTAAAAATATATATATATATATATATATATATATATATTTACATTTGCTGGG
>CM021765.1:188960554-188983952 GCA_011076525.1 Nettapus auritus
GGGGAGGTTGTAAAATGATTTTTAGAAGCACTGATGCCTTGATCTTCAGCATCTTTGCCATTGCAATATCTCTCAGACTGGCAAAGAGAGAAAAGCAGCCATAGACTTTGGGGAGAAAAATAAAAATTAATAAGAAAAAAGTACCATATTAATTCACTCTACTTTACTGTTCTTCATGACAGTTTGAGAAAATGTGGGTCTTAGTTTAAAGTCTGTGTTAGAAATAGTGGCAAAATTAACTGTCTGTATTGTGTCTGTGTAATTAGGTAACTGATATTGTAGTAACACCTGGTCATCCTGTACTGTTCTTTTTGCGATTCCTGTTTTGACTGTGGTAGTCTCCAGCAAACATGCACAGAAGCAGCAGACAAAAATGATTTTAGTGAAAAGATACCATGTTTTTCTTCTTCCTTTTTATAACTGCATCTGATTTAAGCTAAAGGAGTGGCAGAGCTTTTTTTTTTGTTTGTTTTGTTTTGTTTTGTTTGTTTGTTTTTGGTTTATTATTTCTTTGAAAGGGGAGCTGTGTCTGGCTTGTACATAAGTGCTAATGACATTAACACAGGCAACACAAGAGAGACAACTGACATGGATCTCATGTTTTTCCAGATGAGGATAGGCATTCACTCAGGATCAGTTCTGGCCGGCGTTGTTGGTGTAAGAATGCCACGTTATTGTCTCTTTGGAAACAATGTCACCCTTGCAAGCAAGTTCGAGTCAGGAAGTCACCCACGCCGCATCAATGTCAGTCCAACCACGTACCAGTAAGTGTTGCTAGCCTTCTCATACTGTTTATTATCATTTCAGTTTGTTTTCAACACAATCTTATAGCAGGCACTGCCTTCACTCAGCACATGAGGTACAGCAGAAAGTCAGCAGGGTGCCAGGATAACTGGAAAGAGGGACTGCATGGGGTTCTCAGGCTTTTATTTGCAGGCTTGCATCAGAATGCTCAAGGAAGTTGGGCAAATGGAGGCACGGGAACACAACAGGACGGGCAGCCATGGCTGCCTACAAAAAAATGTGTAATGGAAGTGAGCAGATCGCACTAAATTAGGAGGAGCTATTGACTCCCTTAAGGGTACAGAGGTCCAGAGGTCTTGCAGAGAGACCTTGATAAATTAGAGGGCTGGGCAGCCACCAGCTCCGTGAAGTTTAACAAGAGAAAGTGCAGGATTCTGCACCTGGGAAGAAGCAACCCCGTCTGCATGTAAATACTGGGGTCAAAAAGATGCAGAGCAGCCCCACAGAAAGGGATCTGGGAGTTCTAGTTAACAGCAAGTTGAACATGAACCAACAGTGTGCTTTGGCAGCCAAAAGAGCCAACCATACCCTGGGTGCATCAGGTCAAGGCTAGCCGGTCACGGGACGGGATTGTCCTGCTCTGCTCTGTGCTGCTCTGGCCTCACCTGAAGTATTGTGTGCAGTTTTGGATGCCACAATAAAAGGACATAAAACTATTAGAGAGTGTACAAAGGAGGACTACTAAGATGGTGAAGGGTCTAGAGGGGAAGACATTTGAAGAGTGGCTGAGGTCCCTTGGTTTGTTCAGCCCAGAGCAGAGCAGGCTGAGGGGAGGCCTCACGGTGGCCTGCAGCTCCCTCACGAGGGGAGTGGAGGGGCAGGCGCTGAGCTCTGCTCTCTGGGGACAGCGACAGGACCTGAGGGAATGGCATGGAGCTGGGACAGGGGAGGGTCAGGCTGGGGGTTAGGGAAATGTTCACTGAGAGAGTGGTCGGGCACTGGGACAGGCTCCCCAAGGGCAGTAGTCAAGGCATCAAGCTCGCAGGAGTTCAAGAAATGTTTGGACAATGCTCTCAGACAAATGATCTGACTTTTTGGGTGGTCCTGTGTAGAGCCAGGAGGTGGGTTCAGTGATCCTTGTGGGTCCAACTTGGGATGTTCTCTGTTTCAATGTTTCTATGATTCTGTCTCCCACAGTATCATCATTTTATGCAGTTGATGAAGAGAAGCATGGTTCCATTAGCTCAGGAAAGAGTTAATTTTGTGAGTGCAGCCAAGCTTTCAAAGACTTTTTGTGCTTTCTTGGAAACAAGATTTCTTATTTAGCACTGTAAAGAGACACTTAATAGAAGTTTTTTTTAATATAAGAAAAAAGATTGAAAATGGCAAAGCATTATCACTGCCTCTTTGAAGAAATTATGCAAATAGAGAGAGGGCTTGATTAAATCGGGTCATGTGGAACACCTAAAATAAAAAAAAAAAAAGTGTTCCTTATTGTTCAAATTTGACAGCTTGATAATAAGAGTTTCTGCTGTTTGGATTGTGACTGATGTATTCTCTTTTTTGGCAGGAGATCTAGATCTTATCTTACTCTTTTTTCCTACATTCTCTATCTCAAGTAATTTTCTGAAGTACAGTTTTGTTCAGGTTTTTGGACTTTGTTCCTCTACAGTAAATCTGTAAGCAATCAGTCAAACAATATTGTTTTTCTTTTTCCTTTTTATTTATTTATTTATTTATTTTTAATACAGAACTGTGAATCTCCATACCTACTTTTTCCCATAACCATGTAAATTAAAGTTTCAAATGGAATTTCTTCATCCAAGAATCAAAGCTTCTGATATACTAAAATACAAAGCAGTCAGAAACGGAAGTTAAAAAGTAATTAAAATAGTGTATAAAATTATGTTCATCTGAAGAGCCTATTCACTTGAAGTCAAATTTGCAGAATAGTGCAAAGTGTAGTTAATTGAACAAGTGGCAGAAAAACTGAACAGACTTTCGCAGTGTGCACAGAAGCAGGTTCATATAGTTGTCTGGTAACATGCAAGAGAAATGCAGACTCAAGCTACTATCAGGCATGTTCATTTAAATAAAAATATTTTCTATAAATATATAGGAAATATATATTAATTTTATTGACCTAAAGCATTCTCCAGTGCCCATAGGGCACTCATCAAATAGAATGCGCCAGCCTCTCCAAAGTAAGGCTGGGTGGGAGGACAAGGACACCAGCATAAACTGACACAGAAGAGGCTCAGCCTGCATATAAGGAATAACTTTTCCACCATGAGGACAGTCAGGCAGTTGCAAAGGCTGCCCACAGAGGTTTTGCAGTCCCCATGCTTGTAGGTTTTCAAGACCTGACTGGATGAAGGCCTGAGCAGCCTGGTCTGAATTCAGTGTTGTTCTTTTTTTGAGGAAGAGTTTGGACTAGAGAGCTCCTTAGGTTCTCTCCAGCGTGAATTATTTTATAATCTCTAATGTGTCTATTTATACATTCATCCTAAATGTCAATTGAAATTCTAGACCTAAATGAAGAAATTAATAATTTTTGACTGACCTACACAATCTACTGAAAAAGAAAATGTTCTGCTTGTTGCTGCAGCATCAACCTGTGAATCTAGAGTAGTTTCATATATTGGGTATACTTTTGACAGTTTTTGAAGCTAGGTGAATAATAGTGAATTTCATGGAGTAGAACCATTTTTTTTTGCAACAGTCACAGTGGAAAAAGTAAAAGGCAAAAAGACAAGACCATACTTTAGTCTTTCATACTAAGTTTGCATTTGAATGGTTTGCGGTTTTAATTTTCTTGTTCATCCCTAGAAAACATAAACTGATTTCACAATTCAGGTTTGTGTTATTGGTAGACTCCTTGAGAGTGAAGGACTCCCATGGGCATTTACAGGCAAACAACAATTTATAGAGCAATCAGGGAGGAGCCGTGCATTAGGTGACATTTTGGTATATGTGGGAATATCTTGAATCCACTGGGTCATCAACGAAGGGTCCTTTTTTTCACCATGGCCAAACTGCTTATTTTCTACCAAGATACAGATTTTGACTGATGCTTTCAGAAAAGGAAAGGTAGTAGAAAAGTTACTGATGATGCAGTAATATTATTGCATGAGACTGCAAAACAAATCACAACAAAGCACATAATTTTTGGTATGTGTTATCTGCATTATTGTACTATGCAGAAAATCTGCTATTAAGTGTTGAGCAAATTCAACTACATATTCATTGCTCAACTCAAAAAACTTTAAGTGCAAGTAACAGGCTAAATGCATGACTACAAGTAAAGGAAGTACAAATAATAAGAAAATGTTCAAATGTGGACAGTTACCATTCAAGATGAATGGCTGAAAGTAACAATTGAACTAGTTTCTTCAACATGCTTTTTACAGAAAGCATTTGAGAAAATAAAATGAATGTGCATGAGGCTACTTAAAAAGGCTGTTTCAAACCATACCTTCTGGCATGGCTGAAAACATGAGAACTTGTAAGGGAGAAGTCATGAAACTTAGCTGACAGTGGCCAGAAGAGACTGCAATTGTGAAATATTCAATAAAGCAGAATTATTCATGGCTTCTGAAGGTGATCCAGGGGGTTTGAACATAATATAGAAGTACTATCCAAGTGAACAAGTAATAATCTGATGCACCTGTATACAACTTTTCTTAGATAGAATTTGCATTAATATATAATTTGCTTTGCACAAATGAAGTGATTCATTGCAAACTGAAATGTCTTTATGGCTGACCTTATCTGCCATTTCTATTTGATCGTGCCATGCTGCTGTGTACTCAGTTAATTTTTTTTTTTTTTTTTTTTTTTTTTTTTTGTTCCAGGAAGAAATTTTTTAAAAATTAGATAATTCTGCAAACAGTTTAAAAAAAATAGAATTTCGATTAATTGAAACTCCATTTATCATTATGTGTTTGTGTCTACCGTACTCCATGGTGAAAATTCTGATAACAAGTTTTGTGCTCGCAAAGTATGTAGATATTGGAAACATGTCTAATACTTATCAGATTTCCTTTTACAGTACAAATTATGCTTTACAAAATGTCATCAGTGTTCAAAGTGATAATCACACTTCAGAATGCCTGTTATTGGTTTCAGACACTTCCCCATGAGCCCATAATATGCCTGTGTAAGAAGCAGAGTCTAAAATATAAATATAACATGGTGTTGCTTAGCAGCAGCCCTGAACCTGGGGCAGCCTTGCTCCCAGTTACACCTGCCAGGGAAGAGCTGTGTAGTGTAAGACAGTGCCTTTTACAAAAGTGTCCTTTGAATCTACTGGGGTTAAAAACTCACTTCTGTTCAAAATACCTTTTTCTCCTGACTCAGACAGGTCTATTGACAGAAGGACTACAGAGCCCTGGTTGCTTTGAATCATGGAGTATTGTAAGATGAAAGTGCTGAAAAGCACTGGTAAAACTTTCAGCAAAACACATGGAAACTGCAAAAGGGAGGAGAGGATCCCAGACTGGTCCCTGTTAAACCTGTGGCCAGGAAGGAATAGGAGAAGAATTACACATTCCCTGTTCCTTTGGTGAACTGGAAAATCCATCTGTATATCTATTTAATTCATCTGTATTATCCTGAACTGAATAAAATTACTGTTTTCCATACATAGGAAGGAAAAACTGTTAGATTTTTGAGTCTCTTCTTCAGCAACAAAGAAAGATTAAATACTTTTTAGTTATTTGTTTCAGCGTTGAATAATGTTGTCTATCTGACATGACTATAATATACCTACATTCATCCTGTTTCCCTAATGGTATTAAAATATAATGCCCTGGGATCTCTAAGCAGTTATCAAAAGCATATAAATACAGTTTTTGCTATTTGTCAAGTAACTATGTTTAAAAAAAATATTTTTTTTGCCTCTTCTTTCCACCTCTGGCCTTTTCTACTACATATTTATCTTATGGAGAAGGTACTTCAGGCATCAGTTATGGGGTACAGGTGCTGTCTGTTATCGCATGCTAAGCAAGACATTTGGGACCTGAACCTAGGCAAAGATGAGCAGCCTGTACCCCTCCTCCTTATTTGATTAAGACAGAGAGAAACCAGAGGTGCTTCTGCATGAAGCTGGGTGAAGTCCCTCCTGGTTCACCTGCCTGAATTGCCCCTCGGCCTTTAGAATTGATTTAAAAGTGCATATTTTGAATATTTATTTCATTGTATGCAAGAAGTTGTACTTTTAGGTAATTAAGAAGTACATACATCTCACTTTTCTGTTTTTATTAATAATATTTTTATTTTTAATTAGATCTGTATACATTTATTTAAACTTTTAATTTCAAGTTATTTTTCCTACTAGCTGTATGTATGTCTGTATTTTTCTATATCATATGGGCAAATACATGGATTAGTTCTCCAAGAGCCTTTTCAGATTATTTTCAATTTTAATTCTGACAACCCTTTAAGAAGCTTAAGAAGCTTTTGTTTTGTTTTGTTTTGTTTTACATTGCTCAGTTCACCAACTGTGCTTTCATGAGATATATTATTGGACAGACAATTTAGTTGTGTGGAAAAAAAGGGAATGCAGCTTGTATGTAGACACACAAAAAAACAGTCTAATTAAAGTATTAAAAGTCTCATCCAAACACATCAACTTATTCCTGTTTTTCTGTTTCCTTTTATTCCTAAAACCTGTGTCATCTGCCTCCAAGAGGCTGCACTCCCATAGTCACTGATTTATGATTAAGGTCCTGGGCCTCTGTTCTCCACTTGTGCCTGAGCTCCATTGCATTACGTTTTCATTTGAGGATTATAGGTAGTTCATGCTACACAGAAGGACTCGTTAGATCACTGTCAAGTAGGTAACAGTAGATGTTACACCACGTAATTCCACACAGTGAAAAAATTATTTTTGCAATATGACTGATAGACAACTGGTAAAACTAAAATAAGTTCAAGGATAGGCAAATACGGGCAAATCCCGAGGCCAGCACTATTAGGTCAAGGCAAAGGCTGTGGCCTTTCACCTTATAATGCCACAGTCCTATTCACTAAGCTTAATTCTCTAATGTTCTGAACAGAGAGCAGATACAGTTTTAATTCTGCTTAGCTTAAAATATTAAAGGTCAGTGATAGGCACTTACCATGCAGTGCTGCATGTGATATACAAGATACTGCATTAAAAAAAAAACAGGATGAGTCCTTTCATAACCTTATTAAAATTGGTCTGCAAGAAGGAAAATCACCAGTACATGAACTTCCATAAATTCAAAAACAGTAAATTACAGCGTTAAATGAATTAGAACCAGTCTTTTTTTTTTTTTTTTTTTTTTTCTCCTCAGTCTCATTTTCTGTTTGCTGCTACATGGCAATCTGTGTCAGCCTTGTCCAGCAAGCACTACTCAACATTTTATAGGTTTTCAGGCACCATATGGGCAGTGTGTCCTCTGAAGTCCTCACGGTGAAAAGTATTTGAGCAAGCTGAAGCCTAGGCAAGTGCTTCCTCAGCACTGTTGCTTCTCAGAGCAACTAGAGTTGAATTAGCACGTGGTAATCCTTTCTTTCTTTTGCTTTGGAAATAAAGTTCTCAAGGAAGATAATTGTTCATATTTCCAAAGGACATGCTTTACATATTTCCAGAGGAATTGCTATTCTAGTCTGCTAAGTGGCTGCTGCACTTACCATCTTATTCTTCCCTTTGGGCAGAGGTTTCAGCTTGTGGAAGTGTCTTGTTTGGGAGGGAATGGAGCAGTTTAGTTTTTCACAAAAATAAATAAATAAATAAATAGATCACAAAATCTTTTCAAGGAGGTTGTCTCGGTTGTCTCCTTTGTGCTGAGCCTGAGGGCAAGCATAGGTACTTTTTCAGCTTGATTATTAACTAATCTTCATGGCACCCAGTGATAAGTACTAAGGTCTGGCATCTCTCACAGATGCAGACATAAAGAGATGAAACTGCTTCCCAGTGTGCACAGAGAGAAAGAGAATCATGGTGGAAAGCTTGCCCTCAATGTAGAGGGCCTTGCAACAGATAAATCCATACACAGATAGCTCATTTTCTGAGTATAGGCACTTGCTGATGAAGATGCAACTATTTCATGCCAAAACACTCTGAAATATATTTCCCCTATCATATAATCAATGAAATATATTTATAAAAAAAGGAGCCACAACATTTCATTTTCTACGAAATTCCAATTAATTATAATCCCAATTTTAATTCATACACAGACCTCCTTCAAATGCTTCCTGTTTCTACTAGAAAAAATGTTTCCAATACTGACACCTTTTTCTTTTTTCCCTTTCCTTTCCCATCAGGAAAGGGATAGAACAAGAATTTAGAGTGTTCTGGAAGATTTCAGGTTAGGAGGGGAAGCTATCATATTAATCAACTACATATCAGTGTTTAAGAAATTCTTCTTCCTCGGAAACATCAACAAAAAAGACAAGCTAAGAGCAGACCTGGTTCCAGGCAATTTATAGGCATGCTTGAGTAGCCTGACTCTCACAATATAAGCATTGAATTGTAAATTGTTTATCCAACTACTTGAGTGGAAACCAGAGTTCTGACCATGTGAATAACCTACTATACAAACCTCCCTTACAATAGTGCTCTCAAGGGAAACACACAAAAGTGATGCAGGAAAGACAGCTGAGACAAATGCTTTGGAAGAGTTTCAGACTAGTTGTTATATACATATTCCTGAACTGCGAAGACTGTGCTACTTCAAAACAAGCTCTATGACTGTGGGATGCTGTGGGGATTTGAAATGCCTTATGTAGCGTTTAAGATGTCATATAATTTCCTGAAGCTGAAGGATAGAGTGCTCTCAGGATCAGGGTGGACTGTGCTCTCAGACTTTCAGAGCAGGCAGTCTGACTTGGTCACAACAAAATACTCTGAAAATGGGCTGCCAGGTAAGACTAACAACCAGATCCAGGTGCCACCACCCAGGACGCCTTCCAGATGAGGAGTTTTTACACTGGTTCTTCCCCAGAGTCAGAGGGGAAATGTAAAAACTGTCTGTGTGACTCAGCCTTGCCCCCAGTGAGGATCTGTACTATTCATTCAGCTCTTGGCAGAAGCATCTTCTGGGGCTCCTTGTACCCTTGAAGAGGAAGACAAGAAATTTAGCAAAGGCTGTAGATCTGGGCTGTGGCCATCAGCTGGTACTCTTTTCTTTTCAACATCATCAGTAGCCTAAATATAGGATGAAAGATTCCTGGAGAAAATGTCCTCACTGCTAAGCACTGGGGGTAAGTAGATAACTCCTTCTTTAGTATATACAGAAAGCTATTAGAAATCAGAGGCAATTTCTGAAACCCGATTTCATTAACAGTCTGAGAAACCAAGCGCCAGGACCAGTATGTTTAAGGAATACAAAGAACCTGTTCTTTAGGAGAGGACTGAAAAGAGACAATCTTTGTCCTGTTTAAAGTCTTTCTAATAAAAGTGAGCATATATATATATATATATATTTTCTTGAGTGTATAAAATGAAGTAAGTAGCATAGAATATGATTGCAAGTAGCTTCCGTTACTATTTGCTAAAGAGGAAGGTTTCCTTCTGTGCTTGCCTGGGGGCTGAAATCCTACCACAGTACAAGTCAGCTATACAATTTCTGAGGGTGAGAGGCTGATACCAATAGTGCACCTAGTATAATGATGTGGAGTATATTACGTGCCATAGTAGTGAACAAATTTCCAAATAGCTGTACAAGCACTAATGGGTGTGGTGGTTTTATTCGGATGGGCAGCCGAGATCCACCACAGCCGCTCTCTCACTCCCCGCCTCCTCAAAGAGGAGGGGGAGAAAAAGTCAACACAAAGAGCTCGAGGTTTGAGATGAGAATGATTTAATTAAAGGGAAAGGGAATGGGGAGAGAAAGTAACAACAGAAACAACAAGGCCGTGCGGAAGCACAGAGAGAAAGGAAAAATTATTCTCTACTTCCCATCAACAAGCGACGTTCGGCCACGTCCTGGGAAGCAGGGCCTCGAAACGCGTACTGGTTGTTCAGGAGAGAGCGAGCGAGAGAGAGAGAGATCCCTCCCCCACAAGAGCCCCCTTTATTGCTGAGTGTGACATCAGGTGTTATGGAATATCCTTTTGGTCGGTTTAGGTCAGCTGCCCTGGTGATGTCCCCTCCCCATCAATTGCCCACCCCCAGCCTGCTGGCTCCTGGGGCTTGGAGAGAGTCCTGATTCTGTGCCAGCATTATGCAGCAATAGACACAACACTGGAGTGATACCAGTGCTGTTCCAGCTACGAGTGCAGCACTGTGTGAGCTGCAGCAGGGAAAAGTGACTCCATCCCAAACAGACCAACACAATGGGTTAGTTACCCATCACTCCTGACACCTTTATTACTCTCAGAGCATTTCATTGTGACCAAGTTACAATTCATAAAACAGATGAAAATAATGCCTTTAATTAATATATTGCACTTTGGTCCGATGAGGAAAATAGTGTGAAAATATCAATTAAACTCAGTGCAAGCCCTGAATTAAATTTATCTATCTATCTATCTATTTATCTATCTATCTATTACAGTTTCAGACCTGTGTAACTGTCATTACAATTAGATAATGTTGGGCTCTGAGAGGGAACCATTGATTTTTAGAAAGGTTGGATGCTCTGTAGTGAATAGTCAGTTTGGGGAAGAAAGACTGCAGTGAAAGCTTATGGATTTAGCTCTGAAAGCTCTAAGACTTCAACTGTTGCTTGCGAAAATCAACTTTTGGAAGCAGAGAACACTTGCTTCAGTGTGTTAAACCAGTAGTTTTAAAATGCAGGCTATTTACTGCAAGCATTGAAGAGATGAAAGAAGAGAAGCTTCTCTGCAGAGGCCTCTGCAAACTCTAACCCAATTTAGAAAAGATTATAGTATTTCCTCATAAAACTGACAGCCTGGAAAATAGATTATGACACTCAAACCACATGGTAAACAAAGACCACTATGGAAGTTCAAAGGCAAAAACATTGTTGGACTTACAAACATCTGATCATTTAAAAGCTGGGAAGAAAATGCTTTTATATTTCATTGAGTTGTAGGGAGTTCACATGGATTCCCTCAGGAAAAATAAATAAATAAATAAATAAATAAATAAAATAAAATCAGTAAAGGAAGTTCCATTAAATGTGCTGAGAATCCAGCAACAGGATTCATTTATTCATTTACTTCTCAGAAATCAGCTTTAAAGATAGCAAATAAACAACCTATTATAAAATCTGCTGAAGGTAATAAGGTTCTTCCCCCTGATGTTTTTGAGTTTAAAATAGTACTGACTGAGAGAGAGAATAAATATCTTGGGAGGGGAAAAGACTACTTTCATATATCCAACTGTGCCTGGAGTTTATTATTACCTCAAAAGTTCTCTTTTCAATTCTTCAAGAGAATGAAAAACCCTAACTTCATTTACTGGAAACAAAAAGAAAATTGTGTAGACTTATTTTCTTTATTTAACAGCTCCAGATGGTTTCAGGGAAGATAATTGGTGAAGAGGCCCCAGACTGTCAAATCTAGTCAGACAGAGATTTTCCACTGTGGAGAAAGGCTACAAATGGCAGTAGGCAGTATAGTCAGGCTGTGATGTTGTGCCACCTGCATAGCATGGCTGGAAGAGAGTGGGGATGGTTTCATTACTCCTATGAGCCTGGATCCCTTTCTGACCCCAACCAGATGTCCCAGGTTAATATTACTCATGTTACTCATTTTTGCTGCAACGAGGAAATGAGTAATATTAAACCCACAGGTACTTTTGGTGGATAGTAACAGATTTCAGTTGTTTCTCATTGAATCTGGATTTTCTGGTTTTGCATCTATTTTATGAATACAATACTATTTAGCATGAGAAGGAGTCAAACTGACCACCCTGCATGAGAGCTCCCAAACACTATCACCATTCCTGCTTTCCACAAGGAGACCTGGTGGGTGTCATCAATGTGTTCATTTCTGCACAACTGGCCAGACCAGAGTGTTTTAAATGAGGCAGTTGATATGTTATGGATAATGGCCATTACCAATTTGCTTCCCCTTCTGGCACATGGCTTTCTGAATGCTGACACTGATTTTTGGAGATTGGGTTTATTTGGGACATCGCTTCAGCTGATCTCAGTCAACAGAGGTCCTTGAAGTTGATGATGCTAAGTTAATATGTATTGTCTGGGGATCCTGGCATAGGGTTATTTAGATGTTACATAATACTTTTAACTCTTTTTTTTTTTTTTTTTTTTTTAAATTTGGGATCGCATAGAACTAATTTCTTTCAAAGAAGTATGTCTGTACTGTGTTTTACATTTTTCATATCCCTTTGTTTCCTTTTATTTTTTTTTTTTTTTTTTTTTTATTGGGTTTTTTAAAAAGGAAGAAAATTTTGTTTTTATCCCTCGTTCCCGTGAAGAGCTTCCAGAAAACTTTCCAAAGGAAATTCCTGGGATCTGTTACTTCCTCGAGGTCAGAAGTGGTCAGAAGCAGCCAAAACCCTCCATCACATCTGCCAGAGTGAGAAAAGTATCTTACAACATTGGCACCATGTTCCTCCGGGAGACTAGCCTATGAGGCCTGCTGCAGATCAAAGACTCATCAAAAAAGCACAAGCCCAGAACTGGGTCATGACAGGGGAGTTGGAGGTTATTCTATTTCACTGCCTTGTCCTGAACAAGCAGTAAAAGCTTCACGTAATGTCAGGCAATAATAATTTTAAAAGTTGGGTGACTGCTGTCAGTAAACAGAGTGGAGATAGGGAAAACAAACAAACAAACAAAAAACACATAGTTTAAAAACATACTTCCACATCCAGAGGAATTTCATTCATAAACTTGAGTCTGGCCCCTTTATGACAAACAAAAACAAAACAAAACACCCAACTCACATTAGAGGCTGGTTTTGTTTTGTGCAGAAAGGGTGATGGTTCTCTGTAGATTTGCACCAGCTAAGCAGAATTGGGAGTCAGTTCTGATTATGCATTCCTACATTTAATGTGTTTTTCAGTAAAGTAATGATGTTTTTTAACTTCATGAACAAACATTTCATACATATACTGTAGAACTGTTGTAACCTTCCTGGCAGGAGGAATTATAATTCAGTATAAATGTGGTAGGGATTTTACCTATTTTTATACATATTTCACTTTCTGGATAATTACATTCCACATACTGTAAGCTAAGTGATCTTAGATAGCTTTTCAAAAGAAGCTACTGTATATTTCATATGTTTTACCTATCAGATCCTATTGTTATATGAATAAGAAGTCATTTTTTGACTTTTTGGCAGCAAAATATCAATATTTTAAAGAAAAAAAATTGGTAAACCTATTTACCTGATGTTTATGCTAAAGCTTTAGATGAGCATT
Source organism: Nettapus auritus (assembly GCA_011076525.1). Lineage (NCBI taxonomy): Eukaryota > Metazoa > Chordata > Aves > Anseriformes > Anatidae > Nettapus > Nettapus auritus. The sequence goes on from CM021765.1 coordinate 188,973,630, forward strand.
GTCTTGCTTATACAAAGTAATGTTTGGTATTTGTCCTTCAGTCTTGTGTGTCCAGTATTTCCAGGACAAAGCAAACGAAATGTAAAAGATCAATTAGTTAACAAACAGAAAAGTGAGGCTTGTTTCCCACAGAATTAGCAGCCAAACTGATATTTAGTAGAAGTCCTGGACCTTTATTAAAAAATTGATCTTGCAAAACCTTACTCAGAGAGCATTCAGCAAACACTGGAAGCTCTCTGGGTACTGGTTTTCCATTTTTTAATAGGACTTGTGCTCCTATTCCACTTAGATTATAAAAATTCTATCTGTTATTAAAATGTTATTTTGGAAATTTCCTCTGTTGGTGAGGTCCCCTGCTTTATCTATTGTAGACCAAAAACCACTGAAAATGGTGAGGAAATAATTCCCTAGGTTTAATGCAAAAGGTAGTTCAAAATTTAGATGCACTAATTAAAAAAAAAATATATATATATAGCCCAATTATTTTCTGGTGAAAATTAATATAGCTTTATTTTCTTCAATTAAACAACAGAAACAAGAAACGAGATGTAGATTTTTTCCCCAGTAGACACATTTTCAGGCAGTGTTTATTTCTTTGGCTTTCCTTTTCAAAAATAATGGTAATAAGTTTTCTTCTGCAGGTGTACTTCCCTTAGAGACCTACTGAAGTGAGCCAACATTTTTCTGTTCTACCTTAGTAGTCAAAGAGAACAGTGATTTGGAAGTGGCTTAGCTTTACATGGGCCTGCTCAAAACTCAAAGAGATCAAAGTCAAGACTCTCAACAGCACAAGAAGGCATGAGAAACTCAGCATTTCTATAATCCAGACCAGAAATTAGGGTCTTACTTATGGATTTAGTAATCAAAACTTGAAGCACCTTTTAAAAAGGAGTAAATACCATTCTCCATGGTTCCAAATTATCCTTTTAGATCTTTCTTTGGAGGCAATGACAGTGCTATAATTCTCCCCTTTGACCCATCTTGGGATGGGAACAGATCAGTATGGCACTGCTAGCCTGTTCCTGAACAAATTTCAGGCTTCATTTCCATGAAGGCTGTCTGGATGAGAAAGGACTATCTTGAACCTATGCAGACTTCAGCATGTAGAGGAAACCTGAACTTATTATGCAGTATTTTTTCTTGAATCACACAGAATCACAGAATTTCTAGGTTGGAAGAGACCTCAAGATCATCGAGTCCAAAGGGGGCTGGAACTAGATGATCTTTAAGGTCTCTTCCAACCCAAACCATTCTGTGAATATTACTTAAATGGAATTTCCCTTGCTTTCTAGAGGAACTGATGTGAAAGATTCCTTCCATAGTTATTACAGCATCTTTGTCATTGGAGGAGTTTTTCTTCTATGTACCTTGATAAACAGTATCTGCAGCTCTGCTATCTGAAAAAAATGACTTGATGAAAACTATTCAAGCTTGAGAATTTCCATCCAAACAACAGATCCAAGAAGTTTCTGCATCGGATGACAAGCTTTTAGCCTATATCCATTAGTTTTTGTATACACAGGATGTAGCATGCATTTTTTCCAATGAACACCAGTGAGACCTGGAAGAATTATAAATGGAGCAAAGTTGCAGTTTGACCATGGGAATTGGAACACTACTTCCTAGCTAATAAAGTTGTGGTTTTGATGTCATTAACTAATTCCCTAGAGTAATTTTTTATATATTTTTTCTAACAGCTATCAATACAATGAGATTTCATTCTTACTTTACTGGCACATCCTCATTGTTCAGTAGGTGTTTATGTCAGATTACTAATCTTTCTGGCCAAACTCTTTTTTCTCTTCTCGCCACCCACAGTCCTCTGTGAAAAGAACAAACACAGAGGTTCATACCAAAAGCATATTTATTGCTTAATATCCCTTCTCTCACAGTGGCTAATAGGAAATGTCTAGGTTAATCCTGTGAGTAATCTTGGTAGATCCATGGGAACATTTTAATGAAAAATGGATGTTAAAAGGTAATTCAACTAGTAAATTGGAGAAGCAATCCAAAAGTCTGTAGCATCATCCTCATCCTCTCAAGTGACTGTTTATTATATAAGGGAATACATAACGACAGAGATCGCTGGAAAAACTAAAAATTGATATCAGCATCACCATGGAGACAAAGACAATGTTTGCCAATAAATCAGCTGGATCCCCAGATTAGTGTAGATTTTTTGTATGAAGGTATATAGTCTCTGCCTTTTGTAAGCTTGTATAAAGGTAACACATCCAAAACTTCAACAGTGATGCCATGTATTGTGTTATTTGCTTCTTTGTTATGACAAGTGAAGTTAATGGAAAAGGCTCTCTAGAGGTATTTTTCTATCTCAGTGTGAGAAAAGTGTGAAAGATTCTCAGCATTGTTTACTTAGCAGTTGTATCTGCTGCCTGTAATATTAGGTTACAAATTTATTTTGTTAGACACCTTTATTAGCAAGGTTGATGCTGTGAAGTCAGTCAGATCATAGTCAAATTAAACGTTTCTCCAACACTACTTCTTCTTAGTGATAGAGAAAACTTTTTTATTTGCCTGGCATTGCCTTTATAAATAAAAGGGCTTTCAGAGTTTTTACCTTAGGTTGATGAGGTGGAGAGGACAGAGGTGCTAAAATGGATGTAGAAATCACATACTGTAATTGGAAATTCCTTATGATATTTTCTTTCCTATAAAATAGATTGGTTTTGTTTTGTTTGTTTGTTTTTTTGTTTTCCTCTGATCAAGAAGTTACACACCTATATTTTTTTACTTAGCTGCAAGTAGCAACACCTTCTGGCTCGAGATTTTGTAAGAACCAAAACCATACTCGCTGAAGACTGAGGGAGGAGATCTACTGCAAAGTGCCTATATGGGGAGGAGGTTGACAAGGATCCTAACTGGAGTCATTGGTCCCTGTGCCACAGACTTGTTCTGTGCACCTTCCCTGTGCTCCAGGCTCAGACTGCAGACCAGGGACTGACCACAGAGGCAGACCCAGTGGCCAGCTTCTAGTGCAAAAGTCATGAGGCTGAAGAAAACAGAGGCAGCAGTTACTCCCTCAGAGCATTTTTTTAGAGATTTTGTGTCAGATTTCTCAATATTCTTGAAGCTCCCCTTCACACAGCCTTTTCTGTGATGCACTGCATAGAGGTCAGGAAGTCAAAGTAAGAGGGAAGCAGTGATAGAAATGGTAGAAGTGTGGATTAAAGTTTTTTTCAGTATTATTCTGGTAATATCAGCCATACAAAGACAAAAGCCACTGCATGGGAGAATTGCTGGTAAGCTAGGATTCTAAAAGTGTGGTTGTCTTGCAGAATCCCACAGGATTTTGCTGTTTTAATTCCAAGGAGTCATTAACTGTGGTTGTGGGTTTGGCTTTATTGCTCATATTGCTCATTCCCACATCCAGTTTTAGATGCTACTTTGTTCGGAACGCTGTTCTGGAGCCTGGAAGCAAGCCTCTGCAAACAGAAAATCAAAACTTTTGAAACTTTTGAAATATTCTATGGGAATTGCCTCTTCAGAAGAAGAAATCTGTGCAGTTGAGTTATAACAGATGCTGCTGCAGTTCATATGTGTTCATGTGCCTCTTCACAGTGCTGTCTCCTCCTGTGCTCGCGGTAGTCCCTACAGTGCTCAGCAGAGGCATCAGTTGTATAGGCACATTTTCTCTGTTTTCCACTAACATTCCTCTTTTTTTTTCTTTCTTTCTTTTTTTTTTTTTTTTTTTTTTTCTGTATAAAGCAAACAGTGCAGAACTGTGACGTGTTGCATACATTTAAATGTGTCATGGCACTGCCCTGAGACTTATATTGTACTAACTGATTTCATTATGTGCTGCTCTGCTGCTTGTCCTGAACAGATTCTTCTCCCAGCAGACTTTAAAATGAAGAAAAAAAAAAAAAAAAAAAAAAAAAACCTGCTATGTTGAATTGCAAATGAGTATGAAACCTGTGTCAGTTGTTGGGGCAAGTGTAACAGGTTTCAGGTTCTTCCGCTTCCACAAGCTGTCAAATGTGCTTACCTCATGCAGTCTGTCCTGCCAACACATCTAATCCCACAAGAGCATCACAATTTTCTGGCATTTTCTGGGTTCTCTTCCAGTCGGAGGCTACTACCTCACCTCTGCTGACTGCTTAGAGCTCACTGAGAAGAGCTAATTCCCCATTCTAACTCAGTCTCAGAGCTTCTGACTCTGCTTTTGGATTCTGGTGGTCTTTTGCAAAATTACACATTTGTAATATTGGAAAGAGCAACATGCTTAAATTAGCAACAAACACAGAAACATAAGAAAGCTTGTCAAACCCAGAAACAGTTGGTTCCTTTCCTTCAAGGGAGTACATTATCCATAGCACTGGGTTTAAGGATGCCAGTGACAGGCTTGAATGAATTGATGCTGAGTGCGCAGGAGATTCGAGAGGCAGGAGCTGATCTGCTGCTGCTCTTGTTCATATTTCCATCACCTTGCATGCTCTTTTCTGCTCTGTTCTTCAAAAGACACCCCCTCTCCTTTGTTTTGCAGCCTGTATGTGGCATAGATAGTGAGTAATTCTTATTATTGTTCTTATTAACATCTGTTGACATGGCTGCTTATATCTAAAGAATAAGTGGGATTAAAGGACAGATCTTAGTTGTCTTTGCAGCAAATACAGAACTGCTACAGTGACAGCAGGCACACACATCCGTAGAGAGGGGGAGGACCACAATGCAAGTTTTCACTGGGGGATTTGGGTGAAGTCGGTGCAGTAACAATCTGCTGCATGTTTGTCTTTGACTTCCGTAAACACTAAGTTTATCCATGCAGCTAGAAGTTATTCCTCAACAATGTTATTAATTTGCAGTGCATGAGCAACCTAACAACAAAAATCTATAAACTGTTTAACCTCGTATGTATGTCTGATCTTTTGTGACTCGGCCATTAATCATGCATGAAAGCAAGCAAAACAGTGAAGCTGGGGAACGTAGCAATTCAGTCATGGGCCACAAATCATTCACCTTGGCATATGCTTATGTGTTCCTGTGGTTTAGGAAGATTAACCTCCAGCTGTCTGTGGTCTAGGTTAGTGTCCCAGTGTGAGTGCTTCCCTGGGGGCTGAGGTTCACATTAGAGAGGCTGATGATGCAAAGTGGCAGTTTTGTTGGCAACCTTAGCAAAAAGACCAGTGCAGGCAGATATTGAACTGTCCGTCTGCTCCTGGGGTTTTAGTATCCAAAGACAAAGTGAGGCTGAATGTGTTTCATTTGTGGACAGAGAAAACACAGGGTGTCAGAGAAAGAGGTGTCTTACCTGCTTTATGGTTAGAAGGGAGGGAGCGGAGCAGAGCACTGGGAGGCAGCAAGGCTCGCTTCTGCCTTCAGCTCCTTGACCCATTTCTGTTTTAGCATTCCAAAAATCAAGTTTCCTCTGAAGACTGGGGGACAGGTAAGTGCTTCAGGTACTTGCCCCCTTTTTTCTAGTCACAGAATGAGGCTTCCTAAATCCCTGAGTGTGCTTGTTTTCCACTGACCACAGATAGCTGACTGATGTCCAGAGAAGTGAGATTGATCCCGCTGAATTAATCTCTCTCAAGCCCAAATGCCGTGTCTCAAACCTTTTGGTCTGTGCTGCTTTTCAGGGTTCTGTATTGGCCAAAAGAAACTGAAATATAGTAAGAGGGATAGATAAGTATATTCCAGGATAAATAGAGGTTTGATACGGTAGTCATGGTGACTATCAAGAACAGGAGCTACAGAGGTGCTGGAAATCTCTTCCTTCTGATGCCTGAACCATTTACACATGACACGAGTGCTGCCAGTTGCAACTTCTGGATGCCACTATGAATGTTATTTAGAAATGTTCTTGAGCTTTATGTTCCTTGCCAAATTATGCAAAACATCTGTGCCATCTTTACGTGACATATGTGCCAGAATGCCTAGAGAAGCCTTGTTAGTTATCCTATTGTAAAGATGACAATAATGTATATAAATTCTAAGGGACAGAAGGATAGTTGCCACATTATCATTAATGTTCATTTTTCTTGCTTTTGTGAATTTGTAGGCCCAAAGTTAACTTTCTATTAGCAAAAGGTCATGCACTGAGCTACCTGTTTTCTAGACAGTAGTCTTACTCCCTAGCAATACCTTCTCATGACTACTCTTGAAGCAATAAGTTAAGCCATGCTAATCTGTTCTGTGTAGGTTCCTGTACAACACCTATTGCTTTAACAAAACACCTTTTAGCAGAACATGGAATGACACACTAACAACCTGTCATGTATTATTTGTCTTTTCATCCTCTTCCCCAAGGGAGAAGAGTATGTAGTGGAATAATTTGATTTTGTGAGGTGTTGTCTCTTTGGTAGTTTTCTTAAAATATTTGTTGCTACTTAAGTAAGGGCAAAATCAGAACCAAGGACCAGACTTAGAAAACACTTTCAGTTATAAACAGAGTACCTTAAAGTCTGAGTACTGAGTAAGATAGGTCTCCCATCCTACAAAAACAAACAAACAAACAAACAAAAAAAAAAAAACACAAACACAGTACCATATGTAATATAAGCCCAAGAATGATAAATATCAGCAATAAAATAGGTATAAATAATGGATAAGTTCTGCTTTACACAGTAATAAATCGATGTTAAAACTGAATAATATCTAGAGAAAAAGAATGCTGCTTAATCCATTTTAGCATTTGTTTATTATCACCATACCTCTAAGGTATTTTTTTTCCTTCCCTAATGAGGCTGGAACACACTGTTGCATGGATATCAAAGTTTCTGAGCTTATTGCAGAGGCACATGCTTAGAAATGAATAACTGTTAGGGAGAGTTTTTTTTAAAGTGAGATCGTATGGGAAAGGGAGAAGAGGTACAGATGTATATTTGTTGTAAAGGTTTATGTGGCATTTCTGATTGATTAAAATAATTCTGAAACTGTATAATTAAAGCACAGCTGCCTGGTTTATTTTATTTTATTTTATTTTATTTTGCATATGTAATACAAAGGTAAGATTTTTAGTCTCAAGGGACTTAATCCTCAATCCCATTTTATTTGTTTAAACACAACCTCTTTCTGAACCTAACTTTGCTCAGTATCCTGAGGTTCTGAATGCCTAAATAAGTGTAGGAATTATGGATTATAAATCTGTATCATTTATGTTCCTTTGAAATACTGTTCATAATGATGTATGGAAGCAAATTCTAAATATCCAACCATCTACAAAAGTGCATTTCCCTAGCACTAACTTCTGCTGGATGAGGAAATCTGGAGTTCTTGCTAATCTATGCAGTATTTTACACCTTTCTGCAAGATGATGCTCCAAGATGTGTTGCTGTGAGCATATAGATGCTCTGGTCTTTGGGGGGATGAGGCTTTTTACCCACCTTTATAATATTCTGAGGTACCCTATGGGAGAGAGCTCTGCCCTGCTAGCTCCATCCAGTTTAGCTCATCTACTGAGGCAGTTTGGAGTAAGTTGAGTCTGAGATTTACTTTCCCATTACATCTCAAAAACAAGTGCCAGGTGCTTGCTAGTGTTTAAGCGTGTAAGCATTCCTCTCCAGAAACTTCTCACAGGTCCTGAGAGTGTGTGGTTAAGAAACCAACAGGGAGAAAGCATCTGAGGAAAGTGAAGGGAAGTATGTGTGTAGGAGAGAGCTACGGTATGCTGCTGATTCTCAGTTTTTGTGTGTTTGGAAGCTGGATGACCCAGAGCATATTCTGGGTATGTGGCAAAATGCAAGAACATGCTATATGTCATGAACTCTCATGGCATTAGGATGAATGTTAGAGTTTATTATTCTTAGAGTTTTAGTGAAGTTGCATGAGAAATGTGTTATTTTAGGAAGAAAGAAAGTTGCTTTGTATTTAAATTAGAGTTCAGTCTCTAGCTGCAGAGAGAAGTTGTGGGGAAAAAAGGGAGTCTAAAAATTCTAAATGCAAAAATTAATGGTGAATGCCCCTCTTTTTTATATCATTTGACTTTTCTAAAGGTAAGACTCAGAATTCCTCACTAAGTTTAGATGGTGAATGCAAAACCTGTCAGTAGGTATAAAATATTACAAGTGAGGTACTTTGCCAAGTGGTATAAATTTGGAGATGATAGTAGGAATGCCTTTAAAATGTGTGTAGGGGTATGGTACTTTTATGTTAGTGCTTAAAAAAATGAAGCTTTTATGCTTTGCTAGTAAATATTGTTTAGAAATGCCTAAACTGCAAGTTTAGAAGTGTTGTATCAAAACAAAAAGATGTAAAGCCTATGACATAATCTAGAGTTCACAGTCTTTCTTCAGAAACTGTCCTGTATATGGAGTTTTCAAAAGCACTTGCAGCAAAAAGTCATTTATAGCTAATTTCAAAGAGAGCAGTACTTCACCAAGTACCTTCTGTAAAAAGGCCAAGCAGATCGTGTTATGTAAGGCCAAGACTGAAGACTTAACTCGGATTGTTTAAGGTGTGCTAAGAGAGACACGCCATCCCAATGCCAGGCTTTAAACGCACTTCCTAACGTGTCAGCATCATGCCTTTTACTGAAGCCTGAACAAAGCCCAGTCCAGCCACAATTTCCATCCCAAGACATGGCATTTATATAGCCTCATGCAACAATTAGCACTTCTCTAAGTTGCAGCCATTAACACCTTTGATGCTGGAATATTGCTCATTACCCTTGTACCTCACTCTGCCCACATTACACTGGGACCCAATATGCTTTAGAGCACCAAGAATCTGGGGAACTGCAGTGAGACTGAGTGAGGTTCTTCCAACTTAAATTTAGGCATTTAAAACTTATGTCGGGTCTGAGCTAGTCCAGCTGGCTCCCTCTACAGTCAGTGCAGACATCCTGGTGGCTCGGAGGGTGGTTGTTTCCAGATAAGATGTTTGCAGTGGGATAAGTCACTGCCTTTCGTGTGCTCTCTCTCACCAGCATGGAGGTGGAGGACTAGTTCATACTAGAAGGACTAGTGGGAGACTAGTTCAGACTAGGAGGACTAGTGGGGCAGACCAGCTGCACCACTGCAGGTGAGATGCAATCCATGGCTGATAAGGATGGGAGGATGTAATAGGATAGAAAAGCAGATATACACATGGAGAGAAACATGCCAGGGACAAGGGCCAAGCTGCAGCCAGAGGTACAAAGGGTTCTGGGCTGAGCACTGAATCAGAGGTGAGTGGGAAAGATCAGAGCTGCTGTGCTGCTGTACAAGTCCCAAACTTATCTTTTCTGTTTGCTATCAGCATGCTGATCATTAGACATCTGTGGCAATTTCCATTGCAGTCTTGGTTTGGGAGGCCGTGGGAAAGTTCTTGGGAAGAAGCAGTCCTCTGCACTGTGAACTGTCACTCTCTCCAGAGAAAATGAATTACAAATAGTATTGTCCTCAAGAGCTGAGAAAACTTGCAGATTTTTCATGTACAGTAAACAGTTTCTATAATTACCAGGAAAACAAAACAGAGACAAAGCTGTTCAGCAGGGGCATCCCATCTCGTACATGCTGCTATGATAATGAAATCCAAACCCCACAGAACTGCAGGCACATTATTCTCACTTACTTTAAAGGTCAGCTAAGAAGCTAATTTCTCAAATAGGCTCATAGCTCTGAGACAACGTAACACTAGTCATTTCTTCCAACAAATTGCAGTTGTCAGAGAAACTGGATTAGTAGCTCACAGAGCTAAAAATAGACAGTATGTGCTTGCCAGAGAGGAATGAATTCAGTAACAGAGGTGAAGGTAAAATCAAAATGTCATAACATGGAGAAAAAGCAACAACAAAATGCTCAACACAAAAAAAGTTAGCCATAATAACCTCAAAATAATCTGAGTTGCCAATGGGAAGAATTGACAGGGCTTAGTATTGTTTCTTTTTTATTCACCTTCCTGGCAGTGGCTGCTTTATCAGCTCAATCAGTTCAGCCACAGCATTTTCAAAGTCAGGTACCTCATGTTAGTCCACAAAAGTCATTATGTTAAAGGAATTTTTTGAATACTGAGAAAGAAGATTCTTTGATGTAACATTTTTATCTTCTGAGGGGAGAGGGGGAGAGGGGGGATAAGGGATTAGTTTATCACTAAACTTATTCCACTGAAAAATAAAAGTTAAAATCCCGAATCCCGAATCTAGTAAGAGAGCTACAATGAAAGCAACTGTACAAAGCTCAGCCTATCTTTACTAAAAGGTGGATAATTATTTTTCATTACATCAAACATTTGCATTTTAAATAAGTCTCTTTTATGTATGATTTTGCAAATTAGTATTACTACCTACTTGGATTTTAAGAAATGGAAGGGGGGGGGAAGGAAGGGAAGGAAGGAAGGGAAGGAAGGGAGGGAGGAAGGAAGGAAGGAAGGAAGGAAGGAAGGAAG
>CM021765.1:188984052-189009424 GCA_011076525.1 Nettapus auritus
AGGGAGTTCTTTATTCTTCAGTTATTTAATTTCTATAGGAGAGCAATTCGACTGTACTGCGTGTGACTGAAAGAGCAGCATCCACTGCAGAAAGGGAGCCTCAGGCCATCTAATCAAGGTGAAAAGTTTTGCTAGGTACAGGCTGGATCTCAGCTTAAGACAGCTGACAGTAGCTACATGCAGTCTGTACTATGACTTAAGCAACGCTTTTTACTTTTATAGTCAGAAGCAGACCTACTTATAGTTCAGGAATAATCTTCACCACTTTCTTTAGAACTTCTTTCTGTAGTATGTGCCTTTTTTGCACACCTTCTGTAAAATCTCTGCATTTCAGATCTGAGCCATTGACAAGTATAGGGTATAAACAACTAATATCAGTGAATGAAATCACTGTGAAAAATATTAGTAAATTATTTATGCTCAGTATCTTTTAGATATAGGCAAAACCAATTCTTTTGTAAATTCTGTGCTTGCAGCAGTTTTTGCCCATCATTCTAAGAGGGGCTAAGATAAATTTTGATTTTAGGATTTAGTTAACTTCAATGCCATTTGCCTGAATTTCACTGTGTACCAGAACTACTGCAGTGTGCAGGATCAATTGTGAAATAGAAATGTCAGGACAAGCAGCACCAGCAGTTATCTACATTGCACATCCTACACATTTTGCACACGTTTCATGGCATACTTTACATTATAGAACATAATATGACAAAATAGACAGAGAAATAGCTAGTAATAAAAAATAAATATGTGGACACTGCAGTGTCTGATAGCTATCTTTCTTGAGGTACTAGATGGTTTTATCACCTACTCTTGGGATTGCTCTGAACTGTCATGCATCCTTGGCATCCATCCTTACTTCAGTGGGAGATACGATCATCACCAGCCCTAAAGCTGATAAAATTCAAGTATATTCAGAGATTATTAACAAAGACAGGATTTATTTATTTATTTATTTATTTATTTTCAGCCAGCTAAGAAAACTGATGCTATTTTATTTTATTTTAATTTAATTTGAGTACAGTGGGTTCTACATCTAAGGCTGACATTCATCTCTTCTTGATTTGATTTTAACCTTTCTCAGATTACTATGATCCTGCAGTTCCTCTTTCCAGGGTTCCACAGAGTGTTTAACAGACAATGTATAGTCTGGTTGTGTGATCCACTGGTGCAACACACAGATGTTAAAATATAATATATTTAATATATTTAATATAAAATATAAAAGAGGATACCCAATGTCCAGAGTCCAGCCAGTGTTTCACAGCTACAAATTATCTCCTTATTCTCTTTGCCACTTCGCTCACCCCCTGCAGGCAACTTTAGAGAAGTAACTGAATGCTACTGATGATCTTCTTGTGGTTTATATTTCTTTCCATGGGATATTCATGATTGTGAGACTTCTGCAAAACAAACCAGTGTTACAGGCATGAACTTCACAGCCTGAGCCCATCAAGTCATAGGTCAGACTGCTCCCAAAGCCTCTGAGAACAAATTGAGCACTGCATGCAGTATCTCGCCTAGAAGAACTGATAACAATTTGACAGTTGTCTGCCCCGGTGATCCTGACACCCCCATCTAATGGAAAGCTCATGAATTTTATGAAACCATGAATGAAAAACCTCATGCTTCTGCTACTTGTTTAAATCTTTCGCTTTCCTCCAGTAGCCTGATGCAATTCTGAAATTGGAGATTTACATGGCAATTCATTCTGGCTCATCTTAGTTTCCCCTGCAGGTAATTCTGGAATGATTAATCTTTGATGACTTAGAGCTGTATCGTACAGCTTTTCCCTTTGATTTCAGAGTTACCAAAGTAAAACCTGAGGGTAATTGCCTGAGATGCTCATAAACCTCCAATAAAAGGACCAGACATGTAGAGGTAAGGTGTAGTGATGAGTAAGAAACCTGGATTCTTGTAGGAAGGGGGACGTTCACCTGAGTCCATGATGCTCAGTTTTAGGAGTAGGATTTTTTTAAGGTTAGGATTTATCATCCCCATACTGGTTGTCTGTTGTTTACTCTGAGTTGAGCAAAGGGAAGGAGCAGTTCATTTTTACCCTCAGCTTTCTGAATGCTGAGAATTACTTATTTTCTTGTTTCTAACTTCTCTGTTTTGCAAGCTGGATAAAAATATTTGTTGTGCTAAAATGTGAAGACTGACCAGATCAAAGTCTGCTCTCCTGTAGAATGGGCCAATCTTCCCTGGGTGCAAACGTTTTTTGTGTAATTCTGTAATTTTATTTCTGTGTGTCCTATAAAGTTTCTCTAAAGAAACTTGTACTGCAATTCTATGAACATTCTGCACTAAATAATGAGATTACAACCTTGCACTGGCAACAAAGGATGCTTACCATAAAAATAATATTGGATATCACTAAATAATAGTAGCACTCTGTCAGGGTTTGGAGCACTGTGATGTCTGTGAACTGAAGCAGTTTTAATAGAATTTCTTATAGAGATGAGGATAACCAAATTAACAGCAGTATTTCCATTTCAGTAATGCGCAGAGGAAGTAGGGTGGTGGATCTGGATGTTTCTGCCAAAGTAATGGTTAAGAGATCAATTTCAGTACTACTTGAATCCGGATATTATTTTAAAACTTCACCCTGCAACCTACTGTAAAAGGATGTGGCAGGTTAGACTTCTACTATGAGCTCACATGGACAGAAAAGCTCAGCAAATCCAAAATCTTCCCATGCTGAAACCATCAAAGTAACAGCAAAATCTGGTTACTTTTCCCAGTTATTCAGCAAAGAAATCCACCTGCCAAAAGAAGCAGAATCCACACAAACCATCTCATGCTGCATTTCGTTTTCCTTATTGTGATTCATTTGGCAGTCTTAGTGGTCTGGAAGTTACAGTAAGTACCTCTGGTTGAAAATTACCATTTCAGTTACGATTGCTTCCCCAGAACAGCTGACTTTATTACTAACCAAAGACTTATCTACTTGAAAACAAAAGAGTAAAGTTTGGTTCTGTCATTTATGTCTTTGACTGGGAGCAGTTGAAGTGCATAATGTATGTACTAACCAAACCTGTGTCATGTCATTGAGCAAGAACTATTCAAGGCTGCAGCACCGGTGTAACACCGCAGAATTCAGTATTAATCCCTCTATGGGAACATAAGTCTATGTAATAAATCGATGTGCCATATGTGTAGGCCATGGGAAAATTGTGTGTGCCGTGATTTACATACAGTCTTAAAAGCTTTAACATTTGTACTTCTCTTCCTATAACAGAATGTATCTCTTCGTAGCTGTGACACTTCAGGCTTCTGAAAAATATGTAATCTAAAGTTTATTCTTCTTGTTTTAAAACTGCCATTTTGTGAGTTATTGTTTACACAGGCCTCCACAGATCAAGGGGTCTTTCTCCATGTGTTGCTGGGAAACAGAAAAGCAGATGCTATCTGCAAATCTTGCAAGCTAGAGAGATCAGCGAATGTGTCCTGAATCTCTTCCTGATTAGTTGCTTCTTTTTTCTAGCAAATGCAAACAGTGCCAAAAGCCTAGGCCTTCTTTTGAAGAAACAAATCATTTGTTAAAAGGCCTTCTTCTATTGAGCTTCTGTTGATACTTCTTGATTTTCTGTCTGCTTTCTCTCACTTAGATAATATGAATCTTGCCAATTGTAAGTAACTGAGGGCAGTTTGCTTTCTTTACTCTTCATTTATCCAGACCCACTAAAGGCCTCAAACAAGAAGAAGAAACTTTGCAAAACGCATGCAGACATGTTGTTAACAGAGAGTAGAAGGCTAAAACAGCCTTCTAAGAGCACTCAAAATTATCTTTTCATGACATGCCTGCACTGTGTTGTGACTTCACATCATTGCTTTCATAATGTGACCTGCTATAATGTTGTTTGTTACAATAAGGTCCTTTTAGGTTGTCCTAAAAAAATTTACTGTTTGTCACCATATTAGAAACATAAGGTACACTCTATAAGAAAAGCAATATACAATATACTCTATACAGCTTCTACTTCAATGCCTCTAGTTTTAGGCTAGTATTCGTATAAATGTTTATAAACAAAATACAGGTTTTATTGTTCTTCACAGGACCAAGCAAAGAAGTTTTGCCTTGTCTTAATACTAACAGCCGTCTAAACACTAACAACTTTTCTATTCAAAAACTACATTTTTCTCATGCTTCTAGTTAGCTTGTGGTGAGCTCCATCCTACTCTGAATCCCCATAAATGCTTTTGAAAGGGAAAAGTAATGAGCTATTTTAGTGCATGACCTTTGCACAGTACCTGATTCATAAATAGATCTAAAATCTCATTTATGAGTTATTAGTGACCAGCAAAAAAACAAAAGTCCCCTTGAAGTTCAGCTGAGTGAGTTCTGAAGATCCAGCTGAGTGAGTTCTGAAGATCCTTGCATTGCTTACTCAGTTTCTCAAAATTTCTTGAGTCATTATAGCAGACAAATTTTCTGAAGCTTTTATCATGGATACTGGCACCAGCTTTCGTCAAAAATTATTCACATTTCTACTTCCTATTTTATCTGGAAGTCTAATGTAATGGAAAAGTTATCTGGATTAAAAAATAAATAAATCACATGAGTTTCCTTTAGGACAGTTTTTGCTTTATTTGACCTAGTCTTGTGGTAGGTAGCTCACACTAATTACTTTTTGCCATATTAGTAATATAATATTCAGTTAAAAATATATATTTTTTTCCAGAGAAACTACACTAAAGAACATTTTGTTCCTGATTGTGACCAGGATAACTCTATTTTGTATATCAGAATAAGTCATTGAAGTGACGATCAAATAAAACAATAAATAAATCCAGAAATTTTATACACACACAAATACAATAGGGAAGTTATTAAGTGGTGTTTTTTTTGTTTGTTTGTTTGTTTGGGTGGTTGGTTGGGGTTTTTTTTGGCATTGTTGTTAAACTTTGCTGAATCACAGAGCAGTTCCCCATAAAATATTTTTTTTCTGCTTTCACATTCTCACATTTAAAGCCAATAGAGTCTCCAAAAACAACCCCCCCCACGCTCATGCACAAACCCAAAGCTTACCTAGTTGCTTTATCCAATCATTTAGTAAATGCAATTCAGCTACCACGTCCATCCAAACTGACTTTTAAAATGTATCTTGCTATAAGGAAGTCCTTGACAGAGCTTAGTTTTCTAAGCGCTGGCATAACACAATCTGAAAATTAACACTTCAGTTACACCACCAGATGCTTAAGATACTATCCAGACTGTATTTAGTATTATCCCATCATTTAAAAAGGCAAATAGTATAAGACTATGTCTGTGCATTACAGGTGGAGAATGTGTCTGGTAGTTTGTTGCCAACTTGCCTTCTCATGCTACCAAATGAATGAATAACTGCTTGATTACTTTTGTGATACCTTTTTTTTTGTCTCTTTGTCTGGATTTTTTTTGACATTTCTTCAACCATATCAATACATCTGACTGGGCTGCCAGATATCTGGAAATCCTGGATAAAGGCCACACTATAAGTGTGCATAAAAATTCACTATCTCAGGTGAGAAGAGTTTTGTATAGGTACACTGGGTTTCCTGATAGTAGCAGACCAACTTTGCAAATGCACTGAACTCACCTCATGCAGTGGAGTTCCTGTGTATAGGCACAACACATGTTGACACATTGCTCACCTAGTGCAGACACATGGCCATGCATTTTAGTTGGCAAATCCTTGGGGAAAAACAAAGAAGTTGCATCATTTGGAATTTCAAATGTTGGCAGGAGTACATGATTTATTCCATGTGCTTTCTGTTTTGTGAAAACTGCCTGGAACACTAAGATAAGGAGAAAAAAATAAATAAATGAGGGTGATTGTGAGGTAGATCTCATTTGTCAAAATTTATGTTCTCTTAAACCTCATTTGCTATCTCCACATGTGGAACTAACACCATTAAGATGCAGTGGTCAACTCTGATCATTCATCTCATAGAAGTTGTATCTATGAGGTAAATATTTACTGAGTAGCTATAATACTGCCATGGGGCAGGAGGTGACTGTCCTTTTTAATAAACATTTTTCGATGATTCATTGATGAAATGATCAATACCCAAATACCCTGTTGGGATTCATCAAGCAACATTCTCCAGCAACATTTTGTGGTAGGAATTCTGAATGTTATTGTGCATCAAGAGTGATTTGTGGTGGTCCCAAACCTCTGCTAATAAATCAGATTATTACAGTACAGTCAAAACCATCCTCAGTACTGCCATACCAGAAACCTGGTGTTCTGAAGAATTGCAGACTTCCACCTCCTTGCTTAAAAAGAACAACCTTGTGGCTCATATTATAGTCAATAGGAGTCTCTGGGCTAAAAGTCTGCAAAAAGCTTTGAAACCATATCCCACACTCCTTGCTGTACAAAACATCAGTGGTCTGATTCTGCAGATGTTATATTTGCTGGGTAATGCTTAGTCTGCAAACAGAACCATAGTCCGGCACACTGATGTGTTAAGCACTCCATGTAGGAGCAAGACAGCTCCTTCCCCTGACCTGCATCTGGATTTAAAGCTTAGTTGCATGGGCCATTTAGGCTGCGGTCCTTCATGTGCTCAAGCGAACAGGTAACGTAAAGGATGCTGAGGGCCTCACAGCCTGCTTTGGCCAGGCCTTCTGCAAATGTTGTGTGCAAGGGTGGTGGGACTGCGGCCATACCTCATCGGGTGGTTGTGGATGGGAGTCGCACACCCAGTACCTAATGCAGCATTTCAGATATCTAAGGACTTATTTTTCCATACATTCTACACACATTCATACACATTTTATGAATCAGGTCTGTGATCTATGTTTTGACCAATTCGTCTGCTGCGGTTTCATGGGGTTACTATCTCTTTGGTTTGCAATGTAAATAATGTTGTACATCTACTATTTTATGATACAAATGCCATGTGAATTGCTTATTTTTAAAATGTTAAATCTCTGTTATGGTTTATTTACAATGCCATCTTACTGTATTGGTTTAATATACAATGTATCTGTATGGCATGATTAAATTGCTTATGTTTTACAATGTCAAATATTTTATTTTGTTTTCTAAAATTATTACACTTCATCCTATGCAGTTTCATAAATGTTTCATAAGTGGCTCATTATGTCTGGAAATATTGCTTCCATTCCAGTAGTGCAGGCATAAGAACCAGTATTCCTGATCAAAATCATCAGATATATCATCTAGCAATTTTGGATTAGAAATATATGTACAAATATGTAAGCATTTATAGGTAATATAAACATCTACTGTATCTACCTTGCTTTTCATGAAATGATGTATTTTAATCATTTTGTATACATTTTATTAGTAATTATTTGTGTGTCATGCACAGTGTAAATAACATGTTTCATTATGCAAGATTTCTAGGTATTCAAGATTATGAAAAAGGTGAATTTGTATATGAAAAGAATTTGACTGTAGATTGGAATGACATAAAATAAAGTGGTGATGATTATGTTCTATTTATACTGTTCAATTCCAAATTGTCTGTTAAAGAAAAAACATTTCATTTGCTGTTTAATGTCCAACTAGTTATTTGCAGCATATTTACATCAATAAATCATGCAAGCCTGTTAAAAGTCATGATGAATCATTGAAATTTTCCCTTTGTCTGTTGACAGCTTACCCACAAAAAGCAGAATTAAAATATAGCACAACCCAATTCAATGCAAAGAGTCCCAAAAGTCAATGAAGATCTTTGTATAAAAAGAACCTGTTTTTACCTCTAGCTCTCAAACCTCACCTTCGACCACAAATCCAAATGTATTGTTAAACAAAAAACTAGGAAAATATGTTATAACAGAATGTTAAATACTTAAATACACAATGTATATATCTCTTGATACGAAAGTTTCAGTTTTCATGATCATTGCCACATAAAAACCTTACCAAAGCCTTACAAATGCTACTCATGTTGCTGATTTTTTCATTCCCTCTTCAGCTTTTCTATATCCCCAACTGAGAATATGACTCATTCTGCTCCATTATTTATTTATTTAATTATTTATTTTACTGAAGACCATTAACTAGAATTGGTTGCAATATTTTTCTATGGAATTCCTAATTCAAAATGTTGGCAGGGGATTTTGATATTTCAGTACTGAATATGTTTGGCTTTAAGTAGCTAAGCTAAACCTGAGAAAGGTCTAACCCATCCTTGTATTTCAGAGTTCTTTGCCCTTTGCCACAGCTAGCTTTAAGGCTGGGAAACACTTTCCAAGAAAGAAACTGATTATTTCCTATTCCTGTCTTTAAAGTTATTCCTTAAAATTATTCCAAAATATGTTAGAATATTTAGTTGGCAATGATATGTGGGAGTCAGTTCTGGATCACCATAGCTTAGGGAATACTTTGTCCCTACGAAGAAATTATGAGAAAGACAATTCTCAGATTCTTCCCAGCAAGGGGAGTTACTCTTCTAGTCTCATAATATTGCCTTTTGAGAGCTCACTTTATGGAATGAAATACATTTGTGACACTGTATGAATGTAAGGTTTGCCTTCAGCTTAAAGCTGCAGTCCAGACAATTCCAGCAGAGAAGGATATGATAGGAATAAAAAAAGGTGCAGACAAAGACAGCAACAATGAAAGCCGTTGCATATCTTTCAGAAATTAGACAGGAATTGCTCAGGTTTGAAAAGACATGGTTATGATAAAGATCTCTGAACACTATGGTGAAAATGGATAGAAGATGATTATTGTGCTTCTTACAATGCCACAATCAGAGGGCATTTAATGAGGTTACAGGCAGCAGATTAAAAACAAGTAATATAAGAGAAAGTACTTTTTTCATCAAATTGTGGCTTTCAGTGCCAACAGAATATTCCAGAGATTAAAATAGAAGCAATTAGAAAAGTTGATGGAGGGTAGATTCATCCGCTGATTTTAAACACATTGAACTGAATGCTGTTGCCAGCTCAGTAAGCCACTAATGTTTGGGTGCAGGAGTCTCAGAGAGTGTACCAGCAGAGGTCTTGTGATTCTTGGTATGCTCTCCCTAGAGTAGCATTCACTACTGAATGTTGTTGCAGACAGGTTGCTGGGTAGATGGACCTTTCAAGAGATCTGAAAAGGCTGTTTTCAGACTCTATATAAGAGTATATACTCTTATATGGATACACTGGAAGAAGAGAGGCCAGGATGAACTGTTGGCTGGGGGAAGAGTAGTAGGAAGAGAATTTGAAAGTCATACCAGCACCAGGAAGCAATACTATAATGTACTGGAAACTTATTTGTAAAAACAGTTCACAGACTGGACATCAGAATTGGTCTCAGGGGAAAAAGAAGTGGGCAGTCTTCTTGGAGCACGCAAAGGATATTGGCTGAAGAAGGAAAGACTGCCTGATGAGTTCATACGAAGACAAATCAAAACAGTAGATTTCTGCTGAAACTTCTCAATGCAAACAAGTTCCACACGATCTTTGACAGACTTTCCCCCATTCCTGGGAAATAAAAAAATATGTGAACTAAGAAGATAAAGGCAATAGGACAAGACTGGTGTTACAAGAAAGGCTTGGGGCTGTTTCGACATTTTCTTATGGGAAACACTTTTTGGTGTGTTGATTCTACCGGAGTTCCTGGAGCACAAGCCTCACAGGATTAAGTCTGAGGTGTGTTTAATAACAGCTCTAAGCTAAAATGATTATTTAAGTTTTCTTACATCCTCCATTATTTCAGTACACAGGCAAGGAACATTAAAAAATAGTTCTGAATAAAGGACCTACCCCTGTAGGTCTACACAAACAAATGCTTTTCTTCAGTCTGTATATACCAGCATATCACATACTTTAATTTTGTTTTACTAGCCTCCTAATTTATAGGCATGTGTGAGATGCACAGGCTAAGTGGAATGGAAACTGAAATTGAGGACCAGTTTCATTCAATATTTTCATTAAAGAGCTTAGTGCAGAGGAGGAGTGATTATATCTGTTGATGGCACGAAAACGGAAGTTCTTATCAACACAGTAATAGCCAAATGAAATAAAGGAAGAATGGAACAGCCTTCAGACATAAAATAGAAGTAGGATGAAAGGATAAGTAATGTGTGCCAGGATTAATTGCAGGTATTCCTGTAATAACTGGAAACTCATAATTTAGAAATGACAGAAGAAGAAAGAGACAGAAGGGTACTGACTGAGAAGTGTATGATTATAGCCACTAATGTCATATGAGAAAATCAAATGCAACCACAAGAGAGATGTTTTTGATAGATATAAGGAAATATCAGTGTCATTGCATGAGATACTTATGGGATCATATCTGGAATGCTGTGTATAATTCTGATTATTTGCATTCAGGAAAGTAGTATATTCCCGTGACTGATGGCAAGGTAGAGCCTAAGGGAAATATAATTCATTCATTGACTTGTTTCTGTTCCAGTGGACCATGAATCTTTTAAAGAACATATATAAAACATTTTAAGTGTGTCTGATGAAATGGTATGTCTTTGAGCATAGAATACAGCACCATCAAAATATTTTAAGGGCTTGCATTGCTTGCTGCTTTGCTAGACTAAGGAGGCAGAAGGTGCATCTTAATGCATCTTAAGAATATAGCCAAAAAATAGAAATGACTGAGTTGCCATCTTGTGTATCTCCCAGTAGACCAGGGTTGTGATTCTCTGCCTTTCCTTGTTTTATGTGGTGCTAGAACTAAAAGGTAAAGGATCTTCAGCCATCACTTGTATACTGAATTTCTTAAAAATGTGAGAAAGTTAATTACCAATAATTGTGCAAGGGATACTGCTTTGGCTTCCTAAACACAGATCTCTTCTGCTTTTGAGATGCCCCGATTCATCTTGCTCTGCCTCTAGAT
This sequence comes from Nettapus auritus, assembly GCA_011076525.1. Lineage (NCBI taxonomy): Eukaryota > Metazoa > Chordata > Aves > Anseriformes > Anatidae > Nettapus > Nettapus auritus. Next base: position 188,994,861 of record CM021765.1, read on the forward strand.
TCTAGGTAGAGAAGGGTGTCCTGTAGATTCTGGGCCACGTTTCTCAATGCTACATCAATCTTTTAGATACTACAAAATGATACTGTATTTAGGCAGCTGAATTAGTTATTTCATACTGAGGTTAGCACTGACTTCCCAGGGGAAAAATAAAAAAATAAAAATCACACCGTTTGAAAGTGAAACTAGCTAATCAAACTAAGATGGGAGGGCCTGTGTTTTGTCAGTGTACAGGATGACTTGTACTAGAATGCATTCACAAATGATAAAACTTTACATGTGGTCCAGAAAAATATTAAAAGAAACTTGAATAACAAGCTGCTAATATATCTAACTTTGTAATACAATGATTTGAGTATTTATATAAGAAAGTGAGAAGAACTGTGATCAGATTTATTTCATTTGAACCTGAAAATGTCTCTTCAAGTCCATGGAAATAAGCAGAATATTATATTATTTGCATTCTTTTCCTCCTATTTCAGTTACTTCTGCTTACAATAACCACTTGCTATTTTTTCTCATGTATCATGCTTTATTGTAATTACTTTCAGAAAATCAATATAATCCTGCAGTTCACAGATCCAGATAGACTGCTTGTCTTACGGTGACAGTGAAAGAACAAACAGTGCTTTTATTTCAGTTGTCTGTCTGGAGCTGTCAGAGTTTATTATGCCGTACATAAAATCGGTGGTGATCAGAAACCCTTGGAGCAGTCTGGTAAGCTGAATACAATGCTCTTCAGCCAAAAAGACTAGCAGCTTCCTTCTTTTTGTCATGTTATTGCAATCTCCAATTCTCTGTCACAAAATCCTATGACTGACAGCATGTGACTGCTCAGGTCTGAGTCCTGTGAACCTTAGATGGTCCCTCAACAGTGCCAGCAGCCTGGCCTTGAGTCAGGTGAGAAATAGACCTGTTGTCTCGCACTTGAGTCATTATAGGGCAGGTTCTGCATGCTGTTAATGGCATTATTTACCTGTTCCAGTACACCTTCTTATCTTTAGATATATATATATATAGATATATCTATCTATATCTATATATTTAGATATATAGATATATTTAGATATATATATATTTTTATATATATTTATATATATATTTATATATATAAATTAACCTTTTTTTATTTTTTATTTTTATTTTCCTCCTAGTATTTTCCTTGGGAATAGCTTAGCTGGATAATGGGTTATGACAAAGTGTTTAGCTTCATTTCTCACCTCCCCTTCTTGTGTGCAGGATAGATTTATGGTTTTTGACCCATAGGTTCTTTCAGGTCTGAAGACACCCAGTATGTGAGAGAAGTGGATTTGCTTTCCCATTTACATTACTAGGTATTACATTATCAGAATATCTAAAAGCATCCCTGTAAGAGACTAAGACATCTTGTGCTAGATATCACAGACTCCAATAGTTTCTTCCCCAGAATGGGCTCAAAGCTTCTCCAGCTCTTTCACTAACACAGAGGCAAGCAAAAATGCTCAGTGCATTGGCAAAATGCTCTGAAATTTCACTATGCTCCTTCCCCAACAGTATAGACTTCACCATCTGAGGTGAGAGAGTCCAATCTGTAGTCAGAAATGATTCCTCACATGTGAATATCTGTATAAATTGTGAGCTGATCCCCTTCCACACCATTCATTCTTTCTGAGCTGCCTCATTCATTACAAATCTGTAGTTAGCCGACATTTTTTATAAAAGGACATTTCAAAAAAAATTCATGTGTTGCATCTAGCTATTATGATGGACAAGGGTCTTCCTATTAAGATCTTTGACTATGTTTTCAGAAGTGGAAATAGCATGTTTTGAACGATGGGGTCACTTGTGTTTTTTGCAAGTTATGCTAAGCCTTGTTTTTGTAAGCAGATTATAATACTAAGCTGTATGTTGTTCTTCTGCATTTTTTTCAATGGCATTATTTCTAAATAAGGCATTTTTTGCAGGTTGTACATATGCAGTAAGTTCTGTATGGAAGATTTTTTAGGTCCTCATTTATAAAACCTTTAGTAGCGGGAAGCATAGGCAATACTAATACTGAATACTTCTGTTTCTGAGGACTCTAGAAAGCACTGGGATAACTGAATTCTTTGAGAAGGCTACAGAGGAAATCCTGGCTATGCAATGTGAAACAAATATATGTTATCTTTTTGTAGTCTGTCAAATTTAAATATTTATTTGTGTGTGTACTTGTATTACTTCTAAGCTTTGCTTTACAATTCATACAATAATGGTGTCTTTCAATAATGGAGCACGAAAACAGTCTTAAGCTAGAACCTAGAACAGATCTCAAACTGAAATGTGCACAAATACATCTAAAATAGTGTTCTAAAAAAAAAATAAAATGGAAGAAGATGATAGGCTAGGTAGAACTTCCTAAGGGGATAAGAAGAATACAGATACTGCTATCACCTGTAGAAAACCATTCAGAAATCTATTGTCAGGGGATATTGAACTTCTATTTAAATCACAAAAGTATAATATTGTAGCCCATTATATAAATACTCTGCTGAACAACCACTGATAGCAGTAGTAATAATCTTGAATTCTAGGATAAGTGGTGTTTTAAAATTAGCTTGAGCACTGGAGACTGTAGTTTATAAGGAGAAAAGAATTATCTCTTGGTGTCCCTGCTGGCATTCAGAGAAGTATTTCTTTTCTGCCAACAAAGAAGAGCTTATTTGTAGCAAAAGGAAGGATTATTCTTCAATTTAGGGTGATTCACTTTACATTGGAATCAAGAAAAATTCTTCTCTATCTCAGAAAAATCTATGAATTTATCAGATATTTGGAAAATCAAAGTGGACCTCATCAATTGTAATTGTATATAGTAGGTCACTACATTGATGCATCCCAAAAATGAGGAAGTTGGGCAAAAACACCAGGAGGCCTACATGGATGAATAGGGAGCTCCTGGGAAAACTCAAACAGAAAATGAAGGCCTGCAGAGAGTGGAAGCAAGGACAGACAGCCTGGGAGGGATACAGAGACATTGTCTGAGCAGCCAGGAAAGCCTTTTAAAATTAAATTTGACCAGGGACTTCAAAGGCAACAAGAAAGGCTTTTATAGGTACATTGGTGACAGAAGGACGACTAGAAAAATTGCGGGCCCTCTCTGGAAGGAAACAGAAGACCTAGTCACCTGGGATATGGAGAAGGCTGAAGTAGTCAATGACTTTTTTGCCTCAGTTTTCACCAGCAAGGGCTTCAGCCACATGGTCTCTGCCTCAGAAGGCAGATGCAGGGACTGGAAGAATGAACCACCCAATGTAGGAGCAGGTCAGATCAGAGTCCAGCTAAGGAATCTGAAGGTGCAGAAGTCCACTGGACTTGATGAGATACATCTGTGGGTCCTGAGGGAACTGGCAGAGGACGCTGCTAAGCCACTGTCCATCATATCTGAGAAGTCATGGCAGTCTGGTGAAGTTCCCACTGACTAGAAGAGGAGAAACATAACTCCCATTTTTAAAAAGGGAAAAAAGGAAGACTTAGGTAACTACAGGCCAGTCACCCTCACCTCTGTGTCCAGCAAGATCATAGAACAGATCCTCCTGGAAACTCTGCTAACGCACATGGAAAATAAGGAGGTGACTGGTGACAGCCAACATGGCTTCACTAAGGGCAGATCATACCTGACAAATGGCCTTCTACAATGGGGTTACAGCATTGGTGGATATCGGAAAAGCAATTGACATCATCTACCTGGATTTGTGCAAAGGTTCTGGGGAGACCTCGAAGTGGCCTTTCAGTGCCTAAAGGGGGCCTACAGGAAAGCTGGGGAGGGACTCTTTGTCAAGGAGTGGAATGACTTTACTGTCTCACAGTCTTTACTGTGAGAGAATTCTTTACAGTGAGAGTGTTGAGGCCCTGGCACATGCTGCCCAGAGAAGCTGTGGATGCCCCCTCCCTGAAAGTGTTCAAGGCCAGGCTGGTTGGGGCTTTGAGCAACCTGGTCTGGTGGGAAGTGTCCCTGCCCATGACATGGGGGTTGTAACAAGGTAGTCTTTCATGTCCTTTCCAATCCAGACTATTTTGTGATTCTATTTTCTATGATCCCACAGCCACAACCAGTGATATGGTTTCACAGCATGATTTTGAGGCCAAGAAAGCAAATTTTTACACCATATAAAGTATTTTGGTGACCACTAGTAAGGTGTCAACTATGGGGCAGATTGTGCTTCTATAGTATCCACAGTACCCTGAGCCAGTGGGTGCTGAGGCAGCACCATTAAAAGATGGTGAGTGAGCCCATCTCAAAACAAGCATGCCTGAAGCAATGCAACAGATGCAGTGTGATCACAGGAAGGTTTCAGCAATGCTGCTCATCCCATGTGTTAGTGTCAAGGCAGACAGTTGCAAAGCAGTTCCAGTGACTGCCTTATGCCAAGTCTGTGGGGGTATTAGCAACATGAACAGTGTCATGTTGCCTTTTCTAAAACATGTCATGCCAAGTCTCTTCTGGCTTTGTAGCACCTGGCAACATTGTTTGATCAATATCTTCATCCCTGGGGACATCATAATTTCCTTGCAGAACAAAGTCTGTAAGAGCAAATGCTTGTTGAATCTTAAAAATGGCCAACTAATTGCTGACAGGAACACCACAGGGAGTTCATGTGCTTGTGGAAGGATTCACTGCAGGTTACTGTGCCTTCACATGCAAGGACAGGATGCCCAGTGAGGCATGGGGAACTGGGAAGTGATGAGTAGTAAGAAAGGGTGAACAAGTGATGGGTGTCAAGGAAGATAAACCCCTAATGTCTGTTAAAGCCAACAGTGTGGCTATAACTGCCCCAGAATAAGGCAGGCAGAGGCCACAAAGGCTGGGCTGGAGTGGTCCCACTCCTGCTTTCTTACCCTTGCAGCAGCAGTGGGTTGAAGCTAGTGTTTCTGTCTTCATCAGGGGAACTAGGGCTTTTTTTATTTATTCATTTCATATAAATTTATCAGATTTAGGGCTTTTGTTTGTTTGTTTGTTTGTTTGTTTTTGGATTTGTGGAGAAGACCCAAAGGAGAGAACTTATGATTCTTAAACCAGGAGAACAGTAATGCCCAATTCACTTTAAAACTCAGTTTGATACTTCTGTTAAGGGAGCTTTAATTGTCACAGCTGTTATTATTTCTGATGCATTTTTAAAATCTAGATGAAGTGACACTGGTTAGTGCTTCATTTTGCCTTTCCACAGAGTATCAGCACTCCACTACCATTTTGATACCTGTTCCTGGGCCTTGTAGGGAAGGTCACGTATCTTGGAAATACGTCAGGACAAGCATGTACGTGGAGAAATCACTGATTTTTATCTCTCAAACCCTATTCTGCTGCACATACAGCATGTCCCCAGACAGGGTACCAGTCTGCATGAACCCTCAGGCTGACCCAGCAAAGCTGTTCATAAGTGCATGCCAAGGAGGACCCCAGAGATGTTTCATCAGACATCAACAAGACAGATGAGAAAAGCGAGAGGAGCAGTGGCACCATGATGCACCCAGGCAGAGCTCAGCCATGCTGCTCCTGGGTACAAAAGCTGTCTTTTAGAATAAACACTGAGCTAAAGACAACCTTTCTCTCTCTCTCTCTTTTTTTTTTTTTTTTTTTTCTCTGAAAGACACTTCTCACTCCACTGTCTCTCCTCTCTGATAAATGGTTAAAGCCACAACTTTTGTTTGATTAAAGAGGATTGAAGCAGCTACTATTCAGTGGTCACCACAAAATATAATATAATGGTGGATTCACTGCTGCCCACACATGAATAGTGCAACATACTCCTTACACCCTTTGTTGTTAATGAAATGCAAGCAGATAAATTCATTGCCTGTCTCACTGTCCAGTGGGAACTTCTCTGCATTAATTGTAGCAGTACTCCCACTCATTTTCTCCCTTTATGCAAATTAATGTCATGAGCGTGCATTCCTTCTTTAATCTGTGTGATGCAATTTTCAATGTCACTGCATACAGTTAGGATCTCAATTCCTTAATTAAGCTCCAATGTCATTGATTTTGAAAAGGGTGGAGTCTCACTCAGAAATGAATAGACTAGTGCAATGACTCATTGATGGCACTTTAGGAGTGTTAGTGAATTCCTCCTTCCTCCACGCTTTTGTAGAAGGCATGGTAGAAGTGGAAAAATGGACCTAAAAAACAATGGTCTTAAAAGGAGAAATGTGGTGGAGAAATCTAGGAAGAAGTAAACATTTATGTAAGTGGTAGGAAAAAAAAAAAAAAAAAAAAAAAAAAAAAGCTTTGAAAAAAGAGGAGGGAAGGATCCAGTTAACCAAGGTGAAAGAATACAGAACTAATCAGAACTATTTGAACAGTATCTATTGAAGGAATTAGAAAAGCAAGGAGATAGCGAGGAGACGTACAGACAGCAAACAAGGAGAAGGCAATTTCCCAGTGAGACTATTCCCCGGTCACGATGGACTGAGGAAAAGTGACGGGGAGATAACATGAAGACAAGGAAGACTGCCCTCCTGGGGAAAGGACCCATGTTTTGTTCTGTTGTGTAGATTTACTGTTTTTTAACACAGCTTCATTTGCCATTTCACACAACTATGATTTTCACAACGATATTCGTAATTCAGCCTTTTTTTTTTCTTTCTGCTGTTCATGATCCTGACACAGCTGAGACTACTTAAATCTCTCTGTAACAAGTTCCACCAAATATATACTTTACTGTTATTATTATTTAAATGGTGACTTTTTGACTGTTTACGAAACATTCAGACCAAGACAGTCCCTGATGTTTTTTTGTAATGCTCATGACTGCACAGTTTTTCAACTGGTAGCACAGGAACACAGTTTGACTCATTTGGTGACCTTTTCTGGTACAAAATAAGTCTGCCAGAGATAGTTCATTTTTCACAATGGGGAAAAACAGAAAGCTTCTTCTCTTGCATACCCAGAGAATGAAAAAAGGTATGCAGAGGAAGTACTGGGATGAAGAGAAAAAAAAAAAAAAAAAAATCAAGAATGAGGTCCAAAAAAAAATGTAGCTTTAGCCAGTGAAAAATAGGGTAATATAGCCCAGGGGAACCCAGGGAATAAAAAACAATGAGGAACCGACCACGTCAGTTCGTGAAAAGTTAACAGAAACAACACAATTCCCATCATGACTGGTGGCTTTCACAGTGCTACAAGTTAGGACGTGCCAAAGAGGCAATTGGTTTAAATGTGTTGCATGAGATTCTAGAGTTCGATGCAACATTTCATAAAACCTTGCCAAAAGAGCTGACTTGCATGAAGACAAAATAACTTAAGAAAAGTTCCAGAGCATAAATTCACCTTTTAATGTACAGTACAAGGTATTGGAAGTTTTGGTGCCTTGGGAGCAGACCCATTTTTTCCCTCTGGCTTTGCAAGTAGACCATCAGGGAAGTTGTCTGCCTAAGGGACTAGTTCTTGCAAGACAGTTTCTTGCCCTGTTTCTGTACTGTCTTTTCATTTCCAGAAGGCAGACAAACACTGGGCTGCTGGGTAGATGCAGCTGTAGGAGATGTCAGCAAAACCCAAAGATATCACATGCTTTGACATCCTCACTGATTTTTACAACAGGAAAATCCATTATTATCACTTAGTCTGATCATCACAACTCTCAATGCAAATCCCCCTCCAGTAATTTTTGCATCAAGACCATATTTCACTTCTCAGGAGAAAATGACTTACAGAAAGAAATCCAGGCTTGATTTAAAGCTCTAGCATGGAACTCTGCACGTTTAATTTCCTTTTTATTGAAAGCAGACCCATATAAACACTCTAATCCCAAACCTGTATTATGGCAGGATAATTCTTGCACTCACTCCACTGCAATATGACACTGGACTTTTTGGGAAAAAAAAAAAAAAAAAAAAAAAAGCTGCTGGTCTCAACCTTTTGAACAGCACGTGGGTCTGTCAGGTTTTAACCTGGAGCATTTAATTGTCCTCCCCTGCAGGGCTGGAGAAAGCCTTGAGCCCCACTAGGAAAATAATGATACGTCAGACTTCTTATAGCAATAAACAAAAATATAAATAGTGGAATATTAAAACCATGTTGCAGGCACTGTTCTGTTAGCAGGTTTAATAACTTTCCCAAGATATTACTTTGTTATATTTGGTAAAATGACCATGACCACTTCAGCAACGTGGGTGACTACTGCGTTGGTGAGATATAGCTATTGCAGCACATATTTACTGTCACCACGGGCTCGCAGATAATAAACATAATTGCCTCCACAGTACCCAATGGTGCTGCTCTTCACATAAATTATTTTGCAATAGCATGACCTACCCTCATGTGGTGTGCTGTCTCTATTGTATGTCATGGTCCCATTTCAGCACGGTATTAGCTGCGCTGTAGCAAAGCTGTGGAACCGCTGGTGCATCTCCAAGAAGGTTTCAGCCATTTATTGAGCTCCAGAAAAGGAAAGACTAATTTCTAACTGGAGCTTCAGGAAGCTCCTCGGGGTTTTGTTTTGGTAATGTTGTGTAAAGCTTTCCCTATACTGCACTAAATAGGCAGACTTATAGAATCTGATTTACACTTCTAGATTTACACATATATCTGATTTACACTTCCACCCCCTCTCCTGGGGCAGTCTAGAGAGCTTTGCAGGATAGATAAACAGAAGAGTATCTCAAAAGCTGCACTTTTCTGTCCAAAGCTGCTCTGATGTTTAACACCCTTTGGCAACAGTCATGAATCTGGCTGCACCTGAGGGACTAAACTTACTTCTTTGAGATGGTGCGGGTCCTTGGAGAAACAGCACTGTGTCAAGTATACTCATCTGGAAACTGAAGAGCACAGTCTTGCACACAATGCATAATACCAGAAAGCGGTTAAGCAAATGTCAGGTTAGCTGCTCTCTGGGAACACAGCGGCTTTTAGGGGATTCCTTTCATCCTGCTGCCTGGTATTATATTCTTGCTCAGAACCCTCCTCCCCTAGTCACACCAGCAATATCATTTTCCAGAGTTGAGATGGAGATGCACCCCTATATTAAATCTGGGGTTAAGCCTATTTCTTGCAGCTTATTGCTTATTTCTGATAAAGGGCACATCTGTCTCTTTATATATTAAATCTCTGGTTGATGGCAGTGCTCTTGTCTTACTCTTTATCTGTGAGGGGCTGATTCATCTCCTCTGTTTGATCTCCAGCCTGACCATCATCCATTTCCCAGCAGCATCACTGGGTGTGCACCAGGCCTTACCTGATAGTGGTATGAAACACAGGGAAAAACAGGTTGGGCCAGATGTCCTCCAGAGGTACCTTTCAACTTAAATCATAGAATCATTAAGGTTGGAAAAGACCTCCCAGATCATCTGGTCCAACCATCCCCCTACCACCAATGTCACCCACTAAACCATGTCCCTAAGCACCATGTCCAACCTTTCCTTGAACACCCCCAGGGACAGTGACCCACCACCTCTCTGGGCAACCTGTTCCAGTGCCTGACTGCTCTTTCAGAGAAGAAATGTCTCCTCATCTCCAACACGAACCTCCCCGGTGCAATTCGAGGCCATTCCCTGTAGTTATCAGTGAGAAGAGGACGATGCTGTGATTCTGTGAAATCTCATCTTCTGTGCCAGTATGTTGACTACCTTCCTGAAGTGAAGCTACAATGATTAGATTAGGAAGGTTTGCACATAATCTGTACTATGCTTCACCAGACACCAACCTGATGTATACGGACTTGTCTGTGGAAAACAATCATGCCTACCCTTGAAGTACTTCTTAGAAAAGTGCTTTTCTTCAAACTGCCTAGTATTCATCACAGGACACATTCTCAGTTTGTGCTTCTCTACTGCATTAAATTATTCCAACTCTTATCTCTTGTGGGACTTTTTACACTTGATTTTTGCTTTGTGAGTCTTATAACATTATTATTAAGAGTACAACATTTCTCAGGCAGCTGCAAAAAGGAAATCTCCATTGGCATAAACAGCCTGGGCCCATTCAGTTCAGCCTGTGAAATGGCTGTCTGTCTTTCTTTCAGTGGTCTGTCTTTATTGTTTAAATTCATAAGCCAAATCCTAGTTCTTCAGAAATCATGCAGGTGTGAAATTATGCATGAGCTATAGAACAAGAGAAACAAGGCAAATAAAAACATAGTGGGAAGAAGTAGTGGTTTACTATGCAGGGAAATAAATAGCAATTTAAATTGCAAGAAGAGCTGTGAGATATTTATTTGATTTTCCTTTGCACTGGCATAAGCAAATGCATATTCTCTTCAGATATGTTCAACAGCAATGGGCTTGTGGTGGGGTTGCATCTTTTCTGCATTTCATAATGACAAGAAAATTCAAAAATAAACCTGAGGACAATCTCAGAAATCAAAGCGTCCTGAGGCAGACTGAATGTCATTATAATACTGAAATATGAAATTTGTGCTACAGTAATTTAGTAGATTGAGTCTGACAAAAGACTCAGATATTGATCTCTGTCCTTCCTCTGAAGTTGTGTTAACCAAATATACCTACTGGCACAAGAGTTACAGAATTTAGCTTATAAGTCTGATAGGAAAATGAAATTGAAGTTTGCCGTGTAGTTATAACTGTGATATCAGGGATCTGCCTGTGTACACTGCTAGTACACTTAGTCACTCATTCCCTGGAAAGCCCAGGAACTCCCCAGCCACTCTCCGTGTAGATGAGACACAGGACTGATTTGGTTCAATGGACTAATGTGCAACAAAGTGCTTGGCCAAACTCCGGCTGGCTTCACTGTGAAGCAATTGACCAAATTTGACACCTGGTCTTCAGAGGGAGATTTTGAGCAGCCCTCCAGACTACCCCTGGGCAGATGCTGCTGCACAGACCAACTTATAGGCACCATTGGTCTGCCTGGGTGTGCTGAGTAACATCCCAGGTGGAAACTCAGTCCTTCCCAGAGACTCCCTGAGGCCATTTCTCAGGCAGAACTGACCAAACTGTATGGAATCAGGGTACCCATGTGGTCAGTCAAAACTGTTCCTGCAGAAGAAGAAACGGTCACATAGGAGAGTCTCTTGTACATATTTAAGACAGAAAAGGATTTTGTATAGTTGAAGAAAATCAGTAGCAATTGATCTTATTGGTGTGGGAGTGATCATGTAGGACCATAACCCCTCCGGATAGACAAAATCCCCATGCCAACGGTTTCGGGTGTCTCACCTGATCCAGCCAAAGATGCTGCTGCAGTGCCCCTGGCAGACCCCCAGTGCCAACCAGACAGCAGCTGACTACCTTGTGTGAGAGATTCAATTTTCCTTGTATTATGCTGTGTAAAGGTCTCAATAAATTAGTTTATTTAACAAATGTTCTGTCTGTGTGTGTGCATCACTATGGCAGAAGTCTTATTTTCACATGTAGAAAACTAATAAAGTCTTTATAGTGGAGCACTAAAAATAACTAGTGTCTTTCAGAGATGCAATAATCATCTTAAAATAATTCATTTCAAAAGCCTTAGTAAATAACAGTGGATGCTTTCTTTCCTCACAGATTGTTAAGTGATTGTCTAGTTTTACAGCAGAGAAACAATTCCCTAGTAAGTCTAATTACTATTTTGATAATTTCTTCCACATTCAACTTCATAATATTCATCCAGTAATGACAAATACCCTGTTATAAGAAACATCTTAGTTTTTGCCTTGCTGTTAAAAAGCATAGGCCCAGTTTACAATTTACTTGAGCTGAAATGTGTTATCCCTCTTCACACAGAAATCTTTAAGTGTCTGTCACAACAAGAAGTGGGCTTCAATAAATTTTACCCTGGAAAAGTCAGTTTTTGGAAAATACACAGCCAGTGAGCATTTCGATGGTGTATGTTACCAGGTTTTACTTGTATTGTGAAGTCTATGAAAATCCTTTGCTTGACAAAATGATATGGTCATGCCATTAAAAACAAACAAACAAATAGAATCACGGAATCACAGAATTGTAGGGGTTGGAAGGGACCTTGAAAGATCATCGGTCCAACCCCCCTGCCAAAGCAGGTTCCTTAGAGCTGGGATGCCCTTAGAGCAGGATCATGCCCTCCTGTTGATGATGGAATAAAATGTGAGAGAATCACTTAGTTGCTTGGGGTCATTCAGTTTGCGGATTTGGTTCAAGCTATGCATGCTGGGAGTGTCTTAAAATACATATATATATATGTATATTCAATTATTTTATTTATTTTTTTTTTAAGTTTTTAAACTTAACGTTTTAAACTTAAGGTTTAAGTCTCTAAGCTGTAACAGCCACAAAATCTTCACAGAGAAATTACCATCCCAGATTAAGTTAAATACTTGGCTATTGTCAGATGGGATGGGATAAAAAGAGAGAACTCTTTTTATTTTATTTTATTTTATTTTTTAAATGGAGAGAACTGGCAGAAGAGCTGGCCAAGCCGCTTTCCATCATTTATCGGCAGTCCTGGTTATTGGGGGAGGTCCCACCTGACTGGCGGATAGCAAACGTGACGCCCATCTACAAGGGCCAGAGGGTAGACCCGGGGAACTACAGGCCTGTTAGTTTGACATCAGTGTCAGGGAAGCTCATGGAGCAAATTATCTTGGGCATCATCATGCGGCACTTGCAGGGCAAGCAGGTGATCAGGCCCAGTCAGCATGGGTTTATGAAGGGCAGGTCCTGCTTGACAAACCTGATCTCCTTCTATGACAAGGTGACACGCTTAGTGGATGAGGGAAAGGCTGTGAATGTGGTCTACCTTGACTTCAGTAAGGCTTTTGACATCGTTCCCCACAGTATTCTCCTCAGGAAACTGGCTGCTCATGGCTTTGACTGGCGCATGCTTCGTTGGGTTAAGAGCTGGCTGGCTGGCCGGGCCCAGAGAGTCTTAGTGAACAGAGTCAAATCCAGTTGGAGGCCGGTCACTAGTGGAGTCCCCCAGGGCTCAGTACTGGGGCCAGTCCTCTTTAACAATTTAATTGATGATCTGGATGAGGGGATTGAGTGCACCCTCAGTAAGTTTGCAGACGACACCAAGTTAGGTGCGTGTGTCGACCTGCTTGAGGGTAGGAAGGGTCTGCAAGAAGATCTGGATAGGCTGGACTGATGGGCCGAGGCCAACGGTATGAAGTTCAACAAGGCCAAGTGCCAGGTTCTGCACCTGGGGCACAACAACCCCAAACAGAGAGGCTGGGAGATGTGTGGTTAGAAAGCTGCCTGGCAGAGAAGGACCTGGGTGTTTTGGTTGACAGTCGGCTGACTATGAGCCAGCAGTGTGCTCAGGCAGCCAAGAAGGCCAACAGCATCCTGGCTTGCATAAGAAACAGTGTGGCCAGCAGGTCCAGGGATGTGATTGTCCCCCTGTACTCGGCTCTGGTGAGGCCGCACCACGAGTACTGTGTTCAGTTTTTGGCCCCTCACTACAAGAAGGACATGGAGGTGCTTGAGCGAGTCCAGAGAAGGGCTACAAAGCTGGTTAAGGGTCTGGAGAACAAGTCTTATGAAGAGCGGCTGAGGGAGCTGGGACTATTTAGCCTGGAGAAGAAGAGGCTCAGAGGCGACCTTATTGCACTCTACAGGTACCTGAAAGGAGGCTGTAGCGAGGTGGCGGTTGGTCTATTCTCCCACGTGCCTGGTGACAGGACGAGGGGGAATGGGCTAAAGTTGCACCAGGGGAGGTTTAGGTTGGATATTAGGAAAAACTTCTTTACTGAAAGGGTTGTTAGTTACTGGAATAGGCTGCCCAGGGAAGTGGTTGAGTCCCCATCCCTGGAGGTCTTTAAAAGATGTTTAGATGTAGAGCTTAGGGATATGGTTTAGTGGAAGATTTGTTAGTGTTAGGTCAGAGGTTGGACTCGGTGATCTTGTAGGTCTCTTCTAACCTAGACTGTTCTGTGATTCTGTGATTCTTTGAAAAGAAATGGTGGGATAGCTGCCAGAGGGGCTAGGATGACTGTCACTGTTTAATAAGAAAATTCCTGGTAAACGGCTCCTAAAAACTCCTGATGAGGGAGATGAATGACCACGAGAGACACCCAGCGGCTGGAGTGGGAGGCAGGACTATGGAGGTTGTCTGGTGAGTAACAAGATCTCATAACTAATTTCTATTCCCTCACCCTTTCATGGCCCATAGAGCCACCTTTCAACTGTAAGATGGAGGAAGGTAATGTTGTCAGGGTCAGTGAGAAGATTACAAAGCAGGACTGAAAGCCTATATAAACTGGGTTGGAGAGAAGGAATTTCAGAGGCTGCTTCAAGGAATCACTCCCCCATGATATCTCTAGTCTACCTTATAGGTCCTCTCCTCACTCTATGTTATCTCCTACGCTTCCACTTGAAAGTTCACCACCTTCTAGCTGAAGATAGGCTAGAGGTCTGATCACAAAATCACTTCCAACTGGTTGGTACTATTGTAGAACCTAGGGTGGTGTTCTGGGGTGAAGGGCAGAAGTTTTGGGTATGCTTTGGGGCAGTCCAGTGAGACAGGGCAATAGGGCCAGTGGTTTCACCAGACAGGCAGGCATGGGTAGAAAATGTAGAGATGACAACAGTATGAATCACAACTAGCTTGGATAACTATCTCTGTCACAGTATCTGGTGGCTCTGGGACCAGAATAGAATCTTTCCTTTCCTTTCCTTTCCTTTCCTTTCCTTTCCTTTCCTTTCCT